>JAPZDX010000021.1:13847768-13860418 GCA_029783625.1 Naso annulatus
AGATGAGAGGACAGTGAGGAGGACGTGATGTGGTTGGAGCTTGATTGGGGAGTGATGATGGATAGATGCAATTTTGAAAAACAAACAAACAAACAAAAAAAGAACCTAAAATTTTCTACACCACATTATTTGAGGAGGAAATATTTAAAAAACATACATGGTAGACTCGGTCACACAGGAACATGCTTATTGGCTTTGAAATGTGTCACTATCAATGAAAGCCAATGAATCAATGAACTGCTGTCAGCACCGGAACTTTCCTCACCTCTTTTGTCTGGACGAAAACAGATCAGCAGGGACATGGACGTTTCCCAAGAGACAAGCTGCATCATGGATGGATTTATAAATTCATTTTCTCCCATTTCAGCATCCACATTATTTAAAGCAAACTAGAAAGAGGTTTCCTTTGGAGGACGTCAGGGCTGAACGAGACAGTCTACTCTCAGAGACAACAACACAAATATGACAAATACATTTGGGTAAATGTACACAAAAAAAGTTTCATAATACTCAAGGGTGCAGTTTGGACAGTGAGCATTAACGTTAAGAGGCAATTTCCAACAATTTGAAAATTAATGTCAAAGTTCCCCTCACTGTTAACCCCACAATCCTTTTTAGGTCTGACTTAAACTCTGTTGGCCTCTCAAAGGAACTCTTTCACATGTGTGAACAGAGCCATGTTCGACTAGTTTTAGTGAAGAAAACACATTCATAGCATTTTTTTATTTCAAGCTGAAAGATTTTTCATTTTGCTCAACCAAAAACTCTAATTCCTCCAGTTCAGGTAGGAATGTGCTCTCCTTCGTGTGTGCAGAACCTTTGTTTTTCTCTTGTTGTCTCTGCCATGTTGACATGGATTTAGTTTAAGCTGCAACATTAGTCGTCTGGCTAAAAAGATGAATGAAAAGAAGTAAAGCCACTAAACTTCTTCTGTTATTATTATTTTTTTATTTATTTATAACCTATGGCCAGGCAGGCATGGACCTTTGCTTACAGTATAAATGAAACTGGTTTCCCAGTTTGCACAACTGGACGACTCCACAGACGTGAAATGTGGACGGTGTGTTTTGGTCTGAACTCAGGACTCGCGCTATATGATGAAAACAAACACATCTGATCATTTAACTCGTAGAGCTGCTGTGAACTTTGTGTTTGCAGAAATTTGTTTTTCCATCAGTCCTGTCTTGTGACTTCCTCGGGAGCCACAGAGGTAAGCGAGCATTTATTATTTTTTTCCTGTGCTTTGGATGAAGTGATCCTTTCAGCATGGGTGTACTGTTCCGAGTGCGTCTGCAGAACCTCAGCTGAACGATGAAGAGAGAGAGAGAGAGAGGAGAGAGCGAGCACGCTGCTTCCTGCTTATGACCATCGGCACTGTGTGGTTTGACTCCTTCCTCAGCAAGTAAACAAGGAGAAAAGTGCAAAAGTGCAACACACACACACACACACACACAGATACACTCTTATTCAGGCAAACACACACAGTTAATATTGCAGCAGGTGAATGTGCACTTGTGCACAACTTGCACATTCAACCTGGCTGCGAAACTACAAAATCTCAATTCACTGCTCTCTGCTGAGTGCTTACTTTGGCGCACAAGTGGAGAATAATAAACTCATGGCTACAAACAAACAAACATGGGAAAATGCCATAAGAGAAAACGTGTTTGTCATTTAGATTCCTCCAGATTACAGCACTAAGTCTGAAATGTGACAACAATGCTTTTGTGGGGCATTTTTTACAAACCGCACGTGTAAAACGTAGCCCAAAGTCAGCCATCCAGGTTCAGATGTTTACATGGGGGAGATCGCCGATTTTCTTTTGCATGCTGGTTGCTTTTTCCTAATGTGTGGCTTATTTGATACGCTCTGTTTGTAGTTACAACAGTAAATGGTGCGTTGGTTGTGGAATGGAGGCACACAATGCTAGTGAGAATTAAAGGCGGTTTTTCCACAGTAGGATGCCAAAAAGCATGCGCTTTGCAGCTTCTTATGTTATTCTTTCTCACTCTGACTTTGTCCCCCTTTCTTTTAAAAGGCAGCACAAAATAACTTCTGAGCAGATAAGGTGGAAGATAAATTTTCATTTGTGTCATTTCCATGCAGAAAAATGGTCTGGAGCGAGGCGTAAATCAGGATATATAGTAATAACACTTGATAAGGACCACACTGAGTGTATTTACACAGTAGGGATATCCATCGTCTTCCCCACCTCAGAGAAAAGCTATACATCTCTCTCCTCGAGCCTCCATAGGAGCACCATATGTTCTTTCCCATGCAAAAGGCCACTGCTTTGATTAAAGAAGATGAATGTGCACACACACACACTCATATATAGTATGTACACACACTTCTTGAGCCGTGTCCAGAAGCATCTTGCACACATGGTCTGGCCCCAAGAGATTCAACTGGTGGCCCGACACACACGCACACACACACACCCTTGACTTTGACAGGCTCACACTATCACAGCCGTGGATGATTAACCAGAAGTCTTTTACCTTGCAGCTTTCGCTCGAGTCTTATTTAGCAATATTACACACGTCCTTTGGAGCTCCTGGTTGAACTCAGATCAATCATAGATATTTTAATTACACACTCAGGCCATGCAGATAGCTACTTAGCTGACTTTAGCATAATCTCCCTCCCTTTCCTTCTGCCTCTCTGTAACCTCAGCACAGACTCCCAGCGGGTTGGAAAGCCATGTGGGACAGTTTTGCGCTGGCATCCCCATAAATCTGTGGGAGGCTGGATACTGGCTCTTTAACAGACAGTAAGCTGGGTCCTCGCAGGGCCACAGGCAGCACCCAAAACCAAGGCCTCCACATCCCACACACCTCTTACTAAAGCGTGATAAGTATATAAAGTGATCTATATTAAAACTTGAATACAGTGTGTCTTCGCTTGGCAAATTCTGGCTCAGGAAAAGCCATTATTGTGAATAAACTTGATATTTTGTCACTTCAAGGGAGCATCGAGGGTCTACAAAGGACGTCAGCCCTGGGATCATGTCTAGCCCCAGGGGCCAGAGCAAAGACTGAAGCTGCTGTTGTGTAGTATCCTTTACTGTGAGAACCTGATACGAGGGCACATAATCCACACACAGTGTCCCCGCAGCCCCTTAGGTCACAGCTTTTTGATGGCACCACCATTGATACTGAAGACGCACGGCTTTGATGTGGCCACAAAGATGTTCAGCCGTGTCATTCATGAACTTGTACCTCCAGAGAGTCCCTTTCACCTCCCTCGCCGCTGCACAATCTGCGCTAACCCAAACTGACTTTTGAAAAAGGGAACATGCTCCTAAAAACCGAGGAGTTGTGGGTCAATAAAAAAAAGAAGACAGAGGTTTAAATCCTCTCCCAAACATACATAAAGCTCAGGAAAAAAAATCGCACAGCACTATTATGATGAAGTGAGCGAGACTTCCTTTTGCCACTTCAGTTTTACAACTTGAAAGAAACCCCTAACAAAAGTGGCAGTAAAGACATCACAGTGTATTACGGTTAGTAAATAAGGTTGTCTCTGTCATGACCTTGTCAAAACAAACATCTCCCCTGACATTCTGCCTCCCTGTGCCATTTCCCCCAAGTCACTTTGATTGACTGTGCAGTTTAGCTCTCCCAAGAGGAGCATTAAAAGGTTCCATATTGCCTACACTCACAATGGGGTTGGGGGAGAAGCAGAAAGAGGTGGAAAAAGAGCATCTGAGAAGGAGAGCGATGTATACACGTGTGTGTGTGTGTGTGTGTGTGTGTGTGTTTGTGTGTCAGTAATAAGCGAGCACATGTGTCCTCTCGTCTGCTATGTGATCACACACCCACCAGAGCATGTGAGTGCCCGCTGGCTGATGGGCACACACACGTAGCTTGGTGGGAATGCTGGGAGACTAATGAGAATGCTATTTTACTGACTGATATGCCGAAACATACAACATGTAATCACTTTAAAGACGTGTTTCTGTGAGAGAGCACGTCAAACTGCTTTAAACAAATGTCTGATCTGCGACTGCGGGTATGTAATTTGCTCGACGCTGGCTGGCAGGCGGGCAATCTGAGTGGGAGAGCGAGAGAGGCATAGACACGGAGAGGCAGAAAGAGTCTGAAAGCATCAATGAGACTGACAAGCATGTCCTCCACCCCTCCCCAAATCCCTGTTTCTTCTGTGGTTGTTATCAGTGCTGTTTACCCTGGGCTGTGAAGACTGCCTGATAATGGCCGGGTTATCTGCCCCTGCTCCTATTTAAGCCATCTGAGAGCTACCACCATTGTGCCGAGTGTTTGGACGGGAGAGATATCAGTGGGATGTCTGCTTTAAAACAAAAAGACGACACTAATCAGGGATTGCTTCATCTTAACTTCTAGCCAATATGCAAGCCGGTGGCTGAAAATGAACAAAAAAATTTTTTTTTAATTTAAATTCGGTGTTTGCACTGAGTTCATCTTTTCAGTTTATAGGTTTGTGTGGCTGTAACGGGACATTTTTTTGGTAGAATAAGAATGAACAGTCAACAGGTGCTTTTTATTGCGTGTATTAAATTAATGCCTCAAATGCAAGTTTTGGATGCAGAGGTTTCATTTTAAACTAGCAGTTTGAAAGGTTAAACCTCAAATGAGGTCAGTTTTGCAGCCCCCACAGGGACTCAGATCATCTTTTTTGTCTACTTTTATACATTAGGATATTACTTACTGAGGGGGTCATCCTTGCTCTTGGTTCCATTGACCTTTCCATTTCTATCGATTCTCAGGAAGAACTTCTGGAAAGAGAACAGCTTCCTCCTCCGTATGTCCCCTTGGAGATGACTGTAGCTGCGCACATGCCTGCCCTGCGGTCCCCCTGTCCGACCCAGGGGCCCCCTGATGGCCCTGGGCCTAGAGATGATCTCAGTCTCAGAAATGTTCAGCGGAACCCTGAAAGTTCGTGAGTTGGCAAGCCTCAGTCTGTCTCTGTGGAGCTGATGGCAGGATGCCGCGGGTAGGGAGAAGGAGAAAAGCACCAGGGCAACCAGGAGAGGCAAAGACAGGGAGGACAGCAGCGTTGCTGACTTTCGTCTGACGCCGGTCTCAGAACCAGAACGAGCCCCTAACCCAGCCCTGGAGCAGGACGAGGCAGAGGCAGCCTTACTCCCTCCAGCAGCCCATCTGATCATGGTAGTGTGCTGTGTGGAGGACTAGAGGCAGCCTCAGAGCCTGGGACATGCTGCTGGGGGCGAGGATAGGCTTGGAGGGCAGGGAGGGGAGCCCTCCACGGTACAGACCGGGCGAGATGATTCCTCAGCAGAATTCAAGTTATTTAGCACCTATTTAAAAATCTTTGATTTGCCTCTGAATTATTTTTGACTGCTCAAAAAGTCACGGCTTTTTACGCTGATATTCCAGTGAGTTCTCCTCTCCAGTGCTCTGAGGTTTTAGGCTGAAGATCAGAAAGTTTGCAGTCCGAGTTTGTTTTGGAAAATAAAAAAAGTCTGAATGAAGGAAGATTATGAAGACTGTGTGTGTATTCCAGTAACAAACCTGTTTTTTCCACCTTCCGTCTGCTTTCGGAGTCTTTCTAAATTGTTTGTGAAACTTTGACTATTATTCTTGGCTGCTCCAGAGGGACCCTTGTATTTCCACGCAGTGTTATAAAAAAAATCCAAAAATAAAAAAGTTCTCTGATATCCAGGTAGAAAGCTTGTCCTGTGTAAAACTATTTAGCTCCAGTGAAATAAAAAAAAGGGCACCACACAGTCTAATTGTCCGATGGCTGCTCTGCTCCACATGTGCAGGAAGGCATTTTCAGATTTCACTCTGAGGAGGAAAACCAGGATTCAAGACTTAAAGAGGAACGTTGGTCAATCCAGGCGCATGTCAGATAATCCATCTGTCTTCTGCCGCCCTGCTCCTCTCGCTCTCTCCTCATCTCTCTTCCTTCCTCCCTCCCTCTCTCTCTCTCTCTCTCTCCCTCTCTCTCTCTCTCTACCCCCAAATTACTCCACCTTCATACAGCATCGAGGTAACAGTCCGGGGAGGTCTTTCTCTTCATCTGAGGGTTGAATCAGACTTGTTCGCCTCCTTTTTGTTTGCTCCTTGAACTGATGACTCCCGTTGTGATCTCCTCACCTGAAGGGTGATCACAGAGAATGACTGTGTGTTGGTGTTGTGTTGTGTGGATGTGTGTGACTCTGTTAGTTATTTGATCCCTCCCTCCTTTACTCAACTTCCCCTCTCACATATGGGAGCAAGTACTGCTCTGCATGTGTTTATGTGTGTGTGTGTGTGTGTGTGTGTATGTGTGCATGCCTACATACAAGCAAATGTTACTTATGAGAGTGGGTGATAGCAGGGTTTTATCTAAGCAGATGCAGCCATGCAGGAAGAAGCAGTCTGTTAGTATTGGATCAGATTGTGCTGATGATTGCTTTATTGGTTAATCAAAGAGCAGTCTTGTTTATACTCTGTGTGCTTGCAGAAAAAGCTGCATTTACCTTTTAGCATGTCTTGGTAAATTTTGTTTTCTGTCCACACATGTGCCTGTGAGGTTGAATGTGAAGGGGATGAGCACCACAAATTAAAATACACCCACTTACTGCTCATTAGGAGGTGATAATCCTGACAAGTGGCTGTCCTCCTCTATCTGTCCAGATAAAAATCGTATTAAGTTACTGTTGCCGGTTCCAGCCTCGATGCTGGCTTATCACGCTCATCTTGCTCAGGCCTCTTTCCTTCCAGCATGGCACTATATCGTAGTGTTTTATCTCTCCCGCAGAGCAGTAACGCAATGAAGCTCTCCAGTTTCACTCAGCAGACCTCCGCCATGATCTGTGACTCAGGTGTCTGAGGGGCCCTCAGCCAATGAGACTCTCTTTTACAACCATGGACGTTGGCTCCTCAAGGCTAAGCAGGCCACAGGATGGACAATGTCAGAGCGGACTAGACAGCAATGTACAGTATGTGCAATAAATGTGCAAAGTATTAGGGATGGTGTCTGCGCTCACAAGGCAAGCTTTATCTCTTGTTGGTTTTATTGATTTTCAACATGGGTTGCACACAAGGAAGTGAAGACAAGCAGAGTCAGAGGAAATATTTATGAGTTCTGAGTGCAGACATGGGTTGTGCTTCAACCAGTAAGAACTCTTCAGGCTTAATAAGATGTTAACAATGATCAAATCCACTACGATAAACAAGAGGTGTGTTGGCATATATATATGGGCCAGTGGTGGCCTATATATACGTGTATGATCCTTGTTTCTTTTATAATGGTGTCTGCTTGGTCCCTTTAGTCCTAGTTTTTTAGTGCCTGCTTTAATGACTGTCAACGATCTACAGCCAGAGCAGCGGTCTGGTCTTAACTCTGGTCTTGGCATGGCTTTATCTGGGGATATAAACAAAGCAATCTTATCAGCACTTCCTTCGTGGCGTCCCTCTCCACTGTGATAACCTGAATCAGTGCCGAGGAAACAGAGCTGGGAGGAGCAGGCCTCATTTTATTGATTGTTGTCGCAACAATAATGGTGTAATAATGCTTTTTTAAAATGTCCCCGCAGCTCTTAACCTAACTAAAACAGTTTTTAAAGGTCACGTATCTAGTCTTAATAACAGGGTTGGGAAGGTTATAATGGTAATGCAATAGGTTACGGATTACTAGTTACCATATTTAAAGTGTAATAAGTAATGTAACTATTTCATTTTCATCATCAAAATAATGTAACATTACATTTGATTACTTTTTGATAAATTTTTAACAAATTTTCCACGGTTAACCATTTTCAATGTTTAAATCAGACAGTGTTAATGGAAGATGTGGGGCACTGCAAACCCAAACAAGAGAACCAATAGCATCAAACTTTACTAAACGGCCTCGACTAGAAATGGCAAAAGATTATTATTCGACATATAGCCTAAGATTTTAAAGAAAATATTCAGATGTAATCCCCTTTGTAATCATTGCAATTTTCATAAGTAACTGTATTTAATTGCACATTTTTCTCAGTAACTGTAACTTATTACAGTTACCTTGATTTTGTAATTATATTACGTAATTTCGTTACATGTAACTAGTTACTCCCCAACACTGCTAAATAAGAGTGCACTTCTAAAAAAAAAACACATATCAAGGTTTCTTTAACTTTATGTTATAGGTTAGTAAGAACAAGCAGTTTTTCTTTTAACTTTAAACATTTCATCACAGCTGTATGTCTGCAACCTCTTGAGCTGTGAAAGTAAAAACTGAGAAAAGCAGAACCAGAAGCAAAAGCAACATTTTCTAGTCAAAAGCATGTATTCCAATGGGGTAACTGTTTTTCATCTCTTTTCTTTAAAATCTATAGGGTCAAATACTTATATAAATTTCCACTGAACTTTTAGACCTACTTATTAAAATCATTAAAGTGACTACAAAGCAGAAAAGTGTCCTCTGGGTGAAGACAATTTACTACACATGTTTAAGAAACAGAATATTTTTGCGATAAATACTAAATTAAAAGCTTTGTCATGGTGGAAATTTTCTGACATTTCACTGTATTCTTTGTTCACTGAACAATATTGTCCTAAAGCTGTATGCTTTCCATAAGCAGAATGAGCAAAAATACTGTAACATTCCCCAGCTGACAGCTCAGAGCTGTGTGTTGCACTCACTTTAATACATCAGGTTCGCAGTTGCATGTGTCGGATTTTCAGATCAGGGTTCAGAGAGTCTATAGCGGTGCAGATACAGTCCACCCTGCATGTCCTCTGTAGGTGCCTCAGAGGGATGAAGGCCTGTGATGCTGCTGACTCGCAAGATTGGCAGGATTTCTTTTGAAGCCAAGGAGCAAATTCTTTGTTAACGTAACCTTGCCTTCGTTTTTTTCCTCCTAAACGCAATATAAGTGAGATTTGCAAGGCCTGCAGATGATCTCATCTCCCTCCCTGCTCTAGCTTTAGCATTTAGCGTATCTTTATAGATGTAGCTCCCTGAATTGCATTTCAAAGGTCAAAACAATAGTCAATAGAACAGACAAATGCGCTTCTGATCCCTCCCTACAGGCTGTGGCTCTAGTTGAGTTCTTATGCTATTTTCAAAAACAAAAACATAATTGCCATACAGGCAATGAAAAGTCAAATACCGGAAATTTATACGCGTCAGTGGGGATTTGATTTTACACAGTACCAATTGCCAAACAGAAAAATGAATCAGGCAGAACACGTGAAAAGACCTCTTATTCCTTTTAGGGTGTAATGTGAGTTTGTTCAATAAAAGCAACTTTTTTTTCCCACATTTGTCTTTGATATGGAGAAAAAACTTTCTGGTGTTTTTGTTGTGTTCGGATCACTTTGTTGTTATAGTGCTGATATTTTATATTTATTTAATCACATTTCCATTAGTACTTGAGTCACAGTGGTCTCAGCTTTTCAAGTTTCATGAAAAGCATCTTTATTGGTTGCAGTGATAAGATGGGGGAGCAAGATGGACATCCATGAAATTACTGTGACTTTTGGAGCCAACTTTCTAAACCCACCTGTTTAGACTGGTATTTTCATATATATTTTCTCCTCAGTGGTTTTCTGAATTTTCTAAAATTCCATTAGAAATTCTTGGTGTATTTTTGTAGCATTTTGTGTGCAG
Source organism: Naso annulatus (assembly GCA_029783625.1). Classification (NCBI taxonomy): domain Eukaryota; kingdom Metazoa; phylum Chordata; class Actinopteri; order Acanthuriformes; family Acanthuridae; genus Naso; species Naso annulatus. Next base: position 13,857,354 of record JAPZDX010000021.1, read on the forward strand.
CACACTACTAAACTAAAATCTACCTACTTTATTGTCAAGGTTGCTGGACAATATCAGAGAAACAAAATACAAATTTTTAGTGGTAACTCAAATTAGTAGTGGTAACTGTTTTGCATATTGACTGTATATAATCTGGCGATCTACTACTAAGCTCACTTACTGTGACCTCTGCTGACGAAGTTTTTGTTTCTTTGGCTTGCATTACTTTCTTTTCCTGTAAAGCCATGATTTCATTGTTGCTCATGCAAACTACACTGTTTGTTCTTTTAAAAAAGCTGCGACCCGCCAGCATTGAATGCATCACTTCCTGTGAGTCACGAGTTTTATTATCCTTGATCAAGACCTGCTTGACCCCAACCATTTAAGCAAACAATTACACGGCTTTCATAAACTGTGACACTATAAGACTTAATCAGTCAATATATTAACCAAAGCCATCACTTTTTAAATAAAAATGTTAGATTGTGACTGAAACTTTGTATTTATTCTTACTTTGGAGGCATTTTGCAAACAGAATATATGGTGAACATATGTGTAACAATTGAACCCAATTTTGGCCTGTGCACTTATATGTGCTTAACCCTGATCCTTATGGCAGCAGGTGGATCCAGAGCTGAGCACCATGCAAGCTGTTGTTCTGTCTGCTCGACGTACTGTATCACATTAGCAAGTTGAGCTGTGGAAATTCACCCTATTCACGTCATGTGTCTCTGATTTTGCTTGGCCTCATTGTGAGCACACTGGCCCTTTTGGTGCACTATCATTAGGCAGATGTTTTACAAAAAGAAAAGCACCTCACTCCAAGTTACTTCAGCTCAAATCCATATGTGGTCTATGAGGGAGTCAAACGCACAACTCACAAACAACCAAACTGACCTATGGGAACCATGTGTGTCTGTCTGTGTTCCCTGGGGCCCGCTCTGTGTGTGCTGGGTCAGAGGAGGCCGGGGCTTTAATAAAGGAGCAGGCCTGGTGCAGGGATGCCAGTCTCACTGCCTGCGGCAATGCAACCTGATGGGGTCCAGATGAGAGCCACCAGACTGGACTTCTTCCTCCAAACCAACAGCCAGTTGGTGCACGGATTACATCCCACAGCCGTCTTCCTCTCTCTGGGTTTACTCTGGCATTTGAGCGGTAAGACATCAGATTAAAGTAACATTCTCCCTTAATGCTGCTTTAAAGCTTTTCATAGATCACAGCGTTAGCTCGAGCTCTGAAGAAATAACTTGAAAACACATGCCTAGCTCATTCTGGAGGCCTCTTTTTTCTGTTAGTCATCAAACGTAAATATTTAATATGTTCCTGGCCGTTGTGTTGGAGGTGTCTGGTAACCCACTAGATGAGGTTGCTGTTTCCTGCTTTACAGTGATCAATAGATGTTTGTCATGTTATCTTCCATGTCCTGACCAGGCACTTACATCATCCTCCTCTGCTGAGTGTCAGTTTCAGCAGGGCAGAGGAATTTACTTACAGGTCAGACACTGGATCAGCTGATCTGCACTGAACTGTCTTCGGTTTTTGTCAGGGGAACGTGAGGTGACGGTGCAGTAAATTTTACAACCAAACGTTTTTTTAGAATGAGTAACAATAGGTAAAATGACCATAATTAAACCTTGAACTTTTTATGAGAACATCTACGTTTGTCAACCATTGTGGAAGTTTGTCCCACTGTTTATACCATGGCAGCTCTACTTTTTATTATGTCTGAATTTTGGCATTGCAGTGCAAATGTATCTGTGGGATGATTTCTGAATTTAGTGAAAGCAGAAATCCTTGTCTGGTTATTATTTTTTAACAAAATCCTAATAAAATGCAATATAATAATATACTGGTCATTTATATTGTGATGTTTAGTAATATTTAGTAATATTACCCACCCGGTAATTACATCAAATACCTCTATGCACACAACTCTTGACAACAGATTTATGTGCATTAGAAATATTTAAAAATGCGCCTTGGATTGTAATAATTACATTAAAACTAGATAGGATGATACATTTTTTAAAAAATAGCTAAAGAATTTTGCGTTGCACTTTAAAGCCTTTTTTTTAACCAAAAGTCCAAAATTTACTGAACTGCCTTTAATGTATGATTATGTTGTGTTTCATATCTTTTGAGTTCGTTTCTATTTGTCTTTGGTAAGCACCTTTCAGTATCCTAAGGGACACTATTTTGCAAAATGTATATATGTATGTATAATTATTATTTTTCTTTATTTTAGTTTTTTATATTCTTGTACATTTCCTCTGCATGTGCCCAGAGCTCAATCTGATGGTTTGATTGTCTTTACCTGAAGGTCATTTTAAAGCATTTACCCATGACCTGCCCATCAGGCATACTGTAACTATTTTGGTATTTCGCCATGTACTGAAGCTTTGGAGCTGTGCGTTTGCTCATTTTGGCCTTGTGCACAGAAAGTCTGGAAAAAAGTACAAATAATGATGTAAACATTCGACAATTGAATTCAAACCCACAATTATTTGGCTTTAAAAACACCTCAATTGTGTTGCACGAGCTGTGAGTGTGATTTTATGACCATTCCTGCCCTTTATGAAGAACGAGCAGTCATCAGCCACTTATGCTGTTTTGAAAGCAGCTGAGACTGAGCTGTTCCAGGTAAGTCATTTTGGTGCACTGACTTTCATCCTTTAAAGATGTTTTGATGAGTAAAGATCATAGATATTTAAAATTATTTTATGAAAAACATTTTCATTATAATACAATTGACTTACTTAGACTTTTTGTGAGCTTGCTCTGCTACGTGTCTATTGTTATCTTCCAAGATCAGGCTAGGAAATGTATTGATATGTCTATTCTATAAGATCTAAAATTATTTCTTTTTATTATTGTAATCCGATGTTCAATTTCCCCTCTATTGTGCAACTCTACAATGACATAACAGAATGAGAGACGTGATTAGGTAATGCAACTGGATGGTGTTTGCATGGTCATGACAGCACACACACACACACACACACACACACTCACACTGCTGGTTTTCAGGACATGGTGCTCCACATTGACTCAGGATTGTGTTACTCCTTCCATTACTGCTGACTAAC
>JAPZDX010000021.1:13890898-13902064 GCA_029783625.1 Naso annulatus
ACTGTTTCTATTTCACCCGACGAGGGATTGAGAGCATCGTAGATGATGAGGTACATTTTTTACCTTAGTAGCAAGAACAAAATTTGTGATGTAAATCAAATAATAAGTAATTTGGAATCTCTGAGTTTCCATTTCAGACCTTTAACTGCAAGTCAGGTTTATAATTTCATTCATTTGTAAAATCAGGTGACTCAGCGGTTCTCTTCAGAGGAGCTCGTTTCCTGGAACTTACTGACTCGCACCAACAACTATTTCCAGTACATCAGCCTGAAGCTGACGCTGGTCTATGGGCTGGGCGTCATTGTGAGATACTGCATCCTTGCCCCGCTCAGGTACACGAAAAAAAAACTCAAACTGGCCTCTAGTGACTTGACAAGATGAGTTGCAGGCGACACCGTCAGCCGGCTTGAGTCGAGCTGAGACGGACCAGTTTACTCCGCTGTAACTTTCCCTGCTACTGTTTTGTCTTGACGTGAAACTTTGGTGTACGACTTGTACACTGAACTTGAAAAAGAGAGCGACAACAAACAAAATAAAACAGTAGCTGGAGTGAAAACAGGGGCAGCGGGGTGCAGTGGAGTCGCTTCCTTAGGAGTCTCATTGCAGTTAGCTTGATTTCCAAATGTTGCCTACCTTAGCTTTAAGCTGTAGCAAAACAAATGCAGTATTTTCCCTCAGACAAGCCACTTTTTCACCCCACCTGCTATGAGATCATGCTTTTTGTATTTTGTGAAGACAAAAATTTGATTTGAGTTAAACATTAGACCTTTAATCTATTAAATTTCTGTCTGACAATTAACATTATTGCATATTTGAGATTTTATTATATTTTTTTGCTTCCACTTTCTGCAGGATTACTCTTGCCTTCATTGGCCTGACCTGGTTGGTTATAGGAACATCTGCAGTCGGACTGCTTCCAGATTCAGGGTGACAACAGACTATTACTATACCAATAGGAGCCATAATCCATATCTGACTCAAAGAAATGACTCCATCCTCCTTTGTGCTTGTTGGCTGATGTGTGTTTGTGATTTCTAGGGTTAAGTTCTGGGTCAGTGAATGGGTTCATGTGATCTGCTACAGGATCTGTGCTCGAGGACTCTCTGCCACCATTCGCTATCACAACAGGTGAGTTAGCCTCCTCCTTGTGTAACTGTCTAATTATGATCAGGAGTGCCTTTTTATACTGATTCGGTGTGTTTGACTTGCAACAACAGGGAGAATAAACCCAAAAAAGGAGGAATCTGCGTGGCCAATCACACCTCTCCAATTGACATTGTGATTCTTTGCAACGACGGCTGCTATGCTATGGTACAGAGGCAACTTCTTTCACTGTAACATTTCCACACTGATATATTATTATTGTTACATTGTCTTCATGCTAAATCATAACATACTGCTATAATCGCCAAAATGTGTTTATCAGGTGGGTCAGGTGCATGGAGGTTTGATGGGAATCCTCCAGAGAGCCATGGTGAGGTCCTGCCCTCATGTCTGGTTTGAAAGAGCAGAGATGAAAGACCGCCACCTTGTGACCAAAAGGTCAGTTTTCCTCCCTTTAGCTGGAGCTCGTCCTGTCAGGCTTGTCTTTGCACATCTTTCTCGCCTGTATTTACTTTCTGCGGCTGCTCTGGCATTAAGAGAGGTTGGCATTTTCCTGGCAGTAAAGCCTTCCAGAGTTTCTGTGTCTCTAGTTCTCCAAACAAGCACAGATATGTTTTGGAAAGTTGCTACTGAACAGTGTTATTGGATTCCATTATCTTGTATAATGTCACATCTTCACCTCAGACTCTCGTTCCAGATGTTTGATGTATCCCAAATGTGACAAACCTCTTCAAAGGTTCGATATGTTGATATTTATAAAGCCAGGAAATGGTTTCCATAACCTCTTTGTGTCACTTCCAGGCTGAAAGACCATGTGAATGACAAGAAAAAGCTTCCCATATTGATATTTCCAGAGGGTGAGTGTGACCGTGTTCAGAGATAAAAGTACTTAATCCACGCCAGTTTTCTGTTTGTCTTTGTATTATCAAAGATAAGACCTATGGCAGTCTGACCTCTGAGCTGTGACAAATAAGCAGCTAGTTTTTGTGGGCTTGGATGAGCGCACACGACTCTGTCTCCTGTAATCTCCTGATGTCTGGTTTTAACAGGGACCTGTGTCAACAACACATCTGTCATGATGTTTAAAAAGGGAAGTTTTGAAATTGGAGCAACCATATACCCAGTAGCCATGAAGGTGCGTCAGTCCTGTCTGCCAGTCAAGTTCCATCCCTCATTTTTTCTGCCTTACACATTTCAACGATCAGTTCCTCTCTGTAATTCTATGTATATATTTTTTTAAACTCTTCTTAGTATGACCCAAAGTTTGGAGATGCTTTCTGGAACAGTTCAAAGTACAGCATGGTCAGTTACCTGCTAAGGATGATGACCAGCTGGGCTCTCGTCTGCAATGTTTGGTACCTGCCTGCCATGCACCAACAGGTGTGTATGACATGTGCCAGGACATGTGAGCACACGCATGCTTAAAACCACGTGTACAGCCCACAGATGCCCCCACCCCAGTGTGTGTAAACACAGACACATCGCAGCAGCACGGTGGACTGACTTTGTTTTTATTCAAAAATTGCAGGAGGGGGAAGATGCTGTGCAGTTTGCCAACAGAGTGAAGTCGGCCATTGCTCACCAGGGAGGGCTGTTAGATCTACAGTGGTAAGATTTAGCCTCTTCACTTTCCTCAGTTGATTCTTTTTTTTTTTGGAGTGTTTTTCTTCTCTTTTTACCTGGAAACAGACTGAAACTTGTTCTGTAAGCATTTGCTTTTATATGATGAATCTTTTCCCAAACTTAAGTTCAATTCAGGCTCAACTTGTGACTTAGAAACCAGCTCTTAGTATTTTAACACTCAAAATTGTACTATTTGATCTTTTCTGGTGGGCACTAATCTTTTTTCAGCTTAAAGGGACAGATAAAAAATACATATGTTCCTTCTTCTTTTTATGCTATTTATCCATGTGGATTGTTTTGGTGTGAGTCTCAAATATAAAGGAAGTGAATGACACTCAGCTTGTGGTGCTCAAAGTGCCAAAAAGTGTCTCTTTCTAGGAATCATGGCCTGGTTACTGAAGATAATCCATAGATTATCCACAGTTTCATGTATGAACTATTTTCTCTCCGCCACTCAACAGTCATGTCACAAAGCATGCATCCACTCCTGACGGACAGGCTCGCTAACCAAGCTAACTAAGCTAGCCAGTGTTACAGCTCACCAGAGAGGGACACCTTTATAGTGTACAGTGCATGCTGTAATGAGCTGGACACAAGTAGAGGCACGCTTCCTTTTGTACTATCATGCAGTTTATGGGTATATGGGTTTATTTGGTAGAAATGAAAGAGTTCCTGCATTAAACTGCTTACAGCAATGTCTGTGGATTACCTCGAGTAACAGGGTCATGGTTTTTGAGAGGAAACCTTGTGGTTGAACTTCTGAGCAGCAAAAGCAGACAGCCATATATTTTAAGAAGAAGGCAGACATTTCTGTGTTCACCCAAACAAGGTTTTAAATGCATAGCACTACAGGTTAAAGGAAAAATATATATTTAAATTTTGAGTGACCTGTTCCTTTAAGTTTTGGATTTAACAGTCTGGATTTAATAAATAATAAAATCTAATACATCCACAGAGGAACATGTAAGACATGCCTTTAAGAGAATCTCCAAAATGAAAAACCCTTTTTAGCTTGACTCTGCTATTCATTGACACTGAGTTGTTACAGTTAAATGATTAGCACCACCCTCAGTTTGTCCCATCTCCACCCGTCTGTCTCTACAGGGATGGAGGCCTGAAGAGAGCGAAGGTTAAGTCGTCATTCAGAGAACAGCAGCAGAAGCAGTACAGCAGCATGGTGGTGGGAGACGACAGCAGCAGCAACAGTGACTGAGATCCTCGACCTGAGCGCCGAACAAATGCCTGCCCTGTTTTTTTTTTTAGAAAATACACTGGAAACAGGCCTTTCTCCTTTAGTGTGTTCTCATTAGCCTGGCCTGGCCTAAAGGGGAATAATGCAACATGAACTTAAACACACTGTGAAACCTTGTGTACAGCTACAAGGAGGAGAGTCTCAGTGATTCACAGGAAACACAAGTGCAATATTGAACTTTGAGAGAAGCTGAGTTGTCTGTTTTTGCCGCTGCTGGAGACGCTGCAACTGTAGCTGTGATTGAATTTTACTGCTGAGAAAAAAACACCCTGAAAAAAATACGCTGAATGATGTGTGCGATTGCAGACGAGCCCCTGGATCCACAAGTGTCTCTACTGTCATAGTCATTTGAATCAGTTATGTGCTGTTCATCTTATTTTTTTAAATAAATTTTTGTTTACAATTTCAGTATGTACGGTGTGATTATTCAACGGCAAAAAGAGCCTGGAGGAGGCTGTACATTTTAATCACATAACTTGACATATAACTTAATACACAGGACAGATTCACAATGAAAAATACTGAGATAACTATTATTAAACTACTAATACTGGTTTTAAGTGTTTAGGTATTGCTGCATCATAATTGATAAACACCTATTAAAGGTCCAATATGTAGAATTTAGGAGGATCTTTTTGTAGAATGTCAGAAATGTGACATAATTTTTTTATTATTGTTTAATCGCCTGAGAATAAGACTCATTATGTTTTTACAGAATGAGCATTTTATATCAACGAGGGAAAGGGCTCCTCTTCTGCAGAGTTGGACATGTTGCTTCGCCATGTTTCTACAGTAGCCCTGAATGGACAAACCAGACACTGGCTCTAAAAAGGGCAAACAGAGGGATCTGCAGTCGGGTGTAATCTGCAACTTCACCACTAGATGCCACTAAATCCCAAACACTGGACCTATATTGGGTTCACAGTTTAAGTAACCAAATTCCACAATCTTCCTTTTTTTAAATTCAACACTGAACGACAAAAACTTTAGCTTTTAAAAACGGGAACCTCTTGCAGATTAAACTTTGACCTCACTTTTTTCACAGCAAAGATAAAGCATGGACATCAGAGCCACAAGGATTTGGCTCTTAATAAAAAAGGATCCTGTTGAATTTAAAAGCCAACCTCACTGAATGTCCACACGAGGTGTGACTGTCTTAAAACACAACACACAGCAGAGACTTTTTGGATCTCTCTCCACTGAGTGGTTTTCCTGATGTGTTGTCCTCACTGCTGTTATCTTCCTGTGGGTTCTTCTCTTCAGCCCCTGAAAGCAAATTAAAGACAGATTCCTTTTAAGTTCATGCATGGTACCATTGTGAGTGTTGATGCAATCCTGATATTTTGCATTCTCACCGTCAGTCCCCTGATCACTCGCCGCTGTGTCATTCTGCATGCTCTGTTTAAAAACAAACATCCCTTTATTGCATGAACGGCAGTCACATTATTATGCTGTGCCTAAACCAATCAGTTATGATGAAGCACTTACCTGCAACAGACTGCCTTTATTTTTCTTTATCTGTTCCTGATACCTGCAAATGTTATCAGCAATGAAAAGAAGTTTACATGTGATTTCCAAGAAGCTCAGCCGAGTCTGATTAATCTGTGGTGCCAGAGCTTTCATTAAAAATGACTTTCCCCCCTTGTCCTCTTCCTCTCTGTTAACTGGCCTGAAGGAACTAATGGCCCAGTGAAATATTTATGAGCCTTATCAGTGCCTCAGATCTGTGTCTCTCTGCACAGTTCAAATGACAAACAGGTTGCTGTGGGTGCAGACAGGCGACGGTTAAATTAAGATGCTTTTATCTTTTAGCAATAAAAGCCAATAAAGCTGCTCTGTGGAAAATCTTTCTGTTCTGTGTGCAGCCGGTGCTGTAAACCTGTTATAACATCATCAAACTTTTGAACGATTAGTGAATTTACCTGCATTCGGATCATTACACCCATTATTAATAATGGCTGATAACATACAGTGTAAGTAATGGGTAATGTTGTAGTGGTTAGGATTCCTGGTTTTGGCTGCCTAAGTTCAACTCCAGGTATGGAACAATTTCATGTCTTTCAGTCACCACAGTTCAGCACAGTTTAAAACACACATTAAAGGGCGCCTCAGTCGCTCAGTTGGGAGACAGGATTGGGGAGGTTACTTTGGAAATGTGAGAGATTACAGATGAACAGTTACCATATTTAAAATGTAATAAGTTATATAACTATTTTCATTACGTTATCAAAATAAATATATCACATTTGATTACTTTTTGATTACTAATCTAAATTTCTAAGGAATGTTTTTTACTATTAACCAATTTCAGATGTTTACATCAGGCAGTGACAGATGTTGAAAGTCTCAGAATAGCAAAGTTTTTTGCTAAACAACCTTGACTGGAAATGGCAAAAGAGGACACGGTGCACGTCAAAAACCAAAAGCAAAAAAAAAATTAATATTATAACATATAGCCTAAGCTTTTCACAGAAAATATTCAGATGTAACCCCCTTTGTTATCATTAACTGTCTCATAGATAACTGTAATTTAATTACATATTCTTTCTTAGTAACTGTAACTTATTACAATAACATTTATTTTGTAATTAAATTACATAATTTGTACTAGTTACTCCCCAACAATGTTGGTAGAGCAGGTACAAAGGCTGTGTTCTCACTGCAGTGGCCAAGGGTTCGATTCCACCCTGTGGCCCATTGTTGCATGTCATCTCCCTACCCCCCACCCAATCCCCTTTCCTGTCCAATCCTTCAGGCGTCCTATCAAGAAAGGCACAAAAAGCCGCCCAAATATATCAAAATAACAATAATATCTGAAAAAAAAACCCCGACACATTAACTCTGCGCATACAGTACCCAGTACTTGGCCTGCATTGCACTGTAGCCTGTTTGGTGCTAAAATGTTACAGCACCTTTATCATCAGCAAAAAAAAAAGTTCTTAAAATGTTTTATTTCCTGCACTGATATTTCCTTAATGTTCTTTAAATGTAAAGAACACAGAAAATTCTCACGTCTGTCTCCTGAAAAGTCATTGCAACACTGATGCAAAACATTGTCAGACTTCACGAGTCACATTTGCAAGGTACAAATTCTGCTACTTTTCAGCACACGTGCAGTGATCTCACCCACCGTTGCAGATAGGAGTCACAATTCCTGTTTGCATGTTTGGTTTTCCTCTTCAGTCCATCTGGTGTCCATGTTGTGCTTGTATCAACTCCTACATCCACCCTGCCTGCAGCTCCAGATGCAATAGGCATCTCTGCCAGTAGGACTGCAGATTTGGGAAATCAGAAATGAACTCACAGTCATTTGGACACAACTCTGCTGAACATCGAGCTTTCCTTGTTTTCACACGCTCCTCTTCCTGCTGTTGTTGTCTGGCTGTTTGCTGTCTGAGCAGGAAAATGTGGCCGTGTGGTTTATGGAGGTTTTTGTTGTTGTATCCATGGCAACAGTGTCCAAAAGAAAGAAGCAGCTAGCGAGGCCACTATGAATGTGAACCTCTGACATAGTCTTTACTTTACTGTCAAATATTTCACATATATGCCCTTATGCAGTTTGGGGAAAATCTCACATTACTTTTTTTTTTTTTTTTTTTTTAACAACCAAGAAAAACAGGTTTTGTCATTTGGCCTCACTATTAATTGTCACAAAATATAGATGCAAATATACAATAACCCAAAATAGTGATGCTTATCATAACAAGTATTTGTATAAGCTTAAGAAAAAATATCAACATGACCAGTACGTTAGGCATTGAGCCCTTAATTTTCTCTTTTCTTTTGTAATTTTTTTTCACTTTCAGCGTAATTTTGTTCAGTGTGTAAATATGATTTCAACTTCAATTACATATTTAGAGAGTCAAGTTGATTTTAATTTAATTTTGCAATAATAGAGGCAAATTTTCCTTCATAATGTCAGACTTTTTTTTTATTTTGGAACACAGCATGATAATTGATGCTGATGAGGAATTTTGTATTCAACAAAGAAGCTTTTGGGGAGCAAAACACTTTATTCTCAATAGCAAACAAACAAAAACACCAAATTTTAATAACAGCATTTCTAACCGTTGAAAAGATGAGGGTGAATTTATCCAGTTGTAATGTTTTTGAATGATAAGTAGCCAATGAGATGCTTTTATTAACATGTTTAGATGGCCTTAATACACTGTAGGGTTACTTTATTCCTTGTTAGGATTCTTCCTTCTCGTCTCCATGCGTGATGATGTAGCAGAGTGACTTGTAGTCAATGTTGCCCGTCGGGTCGATGGGAGCAAGAGCAAAGGCCTGTTCCACCTGCAGATTTATGAAACGACAGTTTGTCCGGTGAGAATTCGCACCCTAAATAAGAGTTTGAGTCATTCATTGCAGGAATAGAAACACAAACCTCCTCTGCTGTGAATTTATCAGCCTGGTTCATTAATAATCGCTTAAACCTGGATAAACAAAACAAAAATATGTGTAAGAAGAGAGCATAGTTAAGAGAGTGTAATGTTTTGGCTTATAGGAATTACACAAAGGGTAATTAACAACATTTTCTTACTCTTCCTTATTAACAAAGCCAGTTCCATTGGGGTCAAAAAGTTTGAAGGCTGCAAGTATAGTGTCTTCAGGATCAGTGCCTGAAGGAAAAAAAAGCATTGATGAGCTTCTTTTGAAACTTCACCAGAGAAAATTCAGTCTTTTATCTGAACATGTGTGAGAGACTCTCACCGTTCAGTTTCTCCCCAAAAAGAGTCAGAAACACGGTGAAGTTGATGGGACCCTTCCCCTCATTCAGCATCTCATCCAGCTCCTCATCTTTGACATTAAGCTTCCCTGGTACACACACACACACACACACACACACACATACACACAGAATCATCAATACAGCCTACAGTTTTATATTTATATGTATAAGTAAATAGATTAAAAAGACGAAGAGCGAAAGAAAATACCGAGCTGTGCGTACGTCTCCTTCAGGTCCTGTTTCTTGATGACACCGTCTCTGTCCTGGTCAATGCAGCCAAAAGCCTTCAGGGTGAAGCACAAAAAATCACAATGATGAGGAAATTAAATAAAATATGAAATAGACACATTTTTATGTTCTTTAAAGCATTTTCTTTTGGATTAATTGATTTAACAAGTGCGGGCAGGTTGATAATAACTGATTACAATGAGACGCTGAATTAATCCTCTTCAGTTCTCAAAAATCATTTCTTTCTTAACCAAATGTGAGAATGTAAATTAGAAGGACAGGGTGAATTTAGTCAGGCATAATAATAGCGGTTAATAACAAATGTATAATCTGTGCTCCCAGTCTGTGCTTCAGAATTCTATTCAGTGCATCTGTCGGGTAGATGAACTGTGGAAGAGGCTTTTTTTTCTGATTATTCATAAATTAACTTCAAAATGTGAGTTTTCGCTAGAATTAGCAAACTGTAGGCTGTGCAAAAAGACTGCTTTAGAGAATCAAACAAAAAAAATTACACCTTTTAAAACTATTCTGCATTGCAAAAACATTTGTAAGGGACATGTAATTTTCATTCATTCAGTTTGTTCGTAAGGTTGCTTTAACCATTACAATAGCTGTTAAGTTAGCTAAAGAAGGCAAATTAAAAAAAAAAAAAAAACTTCCCTTGCACGCATTTGAAAATCAAGACAGGCTCAAATTCAAATCTGAAGAAAAGCTGTGGACAAGAAACAGTTGTGTACCTCCTTGAACTCCTGTATCTGGGACTGCTCGAACATGGAGAAGACATTGGAGCAAGACTTCTGTCCTCCTCTCTGTCTCTTATTGGAGGCTTTCTTACTTGCCTGACAGGATTAGCACAAATTTAGCCATATTTTGTGCACATCAATACGTAAACAGGTAACTCATGTACAAAAGATATCAAAATTTTCAGTTAAAAAAGTACAATGCTATAATAGGATTCCAAAATTAGGATTGTATTGACAGAGTTAAAACACTTACCATTTCTGAGCGATGGTACGTAGACTCCCAGCAGAGGTGTGATGCCAGGGTGGGTTTTATGTGGCCCATCTTATCTTCTAGCCTCCTATAATAGCCTGTGGTGGGCAGCACAGTCCCTTACATGGCCATGGCCGCTCTCTGTGTGTCACCAAAGGAACCTGATAAGAGGTGAAGCAGCCAGGATTCCTCTGGGCAGGAAAACTGAGATATGAAGAGAAGAGAAGGAGACAAAGTGACCTCTGATGTTTGACAGACTACTAAGAAAGTTACTCCTCAGGAGTAAAAATGAGCTTTAAGGTAACTGTAATCTACTGTAATTTGATCAGCTATAAAAAACTTAAGATAACACATTAGCCCTAAGGCCTGATTTAAAGTAAATATGATAAGTGTTTATGAAAAGAGAAGAGTCTGAACCAAATGTTTTATTTGTTTCACCATTACACTTTTCTGATGTTTTTTTTTTACATTTTTTTTTATATCCCTCTCATTCTGAAAACTACTTTTTAAATGAAAAATGATAATAACCTGTGAACAAATTAAACCACTTTTTGGAACCAAGTGAAATGAGTAGCAATAGCACTTCTCTTAAATCTTATTTTGATTTGTTTTGAACAACTTAAATGTTTTCCTGTGCACATCGAATCAAAAACCTTTCCGTCCGGGAATTACTGGTGTTTTTTGAATTATAATCAACAAAAAAATTGAAAAATTGTGACGTAATTGACTAAATAATGATGCCATGGATCAAAATCACCTCAGAAATTTCCAGCAGGTTTTGTGACATGAACAAGAAGCTTTTCCCTCTTCAATCTGTTTTAGTGGCAACACTGATCTCATTTTAGTTTCAGATAATTCACTGTAACAATAACCAGCATGCATATAGAATATATTTTGTATGAACAAATTAAACTGGAAGTAGTTGTTCGGGATCCATTTAAGTAATGATGGCTGAATCTACAGGAAATAATGTTTGGTAGCTTTAATGTCAATAATGTATAACTCTATCACAAAGTTTTCATTGTGTTAATGATGTGTTACATTACTTGGACGTTAAAACATTGATATGTCTGATGTGTTTTGAAGACTAGAAGTTGTGTTATGAGACGTCCCATTAGATGTTATACACACACAATAAGTCACAACTTCTAATTAATTTAGCTGAAGAATCGAACCTCAATTGACTTGGCAACCAGGAAAAAAAAAAATTAGGTACAGTAGATTAATTTACCAA
>JAPZDX010000021.1:13902164-13917945 GCA_029783625.1 Naso annulatus
ACTGAGGCTCACAGATCATAAAGTATAAGTCTGACTGCTTCCAAACTTATATCACAAGAACCGTCACAAAATTTCCTGCTGTTTTCTGATGTTTGTTGTGTGATTTAGCCAAAGTTGTGGGATTCATTGGGAGTTGTTTCTGAGATTTGTCCTTCATGTTTCCCTGCGTCTGCACTCTGCTGTGTGACATCATACACTCTAGCCAACTGACGATTCCGCAATACACACCCATTACAAAATCGGAAGAGGGACAAAAAAACCATGAAACTAAAACTGCGATATGTCAGAAACAGTAGAAGATAGAAAAAACATGTAAATACAAGAAAAATAGTTCAAAGTCTTCTGTCTTGTTTAAAGTTCGAATGAAGTCTGTAGGACACAAAAATCCCCAAACCGTGACACTAACATCAGTATCGGCCCGCAAAATCCCATACTGGTCGGGTCCTGGTATTAAAAATAAATAAAGCCTTAGATTTATACAATGTAATGTATTTTTGACATGGATTTATTATAGAAAGTTTGATATAATATATAAAATCACATCCATAAAATGTAATTCGGTGTAATAAGTATAAATGTGTGTAAATAGCTTGTAAACACAGTGTGATGTGTTGGCTCTTTCTCAGACTTGTCCAGTTCGCCTCCTGGTCCTTACCAGCAGGACACGTACGTGATCAGAGCAGAAGATAAGATCCGTCATCCTCCATTCTTACCTCCTCACCTGCTGCAGGTGCTGCTCAACAAAGACACGGGCATCTCTGTGAGTAATGGCTGCACGCTGGAGCTCATGTTCGTATTATTGCTGCACGTTCAGTCAGCTCAGTTCAGTCACAGTCTTCCTCTCTCTGAATCTTCATCAGTGTGACCCGACGCTGCTTCCAGAGCCAAATCATGTGATGCTCAACCACCTGTACGCGCTCTCCATCAAGGTAACAACCCACCTGTAAAACACATGCCTATTGTGAAGTCAGGGGAAGTTTGAGGCTCAACCCCTCTGACTGTCGACAAAAAGTTTTTAAAAACTGAATGGATTCAAATCAAACTGTCATAAACGACACTTTGGCTACCATAAAGTCATGTAAACATCATGTTCTTCCTGAGGTGCATAAAATGTTCAACAAAAAAATGTCTGTTTGGCATAAATCTCAGCGATGTCATGACAAACTATATTGTCTAAAATGTAATATCTAGTGACTTTCCTTTATTAATTTACCAATTTTATTTACAGCAAAGCTTATTCACATCCATCACATTTCATCATGCACTTACCGGCTAACACACATAAAGTTATAAACATGGAATTTAAATATACAGTAACAGAATATTTCATCGCTCACAAACAGGAATTACTGCACAACAAAGCAATGAATGTTATTTAGTTTACAGCAGCATTTACAAAAAGAATCCTTGTGTTGTACATCACCCAGTTTGTACTGGTATCATAAACGCAATAACATTAACAATACATAGGCTGTTTCTTAAATAGGCCAGTCCGTCACAGTTATCCCATTCTTAAAGTTCAGAAACATTGAAACTGCTACAAGTTGGTCTAAAACTACCAAATACAGTCTATGATACAAGTTGCTGACTGCTTTCTCTTCCATACATCTTCCAACGGTGAGTTTCCTTCTGGCTGACACGCCTCCTGCAGAGCCTGAAAGAGGCCAGAGCTGCCGACTGTGGACGAAACGTCATCAGTGCTCTCAGGTTCAGAGTTCAGGCTGCTTCACACAGCTCAGCGCACAGCTGCCTTTACTGCGTCAGCATGCATGCAGCCATCTTACAGGCCACCGCTGAGATGAGAGCAGCTCCACGACCACTGCCCTCCTCTGACTGGATGAAGGCGATCTCGCAGTGAGGTGTGAGCTCCCTGACCATTTTGTGGAACCTTTCACGGAAACTGAGATGAAGAAACAAAAGGTTTAGAGCCAAAAATTTGTCTGTCCCACCTCCCTTTTCACTCCCTCTCCCACTGTTTAACTTATTTGCTTCAATAAATTGGATTTTAAGGCCATCAAACATTCCTTTAATCCCTGTACCTTTACATGTTTACATGGAGGAAGCAAATATAAAGCAAGAAGAAGACATGGAGATGTTTTCAGTCCTGAAAATTTTGAAGTTTTGAGGCTGCAGAGAAAAAGATATTTCTGTCTTTTCCTCGGTGAGTTGGTCCGTGTATGATTGCTTATTGTTATTTAATTCATTTGTAATAAGTTGGGCTTTTGTCTTAGAAAACTTCCAACTAAGGAAAAAGGCCTGAAATATTCGAATGTCTGAAGCGTTCCTCACCATGGGTGCAGCTTGTAGACAGACCCGTCAACCCCGACTGTGATCTCCAGGGCTTCCTGGCTGCGTCGTTCCCGCATCAGATTGATGACGCCAGCAAGCCCAGCTCCGCACATGTGAGCAGAGCGAGTGGAAACACTCTCACAGACCCGACGCACGATGTCACAGTCCAGCTCTGACGGCAGAACGCCCAGTGAGGAGAGGATGTTGTAGATCTGTTTTCTGTCCCCGGTGTAACTGAAATTTAAACAGAAGGAGGCGAAATGTTACAAGATACACATGTGTAAAGCTTTTAATTTCTACCTGTCATTATTATATTCTGCACTGATTGTGTTTTCAGTAAAAGGGTTATTCCCTGGCATGACCCACTTTTGATGCTGAAAAAAGACACACACACACACACACACACACACACACACACTCCCCCGCCTACAATTTCTATCAATCATTAACAATGATAAGGGTAAATTTTAATGAAATAAAGGCAATCAGACAAAAAAGGTCATCAAACAACACTGTTATATAAGCTCATGTCATCAACATACAGTTATACAGCACAGCAAGCCTTTCATTATCATTTGTTTTTACTATATTTATGTGCATTTTTCCTCTCTGCTTATGCAAATTAAAAAAATGTTTTTTAAGTATTTTTATGGACAACATTTGATTAAAAATGTAGTCCTTAAGCAGAGGCACTGCTGCAGTCAGGTTTAGGAGTTAGTGATGCTCACCTCTCCACTTGTGAGACATAGCGCGTCTCAAAGCTTCCACGCGTCTTCAGCAGCTCTGAGGCTTCACCGTTAAACAGCAGGTCTTCATTCACCAGCTTCATCAGAACGAGCCTGACCAGCTCGCCCATGTATTTCCCACTGATCAGCTTCTCATAGCTACAACAGGGAAGATAAGAGGCACTGTTAATAACAGAGACATAGCGAAAGGACGGGTCAACTCAAAATAGGATGTCGAAATGGTGGAAGAAACAGGAAGGCTGTGCTCATAATGAAACACATAAGCAAACACGGGCTGGGAAGGGAGAGGAGAGGAGAGCGGATGAGGATACAAACGTCACTGCTAACGAGGCTGAATGAGTCTGGCCTCAGCAGTTGTCTCTGTGAAGGGACTGCCTGTGCAAAAAGTAAACAGCCATTAAGGCCGACAGGCAGCGGAGGGGGATCATTAATCTGACACCCCCACCTGCTGACCGAGCGCTGACGTACGAGGGCTCTTGCCATTTACAAACATCCTCAGGAAAAACAGCGGGTAGCTTGGCAACTACACAGACACCTCAGGTGAGAGTCAGGTGAGAATCGCCACAGACGGATGATTAATTCAGAAAAACA
The DNA here is from genome assembly GCA_029783625.1 of Naso annulatus. Taxonomy (NCBI): domain Eukaryota; kingdom Metazoa; phylum Chordata; class Actinopteri; order Acanthuriformes; family Acanthuridae; genus Naso; species Naso annulatus. The sequence goes on from JAPZDX010000021.1 coordinate 13,905,791, forward strand.
ATAAGAGAACGAGGGTAGGGGAGTGTGGCACGTTTTTAAATCACGGCACGAATCTCTCACTCTCAGTGCCTTTAATCACATTACTGTGAGCTTGAACAAACACCTGAGTGCATGTGCATACAGCAGATGAAGTCAGGAGACGTAAAGTGACCAGACAAGCGACCAGCCCTCCTGTATGTGAGGTCTGTGAGTTTCCTGTATGTTCCCGGTGAATAACTCACAGCTGATGTCCGGGGTTAATCGAGGTCTCGTCCACCACTCTGTCGTACTCCAGTCTGAACTCCTCCAGCTCACCGTGGTCTCCGAACGCCCCCCATTCTGTGTTCACACACATCCGGCCCTCCTCACCCTCCACCAGCTCCACAGTTCTCATCTCCTCCATATAACATGCATTGCAACCAGTGCCTAGTTAAAAAAAAAAAGTCAAGTCAAGTTTATTTATATATTCTATTCTATTCTATTCTATTCTATTCTATTCTATTATATTATAAGTGAGGAGAAATTTACTTTAGAATCTAAAGAATCTGTCCAGTGTGTCCAATGAGCATGTCAATACCATTGTAAAGACGTAAAGTTATCATTATATTATTAGAAAAAGGAAGTATTTTAAAATCAAATTTCTTCTCACTGTGAGATAGTGAAGGCAGGTTAAGTAGGGGTGATGTGTCCAAAGCTTTTGCCTTGAACAGCATGTGTGTCAATTTCAGTTTTGCTTTCATGCTTCTGTGTGTTCATAACTGCTTACCAACAATCATCCCAACTTCACAGCTGCGATCCTCGTAATAGCAGGAAATCATGGTGGCTACTGTGTCGTTCACCATGGCAACCACATCCATCTCAAAGTCCTAAGTGACAACAAGAGATCACAGTGCATTAAGAGTCATCCAGTAGTTGTATGGATGTGTTTCATCCTCTTCTTGTGTGCTTACTAGGAAATAAAATTATGCTGATTTACAGCAACTCACCCCTCGTCTTTTGATGGCATCTCTGAGTAAACCCACAACATTGTTCCCTTCTGCTCCAGATGCCTTGAAGCCTTTGGTCCAGTTCAGCAGGATACCCTGAAAAAAGGAATGTTTACACTTAAATGTTTACACTTTATAATACTTTTACAAATACAGTAATTAAAGTGAAAGAAAGACTCTCTTTCTTAAGGGGTAAAGGTCACTAGAACCTGTCTAGGTGTTTAAACATACACACGCATATAGAATCCTACCTTGTCAATGTCCTCATGTCGTACAGGAAAGGAGAAGGTGAAACCCAGAGGAAGCTTCTTGTGCTTGATATTACGTTTGTCCAAAAAGTCTGACATACACTCTGCTATGTAGTCAAACAGCTGCAGAGAGAGGCAGAGAGGTTGTGAGACGTGGAAAAGCTGCACAGAGCCTTAAGTAGTGCTCATTTCATTCTTAGAGGAGATGCCAGTGTTGACAAAAGATCAGGTGCTTTGGAAACATTTTTGCATTTCTCAGATACAGAGTAGAACAATAACCACAGGGATTTATCACTCACTTCATCACTTATTGATACTAAAAAGAACTGCTAGAGTCACTAACCATTTCAGCAGTGCCTGTCATGGCATCTTCAGGAATGGAGTACATCTGTGTCTTGGTCTCCACCTTCCAGCTCCTCTCCTCATCCGCACCCACCTTCACGAGCATTACACGGAAATTGGTCCCTCCCAGGTCCAGAGCCAGGAAATCGCCCACCTCTGTCAAAACACATACCATGTCTGAACACATGCACTGGCTTTGCCTTTGTGGTGACATCTGCAGGACAAAAGTGATCATGTTGCCATTGAAGAACGAATAACTACCTGATCCCTCAGGGGTGGAGCAGACGTAAGTCGGAAGCATTTTGACACTGGCCTCTTCGTGCGTCTCTAAACGCAGTCCTCTCTCCATCTCACGCTGCATCCTCTTCATGATTTCTTTTAGCTCTTCCTTATTCAGCCTGAACTCTGACAGGATCTGCTCTACCTGCAATGAGAGGAGAGAAGAGAACAAGTCAGGAGCAGCACACAGACCACCTAACTACATGTGTGTTTTAGGATGGATTGTATGCAGAGATTTCACTTGTTTTACACAGACAAGTGAGGTTTTGCTTTTAAACTCAGAGAGAAATCCCTTAGAGAAATTAGAGCACAGATCAATGAGATGCTACAGAAAGAAGAAGCATTACTGCACAGTACAGAACAATGAAATGAGTGGAGAGGACTCAAGTTCTGTAGCTCCTAACCCACAGTTTCCTCTAAAACACCATGAAGTGGCCTGTAAGTAAAGCCTGTTTATTCAGTAATTAATTGCAGTCACATGGGATTAAAAACACAAATCAAAAGCAATACTAAAGGTACAAATGACTTAAATCTCGACAAAGTCTGAACAGACAGAGGACCGAATCTTACCGCGAGGATTCTATCAACGACAGACTTGTAGCTACAAGGCATCTTCACCATCTGGTCGAGCTGAGAGGCAACGCACGGCATCTTCGCAGGTTTAACTAAATGAGCTCCTGTGTGTTTCTAGGTGTGTGCTGAGTGTGTGTCCAGCCTGTGTGTGTGCAGAGTCAGTGAAGTGTGAGTAGCGCTCAATGAGAACCTCAGCTGTTTTTATGCCCAGGTGAAGTGGGCTGGTCAAACCACATGCAAATACCCACCCCTTCCCAGATCTCACCCCATCTGTCGATCAATGTTCAGACACACGCACACACACATACACACCCACACACACACTTATAAACACATAGGTACAGCCTCAGTGCAAAAAGTAATCTATGTAACCTAATTTCGAGAAATTGATAATGAAGCTTTATGCACAAATTTGTTTTATTGCAGGGAGGCAAATGAAACATATCTTTGACTTTGATGGATTTCTATGACATTTATCAATATATTTAGTCTGTGACTTGGTTCTATTGAGCTGAAATATACACTATATGGTCATTCTTTTGTGGAAAAAAAAAGTCTTAGAGAGATGCTGTCTTGTTGGATAAATGTCCTGCTTATTCACAATAAACTGCATTCTAGATGACAGGTTTGATGAATCCTGAGGTATCACGATGATATTTTAAATGGTTTTACATATGTAGATCATTAAACCTATCACAAAATATTCTAAAATCTAATATTGATCTTGTGGTATATGTTTTGAGTACTCTGTCATATTGATTGTCAGTTGTCAGTTGTTAAACAGCCACTGTCTTTGCTGGGACACTTATTTTTAAAAAGAGAATTTTCGGCTCAGTGAAGTTTTATTTGTTTTAAGTTTTTAACCTCAACCTTTTGTGGGCTCTTGGAATAGCAAATGGAAACACATAACAGAAAATTGTGAGGCCAAAATGCATGCATGAGTTTATGATTTGTTATTGGGTAACAGAATGATTCTAATGTACAGCACATCAAAAAAACAAAAACAAAAACAAAAAGACAAGTTAAATCTTTAAAAGCAGGGCTTAGTTGCTCTCAAGTAATTTAAGCGTATCATCAGTGATCTAGTGGATCTGAATGTACTTTATAAATAAATTTGACTGGACTTTGACTTTGACTTGATCGGGTTTTAAAGTTATATGAAAAAAAAGAAACACAATCATAATCTTGCAATAATCCCAGTGATTTGTCTTTGTGGATGTATTAAGCTTCTCAGATGACCTTTTAACCTCACACACACACACACACAGAAAGGTGAGATAAAGTTGACAAATTATTTTCACGTGGCAGGGTGTGACCTGTGACTGAGAGCTCAACCAACAGACTAAGATTTTACAGATGGCATGACAAATCAAATTAATTTCAACTGATGATGAACCCTGTTTTTAGAGGCACAACATGCAAGGCCACAGGGTTGCACAATGCAGGAACTTTAGAGGCCTGTGGGAGTTACACACGTATTTGTTTAAGTGTTAATTCTTCGTATCAAATGCATGTCTAAAATTAGCAACAGAGAGATCAAAGACCTCTAAAACTAATAATAGCATGTCACAGGTGAAGGCCCCCTGTCCTTATCAGCTGCAGTGGTTTGCCTAACCTGAGGTCAGAGCTTTTCTTAGCTCTGACCTCCAGCTGTGAGATAACCGTGACTGTCTCCCCCACTGCCCTGCTGTACAATTTCTAAACAAATGTTTCAGTCATACTGACCTAAATATACACAATTATCTGAAATACCAATTATATATTCAAATATATATAATACCATATCTCATAAATTTAATATTTCCCTTTAGTGGCCCTTTAACCTCGGATTCACTGCATCACTGATGAGCCACTTGAGCTTTTTCATAGTGGTTAAGCTGCTGAAAAAAAGATTCAGATGTGTCTACTTACGTCTCTTTTGGACATGCTATATCTCCTTTGATTCATTCAATTTTTTGCTACCAAATTCACTGTCTCATACTTTTACGAGGCCTGACAGTTTTAAAATCCTCTGTTTGAGTATTCCACACAGGCAAAGAAAGGTAGAGGTTAAAAGGTTCAGTAGCTTTAAGTTTAGGAAACAGAAAACTTTAAATATCTTCCAGTTAGTTCAATAAAGCTACAGGACACTTAATACAGAGAAATCTTTATGGGCAAAAGAAACAGTGCTTTGTGCTGATGCAACACTGACGGCTATTTACACTGACATGTATGCTTGTTTAAAAACCTTTTTGTACAATTAGTTTAAATTCTTTACTAACTCTAATTAATTGTAATTAATGCAGACTGCTTGACTTGGTTTACGCACAAATGGTCACTTATTAAATGGATAATTAGTTAATTTTGTTTATCTATACCTCACTCACTTATTTAATTATCTATTTATATACAGACAGACATGTTGATAGATAGATAGATAGAATATATGGTCCATGAGCCACAAGTTTATTATTATTATTATTATTATTATTATTATTTTCACCTTATCCATCGTCACGACGAGGATTAAATCCTGGGTGTGCTGTCGACCATCGGGGCTCTGCAGTGGAAGTTCACTCGTTCAGGAGTTTTAGAGATTCCCAAATTTCTGCAGTTATGTTGTTTTAACTCCGTGCATGAAATGCAGAAGAAAATATTCTCCTTTTACGGGAAGCTGCCAAAATTTTTTTTTTAAATGTCCAACACGTTTGATCTACATTATGTTCAGCAACAAGTCTCAAGCACATTTACATATCTGCAGTTTTTCCAAGGCCTCTGCAGCTGTGAAAAGAGCTTCAGAAAAACAATCAGAAGTGTCACTGGCTAAATTTCATATGGATTCTCTTTCATTCTTGTGGATGTGTTGAGGAAAAGGAAAATCTAAGGATTAATCTTCATTCCTGTAGGTACACTTTGCAAAAACCTGAAGCTTTGTCGTCCTTCTCGCAGTGAAAAGGTCCACTTAAAATCCGCATCCGCGCACCGGATGTGCCTTTAACTCCAACAGTTGAAAGCAAAATGAGTTAGAACAATGAATATTCCGTCCAAATTCAAGCGATGGTTCGTTAAATTTTACAGCAAAAAAGCAGAGAAAAATTAACAAACCTCCGGTGTGAAGCTAACCTTCTTACTGACCGTGTTACTTCAATATCTTAACGCAACCAAAACTTGTTCCAGGAAGGCAAAATCATTTCATCCCTTGGTGAAAGTGGCCTGTCAACAGATGCTCCCGAAGGCTCAGCGGTTTCCATGCCAAAGCGATTTCAATGTGTTGCCTTGGAAATGAATTACGGGCACACTTCTGCCATGGAAAACACTTACCACTGAGTTAAGTGGCCAGGACGAAATTGTTAAATGGAGCAAGATCACCAGAGAAAACATCAATTGAGGGTGCCATGTTTTGGTAGACAAATCACCGAGCTCCAAGCTTAAAATCACAAAGTTGTTGTTGTTGTTGTTAGGCTATATTGCAGCTACCAAGAACTATATCAAATGAAAGGAGTCAAACTTTTTTCAGTCAGGCTTAAGGGTGACTATTTACATGAATAATAAATAAATAAATAATCCCGCCAATTAGGCTATTTCCAAGATCCTAATTTTACTGAAATGATTTATTATTTGGCTTTTATCAAAATGTGCTGTACGAATATAAAAAACAGGACTGGACCACTGTCTGGTAGGCCTAACAGACAAACCGTAAATCAGTAATAGTAAAAGTAAAAGCTGAAATCTAAAACATAAAAAAACCCTAAAATGTCGTTCTTCGTAGCCTACATGGTTTTGTTTTTCCAAAACAATTCATAAAAAAATGACAATAAATGAGACAGCCCGAAAAAGGATCAACTACTTCAGTAGATATTTTATTACCAGTAGGCTAGACTACCATATAATTTATATGCTTTAGGCTATTCGCGACGTTGAAAACAGAATAAATTCTGCTTTTCAAATGATGATGGATGCAGCAAACCTTTAAACATGAGCTTATTTGATTTATTATTCGTTTGAAGAAAACTCAAAAGTTAATATTCTCAAGCTTAACAGTATTTAGAGGTGCAAAATTCTCTGCAGATTGGACTAAACTAACTAACTTTTTTTCTTCAATAGGTACCAGGACAGAAGCGGTGATCAAAGGGAGAGGAAGAAGAAGAATAGCGGTGTCTTTGTTTCCACCGGAGGCATTATTCCGCCGGACCGTGGGAGGATCGTGACGTGGTGTTTGGAAAGTAACTGGACTGCATATCGGAAAACTATAGTTAGCGTTAACCTCATTGTGATTAGATCACCGGTCGTCTGCTTTTAAAATCAACGAGTGTTTATTTATGTGGAATAAAAAGTTTATTCGGTTGTTTTGACGGGAATCGAACAGTTTTCTGCTGATTCGTCTGTAAGTTAACAGTTAGCAGGGGCCTCACGAAGACCAGATATATGTAGCTAGCAGTGTGCCTGACCGGATTTCAGAAATGTAACGTTGCACAATGTTTAAACCGGTTTTAGTTTCCTGATCACCTGCTTGTGATAAACCCCCACTGTTGTCTGTCGGTTGAACAGTTTGTCTTAGTTTGTAGGAAAAGATAGAACGTCAACGTTTCTAAAGCGATTAGCTTGCTAGCTAGGCGGCTACTTTCACTTGTAAGCTAACACTTGACAACTTCACCTAAGTTTCGTTAGCCGCATTACTGTTAGCAGAAAGCTAGCTGGCTCAGCTGTGGTCAGTGCTCTCATGTGACTGTACTCGTGTCATCTTTTAAATTAGATCATCGGGGCAGTGTGATCGTATTTGTCGTGGCTGACTGACTAGAAGTGATCCGGCGGCAGCATGAAGCTCTACAGCCTCAGCATCATCCACAAAGGAGCGACCAGAGCCAACCTCCTCAAAGCGGCCTATGACCTCACCTCCTTCAGCTTCTTTCAGCGCTCCAGGTGGGTCTCACTTAGTGTCATCTTAAATGCCGGTGTGACTTTTTTGTTCTTCTTTTCTGTGTGTAGACTGCAGAGGGTAAGCAGTTAGTTATAGCGCCCTGTTTTATGTCATTTGCGTTGTTTATGCAGCAAATTTCATAACTGACTACAGGCCATAATACAGTGTTTAGTATTTTGTTTGTCTGCTTTGTTGGCTGATCATACTTGGACACTTTTTTTTTTTTTTTAACTTACTACTGACATCTTTGTTTGTTTGTTTTTCTTTAGTGTTCAAGAGTTCATGACCTTCACCAGTGCCTTGATTGTTGAACGGACAGCACAAGGAAGCCGTGCCTCTGTTAAAGAACAAGGTAAGAATGAGCAGGTTGAGCCCAGTCTGAAGGTCATGTTAAGAGCTTAGTTTTTTCCTGAGCAGTTTCAGTTCAACATCATTTTTGCCTGATTTGACTCACATTATACGCTGATGGCTATTTGCTCACAATGATTAAGTGATTCAGTGAAGTGAACATTTAACAAGTTCTTTTTTTGATATTTGGTTTCAGCTAACTGTGTCAGTAGTGTGGCTTTCCTCTTATCGAGATAGTCAAATCAGCTTTGTGTATGTGTGTCAGTTTAACATTTGAATGTCAGAGTGGTGAACGAAGCCTCAAACTATTTGGTTCAGCCCTAATAACGGATGTGTGCTGGTAGTTGAATAGTTTAATGAAAAAAAGCTTAATAAACAAGAATAAATTCTTCTTCTCTTTCTATGCTGGCTCTCTGTGATAGCCACACCTTGTCCCTGAATACTTTGAAACACAAGGGCGATCACACTGAGAAGTGTCACGAGAGAAGCGACGCCGGCAAAATCGTTGTTTTCCTGTGTTACAGTGCACCTGCCGAGCGCTCCTCTCTTGCTGCTGCGCGACGTGTTTTCTAGCTCAAAGCACAAAGTCGTGCTGCTCGTCAGTGTCACTCCTGGCCAAAGCAGTGAATTAAATCAAGTAGGAGGTGGCCTTTACTACCTACCACATCCTTCACGTTTTGTTGCCGAGGAAACAGTAGCAGAGACAATAGGATAATGGCAAACGCGGACGAGAAGATAAAACTGGCTGTGTGTTCCTACAGATGCCCTTCCAAGGTGTCTTCGTAGCAGCTGCGCCTGGTGTGACATTTCTCGGTTAAGAAATGTGAAGAAAAGCACACCCACAATACAAAATAATTCCCTCAGTCATCATGTGGAGAACAGTCTTCAACATTGTAACTTTATTTCTTTTGTAAATCCATTCTTGTGCTTTTCTAAGCAAATGCACCACGCTGCTGTGGATTCACCTGAGCGATGAGATCAGAGGCCTGTGCTACGAAGCGAGTTCAACATATATCTTTTACTTCCCTGACCTGAACCCTCCACACACACACACACACACACACACACACACACACACAAAGCATTATATTAATGTGTTGCTTAGATGTTTTGTTGTGGCAAGTGTGACACTCTCAGACTCATTCTTTCAGCTGCAGCCTCCAGCGGTGTCAAATGGATTTTGGAGAGCTTATTGGGCAGTGTGTTAATAAATAAGCGTTCATCTGTTATCTCCAACATAACCTGCTCTTGTGCAAGTTTGGCATTCAGCATAAGTTAAAAAGTAATCCACCTTCGTGACGCTGATAACCCAGAGTTAAACCCGAAGTTACCTCGCAAACGGCAAATCCTGCCTCGTAGCGAAGTTCTCAGGAGTTTTTGTCCCTCTCCTGTTTTGATATTTAGTCTCTCTTTCCTTCCAGAGTACCTGTGCCATGTGTATGTAAGAAACGACAACCTGGGTGCTGTGGTCATCGCAGACAATGAATACCCACAGAGAGTCTGTTTCACATTGCTAGACAAGGTGGGAACAAAAACATGTAAATAAAGACACTTATTTATTGTGCTTTGCTGTCATGTCAGTAAAAAGATTGCTGTCTTTTTTAGGTTTTAGAAGAATTCTCCAGGCAAGTGGACAGTATAGACTGGCCTTCTGGTAGTCCCGACACCATAAACTACAAAGCCCTGGACATTCACCTTGCTAAATACCAGGTCAGTTTTAACCTGTTTATCAGGAATTATATCAATGCAAACTGTTTGTTTACCAAATTGTTAAGAGAGTAAACATTACAATGGGCACATGAAGATAAATCTGTTTGTGTTGGATCAAAGAGCTTGTTAATGAAATACCAAACGGTCCTTACGCAGTAGCATTATAACTGACTTGTCTGGTCGCTTTGTTTGTTTTTTCCCCCAGAATCCCAGGGAAGCAGATGCAATGACCAAAGTGCAGGCAGAGCTGGATGAGACAAAGATCATTTTGGTAAAATTCCTCTCTAAGCTGAGACCCAATGCTTTGATCTGAAGATGAAATTTATGCACATTAGAAGATTTTTTTTTAAACACATATCAACAGCATACACTCCTAGAGGATTAAACTGATAGGGTTAAGAAACAGTTTGCCAGCTTCAAGGTCCCAGAACTGGAAAATATTCTACAAACCAGTGCCTGCTGTCAGTGGACAGGAACAGGAAATAGCATACTGTAGGTAAAAATCCTTACACTGCTCTTCATTTTATGAGCAAATATTTTGATTTCCGTAGCACAACACCATGGAAAGTCTGTTGGAGAGAGGAGAGAAACTGGACGACCTTGTGGCAAAGTCAGAGCACCTGGGAACTCAATCCAAAGCCTTCTACAAGACTGTAAGTACTGACGACTCACCTTCCCAACGCTGGAAATGAGAGTCTGATGAGGGTTCACTGTTTTAGAGGCCTGACTGTGTTCATGTTCAACCTGCAGGCTCGCAAACAGAACTCCTGCTGCGAAATCATGTGATGCCGCCGCCTCGTCCTCGTGGACACACCTCTCTCTCTGCCTTTCTGCTTTTCCTACAACTCCCATCATGCACCTGACACCAGCTCTCGACACAACGGACAGAACAGATGCTGTCCTTCCAGGATGGGGCGCCAGGATTGGAGCGAGACAGGGTGGAAGGCAGTGGCCCGTTGAAGTGTGACCTCTCCGGATTGTGGCTGATGGGGGCTGAAGGAGTGATGGGCTTTGTTCAGGGGAAGACGTAACATTTCTATTATTTTTCACCTTTCAAAAAGTAAACAACTGTGTGGTGTTACAATACCAGCGGGGGGCATAATAGTGTGACGTTGTGTAATGGTGATGTATTATTGAAATGTCTTCAAACCATTTAACGTCATCAGAAATCAATCAGATCTTAATAGTTTGATTTCAGAGAGTATTAACCATCGTTGTGCTTCTGCTTCAAGGCAACTTTAAAATCCTACAGGCCTATCTTGTAAATTCAAAGAAAACATCACCACTTTGGCTCTGTTCCTTGATTATCTTGCAGAAGTAACCTTTACTGCCCACTAGATGGCCCTGTTTATTTACTTTATTGTTACGAGCCTCAACACTGGGGTCAGTCCAAAAACTCTAATGTGAGCCAAGGCAGCAAGTGGCTGCTTAGTTTGTGATGTCAAAAATCAAAATCTCACAGAATTTTACTTGTTTGTCAGACTAGATTAAGTTAAGCGACTTTTGCTTTACTCTGTCTCATAGTGTTAAACGAAATCTTAAACATTCCCGCTTTGGGTGAGTGTGTTTTTGACTGATGATGCATCCTGAAGCTGAGAAGTGGGAGAATAGATGTAACATATAGAAAGATGTTTTTCTTCATAGATGCAGCCTTATTGCTGTGTGGCTAACAAGTAACGCCCCCCCCTGTCCTGTATGAATGTTATGTTGTCTGATGAGAAGGATTCTCTTTTTACTTTGCGTGTTGTAACTAAGACACTCTGACACATGAAACCTGAGCAGGTTTTTAGAATTCAAAAGCCGCCTCGGACTCTGCAGTCCGGGGCTCGTATGTACCTCCAAACTTGGAATCAGTGACATTTTACCGTGGTTTATTGTGACTGAGGTGATTCTGGGAATCTTCGGGTGCTGTTTAAGTTTGGCCTCATGTTGCTCCTAAAATGGGCGCAATATTTTAAAGGAGAACAAACTTGCTGGGTGATATTGTAACTGTAAAGATTTCACATCCCAGTCTTATTTTAAGACACTCCACAGTGGACTTTTTTCTTTTTACTGTCAGCGCTGTTTGCTTTGTATGTAGGTCTGACTGGTTAGCAATGTCTTTCTTCTGGATAAAGAGATGCATTTGGTCGTGTATTTTAGATGTTTCTCTGCTCGCTCTCTGCTGTGTGCGTGTATGATTTGCTAATATATACAACATCTGCAGGCTGCATTGATGTTGAGTGCCTGTGTGTGAGAAGTGTTTGTGTGTGTGTGTGTTTGTGTGGTGGATCTGAATTGCCCTCTCTGCTTTTACAGTGTAAACTTTTGTGCAATATCTTTGCAGACTGTTGGTGTATGTCTCTTTAACATAGAGAGAATAAATGGAACTATTTCTTATAAAGGACAAATTGACCATTGTGTATGCGCTATTCTTATAACTCATTTCCATGTGAAGAGTGTCCAGGGTTTTTCTGACCTTTTTGTTTAATTTCTACTTTTCAAAATTTTCCAATTAATGTGCTGAATTTGAAAATCTGTCAAATCCATGGAGTTATGCCGTCGCTTTTTGCAGGTCATGTCTTACTCAGCAGTGTGTTAAACGGTCTGCATTTAACGTTTTGTTCCAGATGTGGTTTGCACATTTAAAACTGCAGGTAATAAACTGTTCTTTTCTGTCCATAGAACCATTTTGTTTTTCCTTCATTTTCTTTTTTTTTTCAAAAACTGATTGTCAACAGAACATGTAGTCCTGCACAGATAAACAAAAAAATGCTTCTGGTAGGCTGATGGTGCTTTCAGGCATTCATGTGG
>JAPZDX010000021.1:13937037-13950692 GCA_029783625.1 Naso annulatus
TAAAACGCTAGTTTTAGTTGAGGTGCTGATACAGTGTTTCCCATTCATAGATTTTGTTTAGGCAGCCCAGCAAAATGATTTTTCCCCTGACCAGAAGACTGTTATTGTAATATACAGAAATGATTATTTACTAAAAAGTCTGTCAGAATGGTACATTCATGTTCACTAGGTTAGCCAACAGGCATAATAATTGGACATTATCAGGCTTGTGAATCATGTTCCCGCACTGATGCATTAACACAGAGTCATGCAGCCATCATAATTTCCTGGCAACAGAGCAGCTTTTTTTTTAACCTTCTCTGAGCGCAGCTGTGAGCAGTGACGAGGCCTGCCGAGACGCTTCGCTGTCCGTGTCTGGTTGCACCAGCAGATGGCGATGTGGTACAGGCTCCGGCGAGCAGAGGGTTAACTCTGTGAGCTCGGCATACAGCTGCAGCTTCTCCTCCAGGCTGTTGCAGATTCGCTGGTCCTGACTCAGCAGTGTCTCTACACAAAACAAACACAAAGATTAAGACTTACTGTTGTTTATGGTTCTATCAGAAAATGATGATAATGATGATGATGATGATGATTAACGGATAAAATGTGCATGTGAGCACCCAAATGTTGTCTTACCTTGGAACTTGGTGATCTTCTGAGCTCTCGCTTCTGCTGCTCGCCTGGCCTCTTCCGTCTCAGCACTTCGCTCTTCCTCCTCCTCTTCCTCAGGACAACTGCCAGGTGGACCAGTAGGTTAGATAATGAGTAACACACATGCATGCCACACATTAACCAGGCACACACACACACCTCTCTACTGCCTGTCGTATGTGCCTCATCCACGCATTCCTCTCGTCTCTGGTGGTGGTATGAACTTCGTACATCTCTGGACCCACTGAGGAGGCGGAGATAAGGAACATTCCTCTCTCCTCATTGGCTACTTCTCTAACAATGAGCTTCTGCAGAGGGATCACAGGAGGCTTCTGGTCCTGAAAAAGCAGATAAAGCCCAGGAAGATGGGTTAATGGATAGAGACAAATGGACAAACAGCTGGACCAAGTGTCACTGATTTAAAATCTTTCTTCAGGTCCAGGCTTACCACAGCGGCAAATATGAAGCGCTGATCTTTCTCTTGTAGGAAAACCAGAACATCTGTGAGCAGGAGAGCCAAAGTATCTGAGAGCAGAGGAGTAGAAATACATGTCATTGAAGTGTTAAACTTAAAACATCTGGTATCACAAATGACCTCACACACACCTTTCAGACGACCAGTGGCAGTTTTCCAGAAGACCAGGCCTTTATGCTGCAGATCCCTGTGTTTGCTGTGCAGTTCCTGTTTGCGAAACACTTTGCCGTTCTTCAGCTTGGCGAAGCTCTTGTTCTCCAGCCGAGCCAGCACTTCCTGCAGCTCCTGACACTTCTCATACTTACTCACAGTCAGGTCCACTGCGGTGATGATGTCTTTGATCTTAGCCAGAGCACTCGATAGGTCAGAGTGCTCCTGACTACCCTCTGTGAGGCAACAGAGAGGTCACGTTAAAATAACAGTTAAAACAAAAACTGGTTTTCCACTTAGGCAACACTCAAAGTGCCTTTAGTTTAAACATTTACGCTCTTTTTTCCTATTCCACACAAAGAAAAAGGTTAAGCATAAGTCAGCTGTCTGCAAACTTTAGTCTATTAATTGATTAGTAAGTCGAAAAAAACTTGAATCCCCTACAATTTTAGTCATTTTTCAAGCAAAAAAATATCAAACCTTTGCTAGTTCCATTTTCTGAAATGTAAAAATTTGCTTTTCTTTGTTAATAATGACAGTAAGTAAAGACTCTTTGGGCTTTTACATTATTAGTTTGACAAAAGACTCAATTTGAAGACGTCACTTTGGCCTCTGAGAAATTATACAGACTAGATGATTCATTGATTAATCATCAAAATAATCAGCAGATTAATCAAGAGTGAATATAATGCTGAGTTGCATACGTACTGCCTACATAGCAATTTTATGCAGATTGTCTTTCTTTATCTATTAACTAGAGAGTCATGAAAAGCAAATACTCCCTGACAGGATATTTTAAACATCTTGCACCGACTAAAAGAAGAATGCAAAATTTATAATATTCTCTCACTTTGCAAAAACATGGTTTAGTTAGTTTGACAGTTTGATAATAAACAAAGGAAATACTCTCTTTATTCGTAATCAAAATAGTATCCAGGTCCATAGTACTACTTTTAATGTACTAGACTGGCCTAAAACATCAAATGTGGCAGCAAATACTCGGATACAAATAGCAGACTGAGGTTTTTCTACGCACGAACAATAAAATGCCCCTTTCTTTGGCCTTTGTGACGTTGCTTCCATAGAATAGATCAAAGAGTTGCATGTATATTTATGGTAAGGTCAAAGACTGAGTAGAGCTGACATACCCTGTGTGTACTGTAATATCCTCTCCAGCAGCACTGGGTACTTGGTGATGCGCTGAGTGACCAGCAGGATGAATTCTGGCACCTCTCTCCGTCTCACCAGAGAGTTATTGCTCTGTTGCTGTGAGCAAAGAGGGAAACACCAAAATGAGGACCTCTTCACTTGAGATATTTGACTGTTGTTAAAAAGCACAAGGGTCTGGTTGAAGGAGGCTTACTTTGATAAAGTTTTGCAGTTTTTTGTTTTGTTGCTGCAGCTCTTTGAAGACGCTGACGGCCTCGGTGTGGTGGCTGCAGAACTCTCCATACACCTGCTTCATCTTCTCAGCATTTTCATCTGAGAACTGACAAAAAGACCATAAGAGACTGACTATACACCAGGGTGCACCTGTGTTTATTTGCACAAATGTATCTTCACCAACCTGATGAAGCAAAACATCCCCAATCTGACGGATGAGGTAATTTCGCGGGTCCTCGGGTTGGGCTGCAGCCTGTCTGCGTTCGTGCAGCGCTCCAAAGAGGTTTCTGTGAAAGAGCAGCAGCAGGTCCAAGCAGGGGAAGATCCGGGCCACACATTCAAAATCGAGCTGCAGCTCCTCCAGCATGCCCCTCCTGAACACCTCTGACATGACTGTCAGGGTTTGGATGTGGTGCAGCTCTGTCTGCATCAGCTCTATAGGGAGGCAGTGAGAGCGTATTATTCGCACTTAAACTCTGGGTGAAGACAGCCGAAGTAATCTCGTTGGTTGAAATAAACCTGTTTGGACATTTGTCAAACTAATATTAGGTTTAATTTGAGTGGATAGGCAATGGGTGAATGTGGCTACTTAACGGCTACAGTAACTACTTTCAATAGATCTATAATAGATCTGTTTTGTGGGTTTCCAACTTCCTTGGCAGTGCAGCTTGCACTGTATGTTTGCCAGTCAGCACAACTACAGTCAGTTTTTATTTAGATCAAGTCAAAGCCAAGTCTAACATCTACATCTTTGCCATAAAACTAGTAGAAAAAAATAATATTTGGCAGCAACCACAGAGGTTGGACTCGACCAGTAAGATCTGCTTCACAATCACAGACACAGTTTTCACAGCCCATTATGATCCTAAAAAATGGTGAATTAAAAGCAGTTGTCCCACCATAAATAACATCCTGCCGTTTAATCGTGCGCCTGTCATGCTGCCTGCAAAACTCCGGACTGACTGCCAGACTCCATGACTCCACCTCAAGTCCCAGCTGGTCGGCTGACAGGCCGCTCAGTAGAGAAGCATCAACTGCATCTGCAGGAAAAAAAACACAATCCACTCGATACTGATTCTCTCTCTTATGTGAGTGTGGGTGTGACAGATCATGATGTACGCTTCTCTTTGTCTCACCCTGTGCAGTGATCGGCGGCTCATTTGACGGGGGAGTCGCAGCGAACGGCGTTCCCTCATCAGACAATGAGTTGTTAGTGCAAGCTGCCAAAATGCACTCGCTGTCCACCCCTGCTGCATCACTCAGCCGTCTACAGAAACAAATAAATTAGATCTGAACATTGAGTTGTTTTAACACAAAGGGAGTGATTGCATGGGCTGTACGACTATGAACCAAGGGTCATTTATTCAAACACTTTCAAACACTAAACTGGGAGCCAATATTCAGTGTTATCCTCAGAAATGATAGATACAAAAGTTCACCTCAATTTCGATTAATTTAAATCTTTTTGGTGACTCACTATTTTAATTTAGGATTCAAGATTTAAGAAGCTTATTGTCATTATGGAAAGTCAAAACACAGGTGTTCACACCACAAAACAAAATTCATAATTTGCCTTGTTCATCATGCAAAAAAATAGTAAAAACATATAAGCAGAGAAATTATATCAATATAAATAGAATTAAAATTTAAAGAAGGATACGTACTGTCTTTAAAACCCCAATAATGTTTAAATGTAAAAAGTTGAACACACAATCTATAATTTTTGCCAGGGGAGGTCACTCAATCAAAATCAAAACAGTGTGGGATCATGGGATCTATTTATTTTATGGTTAAACAGTCACCACTGCAGATAAAACCTATCTGACTGATAGAGGCAGAAATGTTCACAGACGTGGTAATATGTTCAAGTTTTATTCACGTTAAGTTTTGTCACATATGTCAACTTCCTTCCTCACTCTCTGACTGGTATTACAGCGGAAGTTAGCAACAGGTGACAAAATGAAAACGTTACCTTCAATAAAATGACGTATTTCTCTCAGTTTTAACATGAATAAAAGCAGTCAGGATGATGTTGGTGCACTAATAACAAAATATGTAATGTTTTTAGATGTTTTATTGGAAAAAAGTCACATATTTTAACTTTAAATTGACTGTGTGTTACAGACATTTTCTGCAGTTGTAGTCATGTAACAAATTCAAATACCCGTCTGATGTCCTAGTTGATACACCGTAATAACACTGACATCCTACCTGCCGTCTATCGAGATGGAGAGACTTTTGGAGAGAGGGGCGACCGTTTCTCTCTTCTCTCTGGTCATTGTGGGAAGTGAAGAGGAAGAGGAGAAAATGGAGGCTGGAGAGTTGTCTAGCAGGACAATAAGCAGGAAAAAAAATTAATTGGTCATGGAGACTTTCCCATTCCACAAATAAATACTTTAAATGTCTGTTTTGTGTTCCGATGCTTTGTTTATATCTCTGTAGACACTGATTGTAACAGTAACTGGATTATAAAGCTGTGAGGAGGTCTGCATTTCTCATCCCTCATTGTTTAACTCGGCATGCAGCCTACAGTTGTGACGACATGTTCTGGTAATCAAAGCAGACTGTGTTTGACCCTGACACCTTCTTCAGACATCAAACTCTCACTGAGGACGCAGTGAGCCTCACATCAAGGAATAAAAATGATCCTGTCAGCGCATGAGAAACACTCAGCATCAGCGCTCACGTGCAAACACACACACATAAACACAATCCAGGCCAGATCCCCCACTGAGACGGATTAAAATTTAACTTTAACATGGAAAACAACAAGGAAGAGGGGGGAGGGGGTGAGGAACACTGACTCTCTTAATCTACTACAGGAGAAACAAGGGAGGACAGGTAAGATCTTAATCAAAGACTGAGGGAGGACGGACTCACTCTGTGGGAGAGACAAGGTCTTGCTCTTCATCAGCAGTGCATTCTTCTCCTGCGACTTCTGAGGAAACACAAAAATCAAAATAACATCAACAGCTGTAAAACATAATGTTTGTGTTTACAATGTCAGGTTGTTGTGGTGGTAACATAATGAATTCAGTAAATGCTGGAGAAATTTATGACTTGACGAGAAAACTTCCCAGATATTCTTGTTACACATCATCAGTTTGGGATGTTCAAAACATTCCACGAGTTCCTTTGTCACCAAGTGTTGGAATTTACTGTTCCCGTTGTTCTCGGCCCCTCGCAGCCCATCTCTGCCTCAGTAACTGATTTATATCTTTATTTGGCATTTATTAGACAGCACAGCAGAGTGTGACAGGAAACACAGGGAGAGACGCAGGGGATGGGGATGTGCACAGCGTCTCAGACCCATATACGTGGACAGTCAACAGTTAAACATTAATAACATTCCCAAGAAGGAAGAACCATGTGTGAATTTGCTGGGTTAAGGAACATTGTCTTGAGTGTTTGAGGAAACAAAAGTTGAACAAAGGTAATGGCTGTACCATAGTAACAACATGAGAGTGACATACTTTTATTTCGAAAAGTCAAGATTCTGTATTTAAAGGCAACCTGTGGAGTTTTTGATCACTAGTAGCGCTGTGGAGCAATGTTTACACATGGGCCCCCGTTTTGTTTGTATCATAAACACGCACAGGAACGTATGAGTGCGCTGTTGGTAGTTTAAACTATTCTCTGATTGATGGTTGTTGATGGTAACATGCCAACAATGTATAAATGCAGCAACAATGGCAGTGAAAGGAAAAGATGTAAACAATGCATGGTTTTAAATATTTAAAGAATCTGCTTGGCAAATGTTTTATGAGGGAGGAAACATACCCAAAATATTTGTTACATACAAAATGTGTTTTTTTTCACTAAATGTAAACACGACTTTCGTGTTTACAGGAAAACTTCACAGGGAACCTTTAATTCAGAACACTATGCATGTCTGTGAGTCTACTGAGGCAGTGCAGGGCTCCCCAGTGACGGAGAACTGCACGGCACAGATTTGGTGTGACGCAGCCGTCTGAGTGGCTGCCTGTCCTGTCAGTATCTGTTTTCAGAGCCACCAAGTACATATTGCATACTGTTTGTACTACATACTGAATACCAAATAAACAATCAGTATGCCATCGCATTGCAGTATACAGGTGAGTTACCCAGAATGCATTTCAGACAAACTGGCAGTGGAAGCAAGATTCTTTTTTTTAATTTTTCAAAAGGAATAAAATAAATAAAATTAAATTAAAAAAAAAAAATTAATCTCATTTAACTTCAACAACAAAAGCCTGGCTGGGTTTTGGTTGTGATGTTGCTGCGCATTGCGCTGTTGGAGGCAGCAGGCGAGGTAGACTGGCCAGATGCATACTGGGGATTTCCTCAGGAATATTTTTGGCACACTGCAGATTTTACTTGTGTTTACATACAGTATACTACATACTACTTTTTGGCCAAATCAGTATGTTGTGCTGGCATAATATGTGGTTTCGGAGACAGCCTTTGTCTGTGTTGCTTGTCCCTCCCCACCCTCTGCACTCTGGCAGCTGCCTGTGAGTATTCACACCTGTTCAGCCTCAGCAATCAGGCTTACCTGGACTGTGTTCCAATACCCCTACTACCTTACTGTTTAGTATGCCCAATCAAGATTTAGTATGTCCCAGTACGTAGCATGTGAAATGCAGTATGCCAGTAGCACCAGGATGTTCTACTACATCCGGTTAGATTTTGCAGTATGCAAGCCAGCATGCTTTTCTGGCCATTCTGACCCACAATCCTCTGCACAGCAGAAAATATGTCACATATGACATGTTGTGTCACTCAGATACAAACAAAGCTGAGACAGATGACAGATGATTGACAGAATGAGAAGCGTTGTAATAACGGATGACAGCGTATTTAAGTGCAAGTAATATATAAGTTTTTCAACTCCTATGTACAATTAATATACTAACATACTGTTGCTGCACAAAGCAGAATGAATAAATGAGTGCAAATGGTAAATTACATTTGGAGGAATATTACCTCAGAATGGCTTAAAAATGGCTTGGACATAGGAGCATCAGAGCCAAAGTTCAAGGCGCCCTATCATGATGGAGTAGTATGTCCCAACTGTATGCATATTGCATGCAACAGTATGTACTTTGTGAGAGCAGCTGAAGTTCGTACTACAAATAAAAAGCAAAAGTATGTGATTCAGAACGCACCCCTGGTCTTGATCTCCTCCTCCACCAGTTGGTATTTACACCCTGCCCTGATTTCCAGTCTCAGCCAGTTTGTCACATAGTTTGTCGTATCAGTAACACTCGCCAAATCGTTCACTTTCGGTCATTCTGCCTGTCTGCTTTTGCCAGTTACCTATTTTTGCCAAAGTGCCTGCTTAAGTGGATCACTTCTCACTCTGAACCATTTGGCATGCCAAACATTACAAGCACGCCAGCAGATCTCAAACCCCAGACCTCCACATCAGATCTCCCCCCTCACCTGGATCCTCTCCCACCTTCACTATTTCCTCACCCTTTAACTCACATAAATCACTGTTTTCCCTCGCCAGTCTGTTTCCTGTAGTCTGAGTTCTTTCTGCATTAACGTGACATTTCGAGGATTTGCGAGAGACCATTTCTAAAAATAATGTACAAAGTTGAAGTAGCAGAAGCCAAGATATAATGACTTATACTCCCTAGTTTAGATCAAGCCCTGACATCGCTATATCCTACATTTGTCAACCTTCCATCTACAGCGTTACACATTTGTAACCTCCATGCTCAAGCAGATAAAACTGTTATTTTCTAAATAGTCAAATCTCCACACGAGTCACAGAAAACATTATTAACCTGTTTACAATGAGTGTTCGAACTCAACCAAGTAAACTCCCCCTCTATGCATAAAACAGGTGAATGCGCCATAAACAGTAGAAAGCCCTTTTCTGAGAGACTGTTAGACTCATGAAACCAGGCAAGACTTAAAGAGAAGCAAAAGTCTGACTCTTGAGATTTTTGCAAATACCATAAAATGATACCTCTGTGTTTCTACCTGGGCTGTTATCTGTCATAAAAAAAAAACTCCTACACACAAATTTTCCATCCCCAAAAGCTGTTTTTTAACGTGAGCTAAGTTGTTTGGAGTGAAGCGTTCCCTGAAATCAGTCATTGTTTTGTTTGCTGTTTTTGAGATCAAACAATATGTGTCAGTGTGTATTGGTTGTTACCTTTCCACAGGGTGCGACAGACTCTCGACAGTTTTTATGGACATTCAGGAAACAGTCTACAGACAAAAGCAGGCAAAATCCCAGTTAATGTCATCCGATAACTGATAATAAAAACAAAATTACCACATCTCTGGATTCAGTGTCCAGATGGCTTTCAAACAGCCCTGCTCCTCATGATCAGAGTTGACTTCGCCAGAGGAAGAAAACTGACTTCACGTCTTCTGCTAAACAAAACATCAAGGCAGCACGTGCGAGAGGATTTACACAAACCCCAAACAGTTCAGCCAGTGCAGACATTAAACAACAACAGCACTGAGAGTGCAGCACTTACTAGAGCACTGCAGCAGCTCCTTCCCAGAAACAGACTTCTCACAGGCCACACAGACAGCGGGACCGCATGGAGACACTGGAGCAAACTGGTGTCCGTTGGCGGCTCCTGACTTCTCCCTTCCCTCCTTCACTTCCTTCCCCTTCACCTGAAACGTGAGTCACGGGCTGACATTTAATGCAGTTATTTGCATTACAACGAAAACCACCAAATCAGAAATAAAATAACTATGAGCAGCAGGCAGAAGGAGGCATATAGTGGTTGTCCTCGTGCGGAAACACACCTGTTAAATTGAAGCCAGTTGAGATAAAGGGGCCTCTGAGAGAGCTGCTCTGTTTACTTTGTTAAAATCCATGGAGACTGCTGCTCTATCCTCACAGGGGGGCATTAGGGGGATTCCTCTGTGTATGTGTGCGATAGCGTATGTTTATTTTCTTATCAAACTTTACAAGGAAGTCTCAAGAGTGCATGTGTGTTTTTTGACTGTTCATGTGCATCGTGTGTCTGCACATACACGGAAACATGTTCTTGAACACATGCGCACGTGTTTATGAGATTTAGAGTATACTATGGAATGTGTTTTGGTTCCTCATGCTGTGTGGAAGAGGGAGTCAATGCATTATGTAAGAGGATATTTTCACTGCGTCCCGTTGCTAAGACCTGAGGAAAGGGAATTTTCTTCCTCGCCAAATAAAGGCACCGTGCACAGACAATGGCTCCCCAGTGCAAAAATCCCAACCCAGCTTGTCTGAGGAAGATGTGCTAAACCTTTTTCTGCACAACGTTAGGCCTTTTAGCTCTGTGTTTGAGAGTGGGGATTTCTCAGTCATGTAAGGGAAAATGTGAGCCAGCAGGAATCACATTTTCCACTGTGCTGCCTCACCTTGGTTTTGTTGCGATTGCTGGACATCCTGCTCTTGAGGAAGCTGAAGGTCCGGCTGACTTTGTACTTCTCAGACTCGACCTTAGACGGGATTATGTACTTGTCCCACTCCTCGTCCTCTATCCTGTGTCAGTGCGAACATTTCTGTCAGCAGTCATCATAATTTCTCTTGTTGCTTTGGCCCATGGAGGACTGCAGCATTTGAGCCAAACATGCACACTCTTTATAAAACTAATTACTAGTTTTCTATTTTTAATATACTTGGAGGAGCCGGATAATCAGGTGCAATGGTGTCATGCTGGAGTGAAAAAATGTCCAGACAGTCATCCAGGACCCATGGTCTACAGACTATTACTCTTAACAACATGCTTGGCATGCTTGGAAGTCACCATGGACTATAGTGAATGCTATTTACAGTGTGACCTCTGCAAGATGCAATTAATAATGTCCCAGCTATTGACGGCAGCTTACACTGGTTACATTACACATTCTGGGTGAAAGGCGACAATGACAGAACGTAAAGAGAAACATGCAATGTCACATCAAACCATCACTGTAACCCGACATAAAAATTGTTAATAATATCTACACCTAAAGGATTCACACGAGACCAACCCCAGCTGCAAAGAATCCAAGTGGTTAATGGATGAGTTGGGAAATGGTTTTACGACGGGGGTTAGAGCCGCTCATGCATAACTGCGAGGTCATTTTGATGAAAACGTACTCTTTGAGGAACTCTGAGAGGGTGAGATGTTGGAGTGATGTGCTGCTTTCCTCCTCTGCTGACTGGGCCCGCTTACGGAAACCCAAAACCCTGCATGGATATAACACACCTCAGACCAGGTTGTTTGTTTTGGCTCATCATGAGACTCAAAAGGCTTTTAAAATGGTGAAAAATATTTTAAGACTTGAGTCTACAGACCATAAAGTGTGCATGGAAAAAGATTTCTACCGGTTCTACATGTGGATTATAGCATGGATGCTTGTGCTACAGTGCAGCACAGTGTTTTAGTAACACATATAGTTTATTAGCCAATGCTTAAGGCAGAGGCAACATCAACATTTTGTTAACATTAACTGGAAACTGCTATTATGAAGGACAGAAATGGTCTGTGAGTCTGATCAGGATGGTGTCGTGAATATTTTAGCATTAATATGATTTATTCCAATACAATAATCCGATGATCTAATATGATGAACTATCTGCCTAATATGATCCTGTAAAATGTTTCCTGTTAGCAATGCATGGATATTAGCAAACAAATTGCATTAGTGCATGATATATTTATGAGGCAGCGAGATGAAATCAGCTTGAAATGAACATGGATTGTGGCACTTATGGAATGAAAACAAAATAAGCAACAAGTGTCACATGGAAGGATTTTAAAACAAATGTTAATTCTTTTAAGAATTCAATATCCCGGATACACACTGCGATATGTAAATACTACAAATGAGGAATCACTGATGTGGTCTGCATGTTAACTTGATGTTTCTGAGGTTTGGAGTCCAGGAAACTCCTGAGTTTTGCTGTTTACTCAGGGTTATTTTGAGGTTGCAATCAGAACGTACTCTGGCTCCGGCTTTGCAACAGGAAGTATGTCACATCCTGCACACTCAGACCCCGACCACAGGTTTGACACTGGAGATACACATTCACATGCAAACCCACACAAACACACATGCCGGCCATCTTAGCCAATCTCTAACCGCTGGTCATCAGTGATGCCTAAAAAAGTGGGAAACATGTGAGCAGTGGCTGCTGAGCTCCTGAGCTCCTGATCTCGTGAAATGAAACACTAGTTTTACCTTTTTTCTCTGGGAGTCTCAGTCAGGCTGAAAGCTCTCTGCTCTGTAAGGTAGAGGAACAAAGAGAGGCAAATGAGTTACCCAGAAAAACAAGTGAAAACATTTCAGATTAGAGGGGATCAGCCAAGGGCGTTAAAAACCATTATCCCCAATCAGAATTGAGTTAGAAGAATTCCTGAAACAAGTTGGATCCAGCAGACCCCTACAGAGAAAGAGCAAACAAAGCACAAGAGTTTTGCTTTGCAAAACCAGATGACACCGAAGATGGAAAATCAAAACCAAGAGGGAAACAAAGTATGTTCCCAAATCGAAGCAAAACAGAACCCTCAGAGTACAAATAAAATCCTCCTTCAGATGATCTATGACAGTTACATTGAGTATTTTTCCAAAGCCTCAGGGCATTAAAAAATACGCAGTCTTTAAGATTCAGACTTCATCTTATCAGTCAGTATATAGATGAGTGTCTGGATGATTATTGTTTTATTACCAATTAAAAAACAAAAAAGGTTGGACATCAGGCTTTGGAGAAAGTCTGCTCTTGATCTCCCAGCAATTCAAAATAATTATGCGGCCCTCTGAGACAGTGGTTTGTGTGTTGCACATTATGAGTTCCACACTTGCCACTGAAAACGAAATGTAACCACAGATATAAAGCTGCACAATTTGGACCACAATGAGAAACATCATTGTTTTGCAAAATCGTGTGATCCAAATGTCTGGGGGACTGATTTTCAATAAGGTATGCACGATATGGCTTTTTAAACAGATACTAATAACTGATTACTTCACATTTTTGTATTTTACAAAAGAAGTTCAGTTATAACCTGAAACTTAGGCACACATTAGGGTAAGAAAGGCTGAAATGTGGTGAGAAAAAATGTTCTACAGTCGACAGTTTGTCCCACAGTTCACCAAAAAGAGCGAAACGACTGAAATTTATTCCCAGGCCAGCAAGCAGAGGTGAAGTTGCTGTTTTCGATGTTGTTCTTGTACTTACTAACTTGGTTGAGACGAGAGAGGGATTTAGAGAGAGATAAAGCTTGAAGTAGAGAGCGACTGCTGCTGCTGAATGCGCCATCTGCACAGAACAAAGCATGGCCTTAATTCTGCACACTCGCATGTACTCAGAAACACATGAGAGGCAGAGTCGTATCACAGTCGAGCAGACACTTAACACACGTATACTTCTACAGAGCTTGAGCTGATTTATGACACCTGTCTGGTTTCCCCCTGTTAGACATGTGGCACATGTGTCCATTCAGCAGGCTCCTGGGAACAGAAAGGTCACGGGGCAGAGGGGTCAAAGTTCACTCACCTTCTGCCAGGTCGCTGATGGCTGCGTCTCGGTTTAGCAGTGGCCGTAACGGCTTCGCTTTGGGGGAGGAGTAGGAGTATGAGCGCAGACGAACCTCGGCCTCCTCTGGGTTCTGGGTGAAAAAGCAGGTCAGGACAAACGGGTCAGGCTGAGCAGCGTGAAGGACACATTCTCCCCATATATGTGACTTATTGTTCACTTTACTGAGCTGTTGACAGTCTGAGCTTTTCAACTGGTGACTTTCTGTAAGGCACGTTACGTCTGTTGTAGTGCTTTACTTCGTATTTACTGTATGACGTAAGTTTTTATAATTTTATTGCGTTTGTAATGTATTTTTATCAATATAACCCCCTGCCATGAAGTTTTAATTAGTCTCCTTTAGCCCGACCTCTCTCCACTCTACCTTAGGGCTTTGAGAGAAAGGTCTCAACGTGTTATCGTTCTTGAATAGGAGAAAAAACATCCACGCTTGATTGTATTTCTTTAAACCAACCACAGTCGCCTTGGGTGATGCTAAGCCCAATATGCAGCAAC
>JAPZDX010000021.1:14011342-14022085 GCA_029783625.1 Naso annulatus
AACAGCAGTCGTAGCGAATAAAATCTGGAAAATGAAGATGAGATAATCCACGGGACTGTCGAAGTTCACCGAGAGAGATACTCCTCCACTTAAAGGGTCTGTGATGTTGGAGAGGAGCATCATTCCAATAATACAGCTTGATTTTTTTGATTTTTTTATAGCTTGTTGATAAAACGCCGCCCATGTAAACGCCCAAGTTTTCCTCCCACATGGCCCATGACCTAATCTTACCTTTCAAATCAATAAGGCATAAAACTTTAAAATGCTGAAAAGAAGTTAAGTTTCTTTCTGCATTTATTCATCTTAAGTTCATTTTTGCACTACCATTGACAAGCCCTCCTTAAATATCATGTAGGGGTATGCTGACATGATCGAATAACGCCAAAAAGATTTCAGACCATTGACAGAGATGGTGCACTCTGTCTCATTCGGAAATATATAGAAATTGTGTAATTCAACGTGATATTTTAATGCACGGACCTATAATAAACACATAGCCTAAGCTATACAGACCCAGTCTACATCTCCTAAAAATAGGCCTATATCTATAATAGCCCATAAAACAAGCAAGCAAAAGAACAAGATCCACCTTTTCATCACGGAATTCAGATGTTATTATTATTATTATTATTATTATTATTATTATTATTATAGGCTATTTCTTAGTGGGTATAGTGGGCTACGTTGGCAATTCGTCTAACCGGATCACAGTGGCTGTCCTATAGCTATCTGACATTTTTGAAGGCCTACAAAATACATCGACGTCGACTACGAATAGCATAATTTTCCCTCTGTTAGCTGAATAGTGTTATTTGTTTCAGGTCTCCAAAACTATTGCGGATTAGTAACACTTATCTGCAGGAGAGGGCCTAAACATAAGCCTGTCTGGGAGTCAGAGTTGACCATGAAACACATCCTACAAGCTACCATGCACATCTACCGCGTCCCTGAAACCTAAACTGGCCCACCTGTCGTGGAAAAGGCCTGTATTAGCCTGCTGCCTTTTAATTACTTCGGCTGGCTCAATTCCGATATATTTTGTGAAGAATTTCTTATTTATTTTACCTTTAAAAAATGTCGCTACTGTGGTATTGTCATAATTAAATTGGCTGACAGTGGCAGCTGGATGAAATTTTCAGATATTTTCCCCCTCAGTGAATAGCTTATGGCCTCGCCGCTCACTCTCTCTCTCAGCATGTCTCTCTTCTGGCCCGGCGGCTTCCGTAGCAGCTGGTCTGTTCTTTCCATTTATTACAGCTCAGAATATACGAGCATCTTGTTGACGAATATAACATATTTTAGCCTAATAACTCTTGCTTTGATAGGCCTAAAACAACAATATACGAATGCATGATATGGCAAATATCTAATGCGAATAGAAGTGTTACGTTATTAACTCCAAGAGACGCTGAATGTCTCGTTTTTAAACGGGCCTATTTGCGCATTTAAAAAAAAAAAAAGACGGGAAAAACACGACAGCCGGTTATTGTGTCTGAAATGTTTTCGTTCAATAACAGCCTAATATAAACAGATGAATCTCAAAAAAATTATAGGATTGTTAGGCTAATAACACAGAATCGGCCGCAATAAAAACAAACAAAAACTGAGTAGCACTTGTGCTTTGAATTCAAGTCGATTCGTCTCATAGGCAAAATTTTAAATTCGAAGCCGCTGTTTGGGGATGGAGGGGAGAAAAAAAAGTGATGATAAATGACGTCCCATCGTTCATTTTAGATCAAGTGTATTTTTTATATGGGCTTAATTGTATTTCATTAAAAACAACAAAAAACAAAAACAGAATTTAAGTGAATTTTTGTACAGATGGCGGGGGGGCACGTCGCTGACCATGGTCCTGAACAGGCGATTAAGACAGCGGCAAGGACGCTGCGCACACTCAGGCTTCGGTCCGAGCCTCTGTCATAGTTAATTCAATCCAATCATGACTGACCATGAAATTGAACTTTGTACAAGCGGTCTTAAACTCTGCAGTTGTCCTTTGGTTGTCATTTTCTTCCATAGTTAAAGGCCCACGTGCTGCGCTCTTGTCACAGCACAGCTGGTGCACGCGTCTTTCTAGAAGGCTGAATGTGTGACAAGACAAATGACTTGAATCAAAAGTCAGAAAAAAGCGACAAAACTTCACAGTTTTTACAGCTCAGATTTTATCCTGTAATCGGTAACAACGAAAATGCAGCCACCTTCCTGACCAGCACCTGCATCCGCTGCCGTACCTTTAGGACACAGAAGTTTTCAGCCTCTTTGAAAATATCGTCCCAGCACAGTCATAATTATTTTCTTCGTTTTGATCCAGAGGTTTGCACGAAGATCTTCTACAGACAGAATGTGGTGTCACCCAAACTTTTAAAAAACAGCTTTAAAGAAAAATAACACATGATAGAAAGACATGGCTCCTATAACCTACAAAATAGCATGAAGACAAGCTTCCAGAAAGTAAAAGCACACCATATTCTACTTTTTCAATAAGCAGAGACAAAAGTAATCAGAACATTTAATTTATTCCGTTAAGCGTTTTGACAAGTATAAATATGCATGTTTCCTGTCAAAAACAACACATAGTGCATGAAATAAAGTGGGCTTCGCCCCCAAACTGAAATGGGTTGCCCTCCAAATATGAGTCAGTGGAGTGCGGAATTTTCCACCAACTGTTCTGACCTGATTTCAAACTCAGTCCACATTTCTCCTTTGATATCACACCTGAATTCTCACGGGAAAGGGGTCAACTCCTCAACTTGTCTTTGTCATTTTGTTTTTTGTCATTTTTTCCCATATTTTCAAGTCATGTCAATTCAGAACTCATTCCTTTAAAAATGATGGAACACGTGCCATTTTTCACAGCAGGCGCGTGATCTGGTAGTTCAGTTAATGATACATTTTGACAACTGAAGCTGACGGCTTCATTAAAACTTGTTTGTCGGTCCATCAAAGTTAAAGCCAACTCTGAAAAAAGTAGAGAGAGAGGTGGGGGTTGGGGGGGGTAAGGAGAGTTGCATTGAATTAAATACTCCATCGACTGCACTGGGCTGTATAAAGCACGTAAAAAAAACCGTCTCAATAGTGACAGTTTTAATGGCAGTATGGCTGAGACAGACTCTTACCTCGCCCTCCGCCGGGGGCAGACCCTCCGCCACACTGTTCTCCACACGGCCCCCCTCAGCGCCGGGCTGCCCCACACGTACAGAGCCGGCGTGACCAGTGCGTTAAGGCGTGCCATGATGGCGAACAGGTTAGTGGCTTCATTCCTAAACCTCATACCATACCTACTCAGCTGTCGGACAATTATATTAACAAAGGACGGACACCACAGAGCCAAGAAGCAAATTACCACAAACACAATAATGCGCAACGACTCTTTTTTGCTGTCTCTCTCAGCACTGGGCGCCTCTCTCACGAGTTGATTACGGGCTATAATATACAATTTGATTGTCATCAGCACTTTAATGAGCACTATAATCTGCAGAGTCATTACGCCAAACGCGTTTATTTGAGCCGCCTTTGAAACTGGCACCATGTTCTGCACGGTGAGGATGGTGTATGTGTAAATCCAGCAAAACGCGCAAATCAAAATGACAAAAGTTCTTGTGATGTAGCGGTTGTAAAAGAACGGATGGCACACGGCGAAGTACCGGTCGAACTGAGCGAAGAGGAAAGTTAACACATTGACTCCTAGAAATGAGGGTAAGATGTAAAATGTCCCGTTCCTTGAGGGATAGCCCTCTTGGACGTCGAAGAGGCCGAGGTAGTAGACCGAGAAGCCGGTCAGAGTGTCGCTGATGCTCGTGTTCAACATGAATATAAAACGGTTCTGGCCTCGCAGAGACCGGGTGGAGGATATCCCGATGACCACCGAGCCGGCGACGAGCACGGCGCTGGTGGCGAACAGGATGTGGAAGATGAAGATGATGAAGTCCTCCGGAGTGTCGAAATCCACCGACAGAGGGATGGTGGCGTTCAGGAGCATCCTGACGCTCCGCCAGAGGACGAGCGTTCGGTATATTTATGAATGAGGAGAGCAACTTTGAGCAAACCAAGTGATCTCTGGAGAGAAGCTTTAGCATAAACAAATGTTAACAGATCACAAGAGGCCCCTGGGGTGTTCGGTAATCAGTCACTTGTTTGTGCTGCCTGTAGTTTCTATAACACTGTATTGGTGCATTGGCAGGGCCAGAGTCCTAAAAAAATTCATCTTAACTTCACCAGCTTGTAAACCAACCCTAACATTCTTAACTTAAACAAAAATTTTAAAACGTGCTTTACTTTTTGCTTCTGCTTTATGCTTCAAGTGTTTTGCCAAGCAAAATCGACGAATGACTCCTTTAAGGCCTTCCGTTTTTGAGACATGTTAATTCTGTTCTCAAAAATGTCCGTTTTTTTCTCTAATCCTTATTGTTTAAGTATTAAAAATGTAGAAAATAGTCATAGTCTCTTGGCAAATGATGCCCTCGTGGATGCCCCTGTAGATACAAAATAAAATGCCTTCTCTGAACCCTTCCAATCAAAAGACGGCACATGCCGGTAAATCAGATGGCCTCCACTTGCTCCTGTGTGTGAGACAGTGTGCCTTCATGGTGCCTCTGTAAATGCCCCTGTAATAGGAGCATTTTCCACGCATTGTTTCTTATCATGACTTTCTGCATGTTGGTCCCCCATGGCATAGCCTACAGCTGGTGCCCCTGCCCCTGAAACAGCCCAATTAAGCCACTGGGTCTAGATGTTGAATCCAGATGACCCTTCATGCACATGAAGTTCTCTCTTTAATCGTACTAACCAACACAGCAGCAGACATTTTACCAACAGGAACGCAAGTCAAAACAGACAATTTCTTCCCTTTTTAGCAGGGTACATTTTGCAAAACGTTTACAGAAAAAGTTTCCAAACAAATGGAATAAAAACAAATACTGTACAGTGTGTCCTTCCAATGCCTGAGTACAGGCGATGTGTTTTGCAGCCACTAGAGGGAGCACCAAACCATTTTCCCACATCATGACCAAAATGCTTCTCTCTGCTGTTGATATTATCCCAATCTTCCACCAAGTAAATTACTGCCCCATACATGTGATTAAATCTTGTGTGTATAGTTTGTATAGTTTATTATTTGTATTTCAAACTCAATTTGTATTCAGTATGAAATCTAAATCTCAAAGTATGAAAGCTCGGTCCTCTGCTGAAGCCCTCACAGTGGACAACATGATGACATCAAGATGCTTTTGGTTTACTGCTTCATTCACTGAGGTTTTTTTCTTTAATCACTGCTAATTATATACATAAAGGCCTATTTAAAATAAAAACAATATAATTCAGGCAGATGATAATAAGTGTTTTAATCTTACACACCTGCAATTTTGACAGAATCTCTTTTTTGGGCCAAACAATAGACGTCTGTCTGGAGTGTAAAAATACATACCTCTACAAAAATTAGCCCGAATACTTTGAACAGACACTTGCTGTTGGCAGCTCGTTCATATTTGGCTGTTGATCTGGCATCAAGACGCAATGAAGCATGAGTGGTCTCATTTCCAAAAGAGCTTCATATTGAGGCCTGTCGAAAAGAGGGTTTATGCAGCTGTTAGACAAGCTTGGTGCAGACACGTGAGGGAGCTAAAGCTGACGCTTGTTCAGTTTTGTTCTTTTGTGGCCAACAAATTTAAGCAAAACTTTACTTTGAGACACCAACTCAGCATGTTGCTATTCTTCCTTCTTTCTTGTGTCATAAAAATTAAACAAACCCCACAGTTCAGAAGCTGATGTCCACTAATAAACGTTTCTAACAGCTTTCACTTTGTACATAAAAAACTCATACACGAATTTAATTGACACAGATGTAAAAGGTTAAGCATATAGACTCAAAAACAACAACAACAACAACAACAAAAGGATTTATCATAGGTAACTAGTGTACTGGTTTATTGCACATGCTGAAAGGATCTCTGATGCTGTCCTTAAACAGAGGGAGGCTCTTGAGATTTTGGAGTTTTCTGCAAAACAATATCATCAGTTTACTAAATGATTTATCCTTTGATTCGCACAGTTATATTAAAAAAAAAAAAATCTGAAATCAGAATAATAAAATGATATAATGCCTAGTCAGAATTGTTTTGCATATTTTCTGGGATAATGATGGAATACTAGTGTCAATTAGTCCAATTGTACAATGGGTTTTTAGGCCTATCATTGCAGTTACGTCACTAAATCAATGACCTGTATGTTTTTGTTCATAGCTTGTTGGTGGGAATTAAAGTCACTCAGGTCGACCTCTTCTGACTACATAAATCGGCAGAGGTAAACCCCCTCAGCTGCACTGCTGCCACTTTGGCGCACACAGGTTTTCTCCGCACCCATGAGTAACAGCAGCCGGGGTCTGTCTCTCCTGCTGCCCCTCACCAGCTTTGGCAATGTGTTGATGTTTCTTTTCAGCCTTTTCCTTGCGGCAGCCATCATTTTCCTCAACGTGTCTGTGTCTGTTTCCATTCTGCTGAACAAGACGCTGCGCAGCGAGAACCGCTTCATGTACATGCTGAGCACCTGCCTCAGTGACATCTGTACCGGCGTGTCTTATTATTATGTCGGCGCGCTCGACGTGAGAGACAGCTTCGACTCCCCTACGAGAACTTTTTACATTGTACCGACATTTCTGGGGCTGTCTTACATGGCCATCCTGGCTGCGCAGGCGGACAGGTACCACGCGGTGGTGTCACCTTTCAAATACTCCCAGCGCATGACCCAAAAGAGGACCCTGCTGGTCATTTTTTGCTACTGGGTCTACGCTTTCTTGATCGTAGCTGTGCAGAACCTGGTCACAGTCGGAGTTGCCAGGAAGGTCACGAGCATTGGTACGTTTGTGGGGAACATATTCATGGTGACTATAATGATAGGGCTGAATATAAAGCTGTTCTTCATAGCCAGGTTCCAGCTGGAGAGGGAGCCTCCCTCTGAGGAGAGGGACAGCAAGCGCTCATCGGTGTATCTCATTCTGGTGGTGGCTGTGTTTTTCTTGGCGACGTGGCTTCCTATATTCTGTCATGTCATGGCCTGTAATTTCATTGGTTCGACCTGTTACACTTTCAAGAATGAAGGCACCGACCCTCTCCGCATTTTGCCCCGAGTGAACGCGTCCCTGACCCCCATCCTGTACATCAGGGGGTGCTCTGCGCTCAGGGCGACGCTTCTCAGCAAAGTGTGGAGACACTGCGGGAGGAGGAGGTGACCGACGAGTCTGCAAAGTGGTGACTCATCAGCCTTATCGAGGATGCCTTTCACAATTAAGCCGGGTTTGAAATGTTTGCTGAAAAGTGATTTTGATTTAGATTTTCGTTTGATCCTAAAGCTGCACCATGAGCCCAAAATATCATGAAGGCTTAAATATTCTGAA
This sequence comes from Naso annulatus, assembly GCA_029783625.1. Taxonomy (NCBI): domain Eukaryota; kingdom Metazoa; phylum Chordata; class Actinopteri; order Acanthuriformes; family Acanthuridae; genus Naso; species Naso annulatus. The sequence continues at coordinate 14,018,730 of JAPZDX010000021.1, forward strand.
CGCCTCTTTACATGTCTGCCACTTTTCTCGACTTGTTGACAAGAATATGCGTGTTTTACTTACACATGTTCTACATTGTTGGATCTTGTTTGTCAGGAAAACACCGCGGCAAATGCTGTTAATCCTGAATTTGTTTGTTTTTTTGTTTGTTTTCCATTTTAAATTGCGGCATTCTGGACACCCAGTCCCCGCCTCGTTTTCAGTAAATACCAACATAATCAAACAAATCAAAGAGTGATCGGGACAGTTTTAATATCAGCACGCCAGCTGTCAAACGCTGAGGGAAAATCAGGCTTTGTGTTTTTTTGGAGGACGTTGTGAAAATGATTACAGCCTACTCAGCACTTCTCGCACCCATTTCAATTGTTGTCAGATGCAAATCTTAAGTCTTTGTTAAATGTTTAGTCTGAAAGTCTTTCCATGAGAAATTTGAATCACTTTCCTGCGACATATCTCATATAGGATTAAAAATTGTCAAAAACTGAAACTTAACTGTCAGGGTTTTTTTTTCCAGTTACTTTTTATTCTCTTGTAAAGATTCCTTCCTTATGTGGAGGTTCATTTAAATATAAAATGTGCAATGGACAAACTATGTCGATGTCTTAGTTGCTGATAAACTTTCAGCATCTTTCCAGAGTTTAACAGGTTTTTCTGACTCTTTAATTTAACAGAATTTTACTGTAGTAGTAAACATTTGTCACTATGTTATCAGAAGAACAAATGTGTCCATCGATTGATAAGCCTAAAAATTCTTGCATAAATTTCCAATTGGACCCTCCCCCAAATTCTTTTTAAGCCCCTATTATGAGATTTATCACATTTGACTTGAACTCACGAGTCAAACTTTTGTCGTTGTTGTTGTTGTTGTTAAGGGTCTGCAGCCAGGGCGAGCTATTAATACATCAAACACATGCACATGCTCTTAAGCACGCTGATTATGCAACAGTGTGCCCAGCAGTGTCTGCAGAGGATGCAGTTTCTGCAGCAACCACAGAGTGTCAGAAGAGCACTGTGACCTAGAGCCATTACTTCCATTTCCACGGAATATGATCCATAAGCATACAGCACGGCAGATTTGACTGATACAGTATCCGGATCAATATTTCTCACAGCGCAGTTTGCTGGCGATGAGCGCGAATACTGATTGCAAGCTGGAACCAGGCGGTATCATCGAAGCAGTCTCGTAGAGGTCCAGTCAGTGCTAGGTGAGACCCATCCATAGGTTGTATCCTGTTTCCTATTGGCTGAGGGCTGCTCTGGGTTCTCAGTACTAAGAGGAGGAGCCACATCGCCACACTTCCGCACATCTGGTGCCCAATTTCTGACCCCAAACCATCTCTTTCTTTTCCTTTATGCTGATATTTTACAAATAATCTGGCCATCAGTCGTCTTGAGGTCTGTTTTGGCTTCAGGTTCAGATCTACAGTCTCAAATTGCAGCTAGGCCTATTAACTTAAATCTAATAATCTGATTTCAGAATTAACTGGGTCGATGCAGTTGTTTATGGTCATTGCAATAAGCGCATTTAATACAGTGCACGATCAAATTGCATATTCTGGTATTAAGATATCACTTGTAAAGAAACACGCTGTACACTGTAAAAAGTGTCAAATTAGTGATTCTGAATCAGTGCAAAGAGCTTTTTGAATTTAAATCTGACGGCATCATAAACATAGTTTCATTTGCTTGTGATACACACTTTGATTAAAACATTTTCTACAATAAAATGGAAATTCCTGTCTATCACTTTATTTCATCACATGGCCTCCTGGCTGTTGTTTTCAATTGCATGAAGGTGATACTATCCGCGAAACTTGTTGGTTTCGCCCACACCCGCTCATAAAATACTCGCTTGGTTGATTCTTCTTTGAAATTGAAGATTCATGCGCCAACATTACACAAAGTGTATTTTCAAGGCAGTCATTTCTTGCAGCGTAGACCTGCATTCAGCTCTTTAGGACCATGGCTGAGTCGTGCTGCTGGTAGGAGAAGGCCCAAACCACAGTGTGAAACACGGCATATCCCCCTTTCTCTCTCTCTGCCATCTTGCAGGTAAAGTTGCCAGGCGTCCTGGGCTGAGAAAGTGGCCAAACCCTCCCACAGTGGGATGTTTTCTCTGCTGCGCTCTGGGCTGGTTTCTATTCAAATGTGGGTCAGGGGTGAGGAAGCCTAACGTCATAAGCTTGCAACATGGCGTCCCGAAGGCTGTGAGATGAGCAAGAGGATGGTAAAGAACGCTTGAGAACGATCCTACCGATGTAATAAGGTATTTAAACGAATTTATTCCTCTCTGTGGCGGATTGTGAATGCGTAACGGGACTGCTTTCGTGTCTGTTTGGAGGGGATCGTTTTTCTCGGAGCTGCTGCAAGGATCGCAAGGGTTTTCGGCGTTACGGTGGTGTTTTTTTTTTCCACGGCGTGCCAACAAAAAGGGGCTCCGCTGGTGCCTATTCGGGCTCTACCAGCCTTCTTGGCAAGCCCAGATATCCCACTTTGTTCGTGAGAGCTTATTGCGGCTTCTGCTCGAAACCGTAAGAGAAATTGTTCGCAATTGTTACGCCGTCTATTTTGGCGTCGTGGGCTCACTAGAGATGCCCCACAGGACGAGTGGTGTACCAAATAATTACCAGGCTGGCAAAGCACATTAGGCGACGGAAAGGATCCACAAACGACTCGTCGCAGCGCGTCACGGAAATGTTGAAATGTCTCCACACTTTATTTAATTTTCTCTCTTTTATCCTCCACTATGTTCGAATTGTTTGACAGGCAGAATGGGGAATAATGAACCGATGGTTTCATTTGAATTAATCGCTCTCATGTAATCATAACACTGACCTTTTTTAATAGTAGGAAACTGAACTGAACTGATATGATAAATGAAACGGGTGTGATTCTGTGGATTTTACGCACGGTATTTTGCGCAGCCATCCCGATAATCATAGATCTGTTCCAGTCCCACCTATAGTGTAACCTGTATTGTTTATATGTAGGTTAAGCCATCTTGGTCTTAGGTAGGGCTATTTAGAAATGATTTAACAGGATTGACATGCAGATATACCGAGTACATTGTAAACGCAGCTGCTTTCTGGTTTTAACCGTTATTCTGTAAACGCTTCTATCGGTGCAGGGGATTGTTAATGTCATTAAAGCCTATAGGTTGGCTACTGGACTACAACGACAATCTTTGAGATCGGCTACAGTGAAGGTGTAACGTTACATTGTGACCTAAAACGGCTGTGCTTATTGCACGATCTGGATTTCAGAAAGTAAATTTTTACTCATCAGTGGTTAATTAACTCCAATTTAGGCCGGTAACTAATAAAACTATGTACGGCATGTTCTCAGGTGTGACGGCA
>JAPZDX010000021.1:14089533-14102126 GCA_029783625.1 Naso annulatus
GGTTTGATGTCACAAGTGACACTCCAAATTCTTTCCCATCTTTGTTGTAGTTTCAGCATCATTCAATAGCTTCTTATGACAATAGTGGGCAACAATATGCAGAAAATTCATGGACTACGACTTTTAAATATATTAACGCATGCAAGCCTGTTTGGGCTGTCAATACAAAGTAAGTGGACTTTGATGAAACTCAGTATGGAATGCATTTTGTTTCTTTGTGTACCTGGCAGGCAGCTGCAGTGCGAGGTACGGTGCAATGCTCCAGGCCAGGTTGACGTTGTCCTTCCACTGTTTCTCTGTCAGGCTGATGTATTTAGATCTCCAGTTGGCGATGCTCGTCTCCACCGACTGTTCAGTGGCAATAGCGAGCTCCTGAGTGGATAATGGGTTGTACCATATCGTCAGCCGCTCAATCTCGCTGGCCTGGCGAGAGACATGAAGGGGAACAGGACTCATGAAAATCAGGTGTCAGATATAGATGTAAAACTGCAAAAATGCAATGTAAATGTCTTTAATACCACATATTTAAGAATATAATCAGAGGATGAGAACATGTAAATACCAGTAATGCCAGTAAAAGAGTCCTGCGTTTCATGTAGTACTTGTGCAGCTGCGAGCCCCTGTTGCTTTTTTTAGACAACCCTGAAACAGCACAGGAGTCACACATCAGCGATGCATTCGGACAGAGGAAATATTACATTACAGAAATCCTTTCTCATGCAAGAATAAGAAGCACATGGAGCTTCAGTTTCAGCCAAACTCATTCATGTTTAACATCCTGTGTGTGTTTAACCTGATTTCTTGGATATGGTGGACATCCCAGAGGACAGAGGGTAGGTGTTGATCCATCCCTGAGCAACCTGCTGCCTCTGGCCCACAGCTGCATCGAGGCTGCTGCGGCTATCTGTCACTGTCACCACAGACAGGCTGTTCACCGACATGTCTTGAGGATCTACATAAAGATAAAGGTCGTTAATCTATACTACCAATCAATTTTTCATCTTTCAAGAAAATTAAAATGTAAAGGCTCAGACACCAAATTCATTTTGAAATGATGATAATAAGGGTTTTAGTTATGTTATGTGGAGAAATATGCTTGACAAAGAAGCTCTTTCAGGACAGCTGGGACTGCCTTTATTTTATTTTTATGTATTAATTTTTATTCATCTCTCTAACAGAAACAGGAGAGGATATTTAGACCCCTGCCTTGTCTGTAACTTGGGCCTTCCATGCAAACAAATAAGCACACGTGGTACAACCACTACACCACCCTGGTGTGTTACGTAAAACGTTTTCTAGCTCAAGTTAACACATTAGTATAAGAAAAGATATCAGTTACCAATAACATTAAATATTAATTAATCTCTCCAAAGTTACAGATGTAATAAAGATGCAATTAGGTTGAAAATTTACCCTAACCATAACCTAAATGGAAATCAAACCCAGGTATAGTAAAGTGTGAAATGACATGCTGTGTGAAGTTGCAGGTTCAGTTTTTTTCGGTTCTTTCAGTGCTGTACCTGGAGGAACCAGCTGACTGGCAGCCAGATACTTCTTGTCAGACTGCAGGCTGGCATAGAACTTGATCATAATGCTGATGTCTTCTCTCAGCCTCTTATCTGTCTGAGTTGGAAATTTGGGCATGATACTACACAAAGACACAGAGACAGCAAAGAAGTCAGAGGACAGAGAAATGGCTTTAAATCGCAATAAAACAAAGCTTAACAAATCGGACTTGAATTTTCCTACCTGAAGTAGTCAAACGCCGTGGAGTAGATCTTCTCTCGAAGCACATTTCTGATGGTGGCATTAGTAACAACATCCGCGTGCAGGAGAGTCAGACCCAGAGTCAGCAATCTGAAATAAAGCAAAATGAAAGCACATTAGTCTGCCCTAACGATTCAGTATCTCGGCAGCAGAGTATTACTGCATTTAAGGTTAAATTAATTTGCTGCTGTAGTAATGAGACTCGCTACCTGAATCTTGGTCCAATTGCAGCAACATGTCGATTCAGGCTGCTTTTGGGTCCTCCGACGCTGAGAGACAGAGATCTCTGCAAAATGGCGGTGAAAATCTCCACCTGGTCAGCGCTGCAGTACTTGGCTATCTCAAACCTTTGCACCAAAAACTGGACGGACAACAAGGAGAAGGAATAACTTCATGAAAAATACATCAAAATGATAGAAGTGTTCTATATGAAGACATAAACTGGGAGGAATGGTAAACTCTTCAAGCTACATGATGCAAAAAATTACATCCTTTTAAACCACAGAGGAGGGTAATCTCCTTAATAAAATCCCCTTGAATAAAACAGAAACTATTTGCTCTAACCACTGTTTAAAAACACAGCAAAAAAAGAAATATTTTACACTGGAGAGTTTTGCAAATGATTCTGCACTATCTCCTTAGTGCCACATAACAGCACTACAACCCAGCGCTGCATGATCTCTAGATGCTGAAATTCAAAAAAACTTTACCAGTAAGTCTGAGTTGCAATGGACAAGAAATCAAACTCAAAACAGTACTTTTATTTTATGTCTGTATGTCACTGACCTCGATCCACAGGAAGTGAGGAACCACATCCGGTGCACAGGGAGCAGGCTGACTCTCCTCTGACACAGCCAGAGGGCCGGCCTCGTTTTTAGCCTCCGAAAACAAACCCATCTTCAGCTCTACAGTCATCTGCCAAGCTCCTGCCATCTCACGCATGAACTAGGCAGATGGAAAAGAGAAGCTAAAATTTTATTTTATTATTTTAAAATATGTCACACCAAGATGCACATCAGTTTAATAAATTATTCAATGGGTTTTATGAACTGTGAGAAATATACACACTGGCACTTCCACGCCATTGTGTGCAGCCAGCAGCCATTCCCAGCAGGCGATGGCAGTTTCCATGCCGTGTTCTGTAAACATCTTCAGAGGAGACAAGCACAGATGGTGCAGGAGCAAAGGATCGCAGTCTGAAAGACAACATGCAGAAAATAAACATCAATAATTTATAACTGAAACAACAACTATTCCAGAGAGGCATAAAGAAAACTTTAAGTAAGGCAATGTTGCCCACTTTTGGTGGTTATAAGCAGGGCGGCCATCTTGAACATGGCCTGGGTGAAAGCCTCTGGGTCTTTCCTGTCCAGAGCGCTGCTCATCTGATGGATCATCAGCTTGTTGAGGTCTGACTGGCTGTGAGTGGCCTCTGAGAACTGGATCATACCAGCCACCTGGGCAGCACATAAACAGCTCAGTATGAGTCAAACTGAACGCAGAGAGTCACTGAAAGTCACATCGTCGTCATAACACTAACACTTCACCTCTCCTGTGTAGCGGTTGCGCAGGTTGAGTGATGCCATGAAGTTGGAGTAGTCCTTCTTCACACAAGCTGGTCTCTCCGTCAGCTGAGTGGTCTAATAAAAAAACAATTTAGGGGGCATTTAGGGCAACACAAGCTGGGAAAGTACATTCACAGCTGTTCTTCAACACTTCTGCATATACTGAGGTTATCATGCCTGAGCCCTTTCTCTCTGTATTTTGTGTTCAGACCAACCTGAGGGAAAGCAGCCTATGGTTGGCCACATGGTGGAGGACAGCACCAGCAAAACCAGTTAGCCAAATGGGCAACCAGGCAACAAACCCACCCGTCCATTGCAGGTAAGTAACCAGGTAACCAGCAAATCCGTAAACCAGCCAAGCAACCAGGTAGGCAGTTCGGTGCAGTTAAATAAAGACAAAATACAACAAATGAAGCAAATGAAAAGACAGATATAGCAGAATGCAAGCCCAAGAACACATAGAAAATGCATAGCAAGCAAAATAATGTCACACAGACTAGTAAGCATGCACACATGGACAAACAGTACTGTAAACAATTAGACACCCGGTGTTACAGAGATATAGAATAAATACTGAATAAAACACACAATAAAACACACACAGTATTTGTGCACAAAGGATACGAGACATTTCTGCTCAGTGTTAACCAAACTGCAGAGTCTATAACAAGGCAACTGAATGGCGCATTTGTTAACTTAAATGTTGGCTAAATGTTAATAAGCACAAATAAACAAGCCTGTGAGGCTAATGATGAGACAGAGATTTTGGTTTTAAAGTTTGAGATTGTTCCAAGAATGTTTTAAAAGTTTTCCGTCTTCTTCTGCTTCGTGCCTCAGGAGGCGCCAAGGTATGTGTAACATCCTGGGGTTCTCTAAGAAATCTGTCGGTATGGCTAAAATAATTTTTTAAAAAAACTTAAAAAAGAGATACTGTGCATGTGTAATTACAGAGTTAATCCAGCAGAGGGCGGTCCATTATTTGATAATAAATAAGTGAAGTGTTCACTGTTCAGTGCACTGATGTTTGGAATCAAGTTTGTTAAAATGTATGATATCCTGCCACCATTACAAATCTTTGATAACCACATTCAGATGATATTGTAAATATAAAGGTTATATCATCGGCCGATGTTGGATATTGGAATTTCCTTGCACCCTAACACTGATATTGGCATCAGCCTCAAAAATCCTGTATGGGTCTGACCCTTGTTTTTAGACAAGTTTTTTTTTTAGTAGCTTAGATTGGCTCAAAAGGTGACTTCAACGTTACTTTGGTATGCGTAACTGTGTTTATATTCAGCCTGTCTTTAATCTGGGGAAAAGGTTTGTGTACAAATATCTCGGGAATGCCTGTGAGTGACTCACGCCTAGTGTAGTACTCTGTCTGTTGTAGCCTGCGAAGTGCAGTATGCTCTCTGTGGCCATGGCCAGGCCAGTGTGCTGGGACAGTCCTGACACCAAGTTCTGATGCTTGTTCAGGTACTCCTGCACAGGAAACAACGCACAGGTGAGAGGTAGTAATCGACAAACAGGGAGAAAAGAGGAAAAAGGAGAAGCAGGAACAGAACAATGAGAAATATTTAAGCAATTGGGGGTCTAAGGTCACAAAGACCATCATGACTTAAAGCCATATTTTTTTAATTAAAAGAAAGTAGTTCACAACAGTTTAACTTATCTTTTAATTGAATGTGTTGTGTGTGTTCACACTGTCCCTCAATTGATCTTTCTGATGTCACAGATGAGATCTCCACTCTGTGGACACATAAAGGTTAAGAAACTTACCTGTAGGTGGGACTTTGTGACTGAGGGGGCCCATTTCATTGCTTCTTTCAGGATCTCACCACAGCGAGCAGCAAAATCCTTCACTATGCTCTACAAGCAGAATACATAAGACACATTATAAGTATTTATGAAAAAAAAGGGCAATTGGACAAATGACTTTATTATGATGCATTACTAAACAGACTCTGAGATTAGGCAGACCTTTCATATTGGTTCACATTGAAAGAAAGGGACTAGTTGAACAAATCATGGCGTATAAAACATCACAAAGAAAAATTATTATGAACAGATGAAACAATCAAAAAAGACCTAAGCGAGAGCATCTGGTGCTTTTAAAACCAATACTGTGCTGTCCTCTAGTGGTGAGAAGTGTAATAACAGTCAAAACTCACCTCTCGGGCCTCGTACGTGTCAGGAACAGTGATCCTGTAGGGAGTATCTGGAATGTCGTAGTACGGCTGATCCTTGTGGATGTCCTAAATAAACAGAAAAGATTTTTGTTGCAATGGAAGCGTATAGTTTGCACTTCTATAATTTACTTACTATAGGGAATCACACCATTGTTCATAGATACTGTGATACTTACAGCACTGAGTGACAGAGAGAGCGTTTGCAAGATGTCCAACATGGTCTTCAACACTCGGCCGCTCCACAGCAGATGGGGAAATCTGGTAAAAGTGAAACACATTAGAAATAGGATTCATGCTGTATATATTATCACAGGAAAAAATGCAACCATTCAAGGTTCTTGGATCATAACACTCACGTCTCAGCCAAACCAGAGAGGTATTTATCTGCCACTCTGCGGATCCTCTTGTGTGTGTGGTTAAAGTTGATCAGTAAGAATTGAGCGTGTCGCTCCAGTTCCTCCTCGTGCTCTTTGGTCTTTGGCTAAACAATGAGAAATATGCTTGAATGTTATTCACTGATATGATAGAATAACAAACACAGTCAGCAAGACATCTAAGTCTTTTGAAATTGTTTGGGAAACCGTGCCACCGACCTTATCGGCCATCATCTGAAGGAAGACGTCAAACACCTTATCGCCAACACAAATAATGCACTGCATCATGCCTGTGCAGTTAAAAAAAAAAGAAGAAGAAGAATTATTTGAGAAAATGACTCACAGCATGAGTGTAAGAGTGGCCACAGGTGTAAAAGGCATAAAGCTCTCACCAGATTTGTCTTTTTGGATGGCTTTGTCTTCAAAGTATCGAAACATGACCTGGAACCGGTCAGGATCGTTGGAACGCAGCATCCTGAAAGGGACATATTACAAATCTTCATAATCTGACTTTACAAAATACAAAAAAATTAACAATATAATCCAGATATATAAGTGTAATGGGGTCAACCTCATGTATTCTAGTCTGTAGACCGAAAGCAGATATGTGGACATGGCAAAGTCGAGCTTGTTTATGAGGGCAGATCCCTCAGCAGGCGGGTCGAGGAGATTGCTGATGGTCGCTCGCAGCTCGCTCAACTCGGCCTGGGGGACAGACATAAAGCATTTATAAGATCAGTCGTGCTGTTTCTGTTTTTGAACGTTTGAAAACAGAAATATATTATAAAACACAGTATGTTAAAACCATGTTACTACATGGCAAAAGCATAGATTGTGAACACTGTACCGGTGTGACTGTATCATTTTTCAGGGCAGAGTTGTACTGCAGTTCAGAGCGAAGCGGTTCACCGCTGGGAAAGGTGAGAAGAGGAGATTTGGTGGCGATCTCACACACACCTTCATACCACTCCTCAGGCCAAAGCCCTGAAATGACAAATTATGCATCATGAAATGGGCTGCAATGTCTGACATTGTATGATACAGTTTCATTAATATCTCTAATTAGATAATTTAGAGCTGTAAACAACCACTCCTAGGCATGTTTTTACTTATATTTGAGCTGATTGTGACAATAGAAAAAGACGAAAATCTGCCTCTTTTTCTCATTTAATGAACCTTTTTCTCACAGTTACAAATATTTCTACTTCCCCATTTAATGTAAAATAAATGTTCATAGTAACTTAAAGGTACATTTTCCTCATTATCACAACAACTTCTTGTAACTCTCATTGAAAACCAGGGTAAACAAGTCTGAGGAAATAGGTTCTGTGATACACAAACATTTGAGGTTTTGAAACACCACACAGGTCACAGCTCAACCTCAAAACATTAACATTGAACAAGGAGGAGTTTTAATGATTTGGTGACATTACTGGCAGCTAAAAGGAAATCAGGGAGAGTACCTTTGAATATTAGCTCCCACTCATTTCATGTAACTTGGGGAATGTTCTATACATTGAAACTAAAATCAGTTCTTCCCTTGCTCACCTGATCCCTCCACAGCAAAACCCATGACCACAGAGTACAACCAAAAATCCCTGAAGAGCTTCTGGAGACGGGGTTTGGCCTCTTTGATTGGTGGAAGACGCCTGGTCAACTGTGAAGTTTAACAACAGGAAGAGAAAAGGGATGAAAAACATAGATGATCTCATTGTTAAAACTGATTCTTAAGGAAAAGTAAAATGCTAATTTCTTCCAAAACAAACAGTTTAAATCTGTTTGGATAGGCTGCACACCGAATGATATAATACAAAAAACAACAACAACAAAAAAAACCAACCAGACTGTTAGCCCTTTAATAAGTGTTTTCAACAGAAAAAGCTGAATTGTGAAGAGTTAAAGATTTTAGTCAGTCACAGCACTTTCTGGTCTGTTTGATCTGGTCTGTTTGTTCAGGAGGAGCCCACATCAAAGTTCAGTTTTGTATTCAATTCTTTGCTCTTAGTCCCACAAACAGAAGCAACACGACACTTCCTAACAGCACACACTGAAGGTAAGACAATTTATCCACTGACCAAGCTATTAAGAGCATTTCTTACATCTGTAAAGTTGATTGTGTTTTAGCAGGTGAAGGCCAGTGAACCAATTCATCAAAACCTATCTTTATAAAATCTACTAAATGTTGATCAGATAATCAATGAAACCATACTAAAAGTCTATTCTCCCTTCCTCAGCCTTTATGATGTGGGTCACCACCGTCATCTCTGTGGCCTGTCTGCTGGTCAGTCCATCCCTGGCTGGGATCAAAGACCTGGGCACTCACTTCAGTGACCCTGAACCGGACCCCCGAGGCCTTGAAGAGGGGGCAGTGGACATGGAGGCCATCCCCTTGGAGTTCCACAAAGAAAACACTGTCACTAATGACCTCATTTTTGATGGCTTTGAGGATGAAGATTATATTGACTTTGACAAGATCCTGGCCGCGGGCAGCGACGACTATGAGTGAGTATGAACTGTTGTCACTTCCTGTGGATTATATCAAAAATAAAATGGTGAGAAACTAAACAGAGCTGTGAAGTGATGGCCTAATAACGTAAAAGTAGACATGGACTTAGACATGCTGGGACTAACAGAGCATCATTAACCTGCTGCGAACATTTTTACACCCCTTTAATTGCTGTGAAAATGTAAAAAAAATAACAGTGTGTATTTTTCAGTGAAGGGGATGAGGTAGATGAGATTGCCACACCAGCACCAGACATCGACATCTTTGCTGAGCCTTCAGACCCCAAAATTCGCCGTGCCAGACTATTGCGCCTGTTCCACGGTCGGACTCGCCTTCAACGGCTCAACAGTGTTAACGCCCGTTTCGGTTTTAACCTCTATCGGAGTCTTCGGAACGATGTCAACCAAAGTGACAACATCCTGCTGGCGCCTGCTGGGATCTCCATTGCCATGGGGATGATGTCTTTAGGGGCAGGACCTGAAACCCACGATCAGATTTACAAAGCCCTGGGATTCGCAGAGTTTGTCAACGCCAGTCATCACTATGACAACACAACGGTGCATAAGCTGTTCAGGAAGCTGACACACAGGCTCTTCAGGAGGAATTTCGGTTACACGCTGCGCTCAGTGAACGATGTCTACGTGAAGAGGGAAGTCGTAGTGAAAGACGCTTTCCGTGCAGAGACAAAGGATTTTTATTTTGCAGAGCCACAGTCGGTGGACTTCAGGGACCCTGCGTTTCTGAGCAAGGCCAACCGTCGTATCCTAAAGCTGACCAAAGGGCTGATCAGGGAACCGCTCAAGAGTGTCGACCCAAATATGGTGCTGATGCTGCTCAACTACCTGTACTTCAAAGGTGAGAGCAAAGAGGGACACAGTTCTCCATCAGCTTTCAAATGATGCAAAATTACAGCATGACTGTCTTTGTTTTTGCTTACATTAACCACAAACATTCCTCCACCTCATTTGTTTATGTAAACAGGCACATGGGAACAGAAATTTCCTAAAGAAATGACTCACTATCGCAACTTCAGAGTGAATGAAAAGACAAATGTTCGGGTGCCGATGATGACTAACAAGGGAAACTACCTGGCTGCTGCCGACCATGAACTACAGTGTGACATCCTACAGGTGGGTGGCCTCACACTGATTTAAAGTTTCTACTGTGCATCTTAACAGTGGCAAGCTTTTCAACTGAGCTGTACAATAACGAAGTAAACCTTCTTATTTTTAGCTCCCATACACGGGAAACATCAGCATGCTCATTGCCCTGCCGAGGAAGATCACTGGCATGAGGACCTTGGAGCAGGAGATCTCTCCCACTGTTGTCAAAAAGTGGCTAAAAAACATGACAAACAGGTCAGCAGCATTCTCCCGACAGACTATTCAATATCCGAGAAAGCACACTTTGAAAACAACATGCTGTAAACTTCTTCACTGGGAACTCCTTTTAAAGTTATTGGCTTGAAATGCTGGTAATGTTCAGGCAAAGCTGAGACTTAGCAGCTTCTTTTCTGTCCTCCATTAAGGACTCGAGAGGTGGTGTTACCGCGGTTTAAACTGGAGCAGAACTATGACTTGATTGGAAATTTGAAAGAGATGGGCCTCACTGACTTGTTCCAGGAAAATGGCGATTTCTCTAGAATGACCTCTGAAAAAGTCGCCATGAACTGGGTGAGTAAAACAAAACCCTTCTAATTTTATTAAGAAATAATCAAACTGACACTAGAAGCAGACAGTAAAACAAAATAAAGTTTGTGAATCATTCAATCACTTGGACTTCTTACAAAATATTTTTAAATAATGGAGGCCTCCTGATCTCCCTCTCCAGCTGAAGCACCAGGGAACCATCACTGTGAATGAAGAGGGGACAGAGGCTGCTGCTCTGACCCAGGTGGGCTTCATGCCCCTCTCCTCTCAGATCCGCTTCGTTGTAGATCATCCGTTCCTCTTCCTGATCTACGAGCACCGCACAAACTGCCTTGTGTTCATGGGCCGGGTGGTCAATCCTTCGCAGAGCTAAACCTCACCAAAAATCCCTTTAACACAGATAAACTATTCCTTCAGATGTCCCTGCTTAGTTAGAACTTCCAAATTTTACATTTCATTTTAATAGCTGGGGTGTTGGTTTTATTGATCAATTACCTTTAATAGCAGGTAACATCAAGTCATCTAGTTTCTTACTGAACATTCATTCTGCCTTGTTTTTCTCTAAAGGTTGTGAGTCTGCTTGGAGTGAGTCAGTGAATGCTTGTTACCTGTCTGTTAATGTTTTATCTTATGTAATGAGGCGAGTGGAGACATAAGCTCAAAAATGTCATTATATAACTGTCAGTGCCTAATGTTGTACAGTAATAATTAAAGGAGAACCACGGAAAATGAAAGAAAGGTGATAATGATATTATTAATAAATACCACTAAACAAGAACTTTTGTGAATGAAATTGTTATATTTTTATAGAGGAAAATACTTAACTGAAAAAATAACTATCTATCTCAGCACTATTTATCATAATTACATAATTATAACAATGTATTATTCTAAATTAGATGGTTATTTCTACATACTTTGTTATAGTATTTAAAAATAATTTCAGTTAATAAGAAGACACAACTGCTGATATGTTACATAGCCCTACAAATGCAGCTGTGTTACGTCATATTTTATATTAAGAAGGTTGCACAATTGGTACTCGGCAGGGAACTGATTCCACAGATGTTTGTACTGCAGCTAACAGGGTAAATATTTGAAGATGGAGTTAAATGCTAACTGACCAACCAGATCCACTCAAATGCTCTTGTGGAACATTTAGCTGTGCTCTCTGTGGGCAGTTTTTCAACACATATCCTTGTCTTAAACAAATGGATATTGTCTCAAAGGGGCAGCAGTCTGCACAACAGGCATCACATACTCACCACAGCAATCACTGGAATGAGGACTCCAAGGTTTCCTGCACTACTTGATGCCTACGAAAGATTAAGAGCCATTACCAAATAATTCATCAGCATTGCTGTTAACAATTTCCTGTTGTGTTTAGATGTTTATGCCTTTGGGCACGTACCTTCAGCGCTGGGCCCTTGTCTGAGGCCCTCTCGCTGGCTCTCTTTCCTTCCATGCCCAGTTGGACAAACAGTTCTAAAAGGTTCACCATGAGTTCATCCACGAGTTGCTCCCCCTGCAGGTTGGCTGCAATGTTGGCCAGAGCGTTTATCACTGCCAGAGAGCAGTGCCTTGAGGTGGGAAGCAGCATAGATAGCAAACAATTAAACACAGCCATAATCAACATAGAAGAAAATGTCCAGATAGACTACTACAGATATTTATTTTTCAAAAATTACAGAAAACACGCAATACACATTGGGGTAATGTGCTTTACTATCATAATCTACTACTGCTCACCATTTAGCAGAGACCACATAATTGTTTGGCAAATCACAAATTATTCTAAAGTTCTTGCATTCAAGTCACAAATCGAGTCTCAGGTGAAGTTCCAAGTCCTAAACTTTCTGTTTCAAATCCTAAACAGGTTTAAAGGCACTCTTCACAAAAAATGCTATTTGATAAAAGAGCCGTGAGTTACCATTCTTTCTGCAACTTCAAATGTCCAACAAGTCAACTGACTGTTCTGATTTTGTAAAGTAGAGTTTAAAGTAATCAAATCTGTGACTCGAGTCCAAGTCACATGACCTGAGTTCCCACTTCTGCTGTTAAGTAGCCGTAAGCAAAGAGCAACAGATGCACCTTGAACTGGTCTGTCAGAAGAGTAAAAGCAGATGCTGACCTGTAGCCGTGATCTCTGTAGTCTTTGGTAGCCGAGTAGACCACTGAACTGGCCTTCACACTGATCTGCTGAAACAGGTTCCACACCTCTTGATAGATGTATTGCTGCGAGGCAGAAAGATGGACAAAAGTAAGACTGCTCAGGCACCATCAGGTCCAACTCAAGTTATCTTTTAAAATAATCAAAAACTCTATTAATTGGGATAATATGACCAAATCTGCAAGATCTGCGTTGTGAACGGTGGAGGAATTTTTGTAAGAGAACGGCTGTGTAAGCTCGGATCCTTTTCTGTCCTTTCTTAATTGTAGTCTATCACACTCTGCATACACTAGCTGTGAAAAACACCCCATTGCACTTCTGAGGGGCGTGTATAAGAACACTAGAACCTATTCTTTATGCACACTGTACT
>JAPZDX010000021.1:14104089-14117260 GCA_029783625.1 Naso annulatus
TACAGGCACACCTCAGATTGTAAAAGCTGTTGCTGCCATTAATCAGGGTCCAAAATTGTAAACTCTCGTTCTGTGTGATAATCCACATCTAAATCCACATTTATTTGCACAATACCCTGAAAAACATCTTTATTAAAAACCACACGACACAGAAATTGCACACAGTATGTTCTACAGTGTGCAATTTATTCTTCTGTGTCTTGGTTTTTCTGTCAAGTTTAAGGGTGTTTTGTCAATGTGTCCACGTTTTAACTGCTGTTCACTAAAGGAAAATTAGCTTTGAGCTAACTCTGGTACAAATTATCAAATACCGTACAATATGATAGTCTATTTGCAATTGAAAAAATAGATTAATCTCTGTACCTGTGCTGTACTGGCTGTGATACTTGTAGAGTTTTATTAGAACAGGGGAAGGAACCACCAGGAAATCTCTGAGAGAGGTTGTGGCCGAGTGAGCAACGACTGGAAACCTCTCACACAGACGACCCAGGCCCTGACACACAGAGGAAGACAATCGGAAGAGATCAAAAATAAATACTCAATAAATAATATAAATTTATTACACGCAACAGAGGACTGAGTCAGCTTCTGAACCAGAAACACAGTGGCTTAGCCAACTGTATCATCAGTACACATAATGGTTACACACTTTTGTTTAGTAATAGCAGGCTAATTCTCTGGATAAAATGCCTTGATGTTATATAATATTGTGTTATATTTCACATCTATTTGAGCACAAAGT
The DNA here is from genome assembly GCA_029783625.1 of Naso annulatus. Classification (NCBI taxonomy): domain Eukaryota; kingdom Metazoa; phylum Chordata; class Actinopteri; order Acanthuriformes; family Acanthuridae; genus Naso; species Naso annulatus. The sequence continues at coordinate 14,104,832 of JAPZDX010000021.1, forward strand.
TTAGTGCACTTTCTACATTTTAGTTTATACCTGAAGGCAACAGATGAGCAGTGGCATGTGAGCAATGATGACTTTACTCGAAGTTTTTGACTGCAGCTTCTCTGAAAGTTTGGTACACAAATTCTCGGCTCCTGATAAAAGAAAAGTGATGCAAGCAGAGCAAATAAGCACGGTCAGCATCGCTCTGATTATGACATCGGAACACGCTGTTCTGTTCACACTCTTTCAGTGATTGATTACCTTGCTCATCTTTGACAGCCCACACCATGAGGTCCACGCAGGCGGCGTTGGCTTGGCAACGAAGCTTGAGGGGGCTCTGTTCCCCCGGCAACGCCCCCGTGTCATGAAGTACCCGCTGTAGCTCTGACTGACTGCTACTAAACTGCTCCAGTACGAAGTCGTGCACTTCCCGTACAAACGCTGGCTGCAAAGCTGACAAACATTAAGAGAGTATGACAACCCGACAAATTAATCTCAAGGTAACAGACTAAAAAATTTAACAATATCCTCAGAACTGTGTGGTCTCAAGGGATTACAAATTAGCTATTTCTGATGCTTTACCTTTCATGTAATAGAGTGTGTCCCGCAGCATTTTGAACACACACACATAGAGAGGGTCACTGAAGGTTTTGTAACAGAGGCTGATTCCAGGATTAGACTTACAACAAAACAGAAAAGACAATGAAAGAGAAGATTATTGAACTGATACAGCACACACTCTACTTTAAATTTGTCCCTACATTTCTGTGCAGGCATTGGTTATATGGTTACCTCTGGAATGTCAGTCATTGTGGTATCCAGAGTTTTCAAAAAAGAGTCAGAAACAAACTTCTTAACCTATAAAATGACAATATGCACAATCACAGGTAAAGATGCAATGTACCGCAGGTCTAAAGGACAGGAGACAACTGAGGCTGTATCTTGGTAAACGTGCAGTGGGCAACTGTACCATGCCAAGAAGCTGCCGGAGCACATCGACATCAACCTCAACCTCGTTTTCTCCTACTCCCAAGAAGAGGGGAGATACTGAGAAACTGGAGCTGACTGTAGAGAAATAGTAGTCAGGATCTACCGCACTGCTGTCTGGGAGGTAGGCACCTGAAATGTAGCAGAGCAGAGGACAAAAATGTGACACATTGGAGAACAAGTGGCTTCCTGGTGCTCTGGGTAGCTTTTAACAGCATAAAAAAATTAATGGCTGGCCGCTACACAAGACTTCAACCTGCTGAGATTAGTGTCAAAGTTAAACTTAATTATTTCCCTATAAATAATTTCTCCCTGTATGACTATTAATCCTCAATGCAGAATGGTGACTCAAGTAAATAAAGGCTCTTCTTCATTCTGACAAAAGAAAAATGATAATAACAGTTAATATTTATGCTAATTAATGCTGAACTGGAAAAATATCAGTCATGTGTCACATATATCTAAATTTGGCCTTCAGCAACAATCCACTCTGCTAACAATTTTAACACCATGACTCTGAATAAACAAAAGCAGCAGGAAAATGGATGGATGGATGGACTGTCACTAAAAACACTGCTGGCATGCAACAGAGAATAGCAGCTGTGTCTTGCACTCCAAGTTTCCTGAGCAGTAATTACAACAAGGATTAATATTATATTGACAATTTAGAGTGAGAGATGTGGCCAAGATAAAAGGGTTAAATATGAGTTCAGTTATATAGAGTTGGTTATACGGTTTGTTCTGGTACACAGAAGATTTTAACTGTCATGTCCTTTAAAGCACAAGCAGGCCCTAGCACTACAGACCATGTGAGAAAAATGTGCCACAGTTGAACATCTATGTGAAGACAAAACTGGTGCAATGTGGTAAACAGTGAATGTGTGGTATGCGTTACCTGGCAACAAAAGTTTCTAACTGAACTAAAATACATTTAATGGGTAAATTACTGTAATATTGCAGTATGTGAGATTTCAAGTTCTCTTATAAACATCATTTATTCAGATTACATGCAAGTACAGATAAGCAATTTGCAGATAACTTGTTATTACATAATGGTTATGACTGGCGCTGATAAGTTAGGATGAGTCAACAGAGTCTAGGTTCCGATAAACAAACAGAAACTTAATCACAGCAGCTTGTATGTCTTGGGTTTTACCTTCAAAGTAATGTGGTCCGGGAGCTGTGGGAGAGCACGGCGAGTGTCCCCCCGGATCTGTGCAGACCTGTGGCGCAGCACAATACACAACACAACCATAAACAAACTTAATGAAGTCATCTAAAACTGCTCTCTCTCTGCATCTTTTTACTTCGATAAAAATCCCCAGCACGTAAAAGTATTTTAATGGAGAAGTCCAATTGTCCATCAAGCTCTGTTGTAACATACCTGTGAAGAGGGATCCAGGTTGGTCCCGGTGCTTCTGCGCAGAGTGTCACCCTGGCACACTGTTAGAAGTGAGGATGGCAGGATAGAACGAAAGTCATTGAAGGACCTGCGCCGCACTCCTTCCGTTTCCTCTGTGACGCAGCGAGCCTGCGGTGAGTCTTTGGGGAACAACTTGGACAGCAAAGCCTCGTCTGTGTTGCTGTAACGGCCAAACGCTCGAGTCATTCCAAGCAGGCTGGGGATAGTGTACCTGCACAGGTAGACTAGAGGCAAGAGAGCATCTGTGAAGCTTTCTGAAAGACTGGTGTCGAACACTTTGTTGCTCGTGTGTGTGTGTGTGTTTGTGTATACCTTTGTCATGATTATCAGGTGTTTGGCACATATCGTGCAATGCCTCCATGACCTCCATTACTATGTTCATGATCTGGAAGGGAGACATTGGAAATAATAACTACTAATAACTGCAGCCTCACCTGAAAATGATAGACTATAAACCCCTGCTTAAGCTGACCTCTTGTCGCGAGTATGGGTCCCTCTGTGCAACATCTGCCAAAAGGGTCACTAGACAGAAACTGAAATTTTCTGCAACCGGGAGAAATTCTGAAAAGCAGAAAATGATAAAAAGCACAAAAGTCTCATTTGAATTCCACATAAATGTGCAGCATGAGACAGAATGACAGACAGATTAAATCAAACAGTACAATATGTAAGACAGAGGATTAACTAGTGGAATTCACCAAAAAATAAAAACTGTTATCTCATCGCTTTTTATGAATAATATTAATACTATCTCAATATGTCTTGAGAACAGTATTGAAAATGAATTAGAATGATGACTAGCATTACGTCATGCACTAGTACAGCAGGGTAATTGTAAAGGTATTGTGAAACAAAAGGCCCCACTATAAGAGGATTGTTCTTACCCTTTCCTTTCTTTCCCGAGCTCTCCTCGATCCACTGGACCCGTGGCAGCCCTCTCAACAGGCTCAACAAGTAGGAAACAAGTATGTCTTTGTGCTGCCAGAGTGAAGCAAATCATCACACACCACAAACAACTGCAGTTGTTGACACAAAGCAGCACTTTTTTTTTGCCTAACAAGTACCGGTGAATCAAAAAATAGGGGGTATTTTTGATGGAATTCTGACAGAATCAAATCTGGGTCAAAGAAAATCAACCAAACACAGACAAGTGAAGCTACCATCATGACTTAATCAGACAGCTGGGAGGCTTTAAACACGGTCTCAGTGTGACGAGGTCAGTGGCTTGCAAAGTCAGTTCCAAGTCTAATCACCAGCTTATTCAGTATTGTGAGAATAAGCTTATCATGGTGATAGGAGTCCCGCGAGAGGCTGGCAGCAAAAGCCGACTAATGGCACTAATAATACTAATAATCTCTTAATATATGATGCTACTACGACCCTGTTTAATACACTATAAACTGAGTAATTTTTGGATCTTACTTCCATTCTATTTTGTGTTTACTGCCAGAGCAGCCTATACGTCAATGTTTAAACAGAAGATAAAATACACCCACTGTGTTAAAAAGTCTCAACAGCTTGACTTTCTGTTGATCATCACCCACCTGTAAGCCAGATTCCACCAGAAACACAGCCAGTGCAATAACTGCATCTCTGCGACGCACGTCTAAAGTGAACACACCACGGACTTCCACTGGGCACATACATTGTAGCTTCTGGACCTGAAAGAAAACAAAAGAGCTGTCTGCATGTAGTTACTGCATTAGGAAACATCTAGATTTTATTTCCTAGTGTTGCAGCATTGTTAATTGCCTGTTTGAGACAGATTGCATGTTTCAATATTAAGTTTTATCCCTTGCTACTCACCAGGAATATCAGAAAACTGCATTTTTGGTTTTGCACATACATTACATTTTGCATGCTGCTCTTTGTTGTCATATTGTAAACCTTTTAAACAACGAGTGTTTGTTATTTGTACATACGTTTCTGTTTTATTCTGTATTATAATTCTTATTCATCTAATTTCCTACACAAGCTCAACAAAGTTTACTGTATGTTGCTATCAAGGTGGGACCCATAAGTGGTTATGTTGCTGCACTGTCAACGAGATTTTTATATTTAATGTAGTGCAAGACACTACAAATAAAAACTTGTATTTCTAACAAAATCATACTGAATATAAACATTACATAACCCTTACGCTCTGTAAAACATCGGCAAACCTACTCAGTGTGTTGATGATCGCCTTGAAAATTTGCTGTAACGCTGAATTTTATTTCATTCCACCAAATCTAAATATGACTTTGCACAGCGCACCTCTTTTTTCAAACTCGCTCATCTTACTGTACGGCCAATAAACGCTTAATTTAGCCCTCATCATCTCTGCAACAGGTTAGTAAGTGTCTGTGAAACAGCCGCTGTGAGCCTTTCTCTCTCATCACCGTGTAAACCTGTTTGACTGCAGTGCTGCTCAAACCCACTCTGCCTGTACGATGCAGTAACTGGCACCACACAAGCAGCGACGCCACTTTCTTCTGCACTCCTCTTTTCTTCTCTTACTGGGAAAAACACTGTCGAGAAGGGCCGGCTTTAATGATTCATAACTACAGACGCGAACACACCTGTCAAATGTTAACCTTGCTGTCAAGTCAGGGATCGAAATAAGCCACTGACTGTGCGGAAGCAGAGCTACACCCTTAACAACACTGTTGACAATCGGTAACGTTACTAACGTAACGTCAGCTAATTTACACAAATTTGTCTTTTGGAGCTCACTCCTTCCTCACCTTTTCCAACGGTGCGGGACGGTGGGCAGCTAGAGAGCGGGCCAGCGACAGGACTGTGTTAAAATAAAACCCTCTCGTACTACCTCCCATTACAGACATGTTTACCCCTACATCAAACGAGCGAAATTCACAGCGAGCAGAGGAAATAGGCGAGCAGCTGCAGCTGCCGCTGAGAGGCGCTGGCACAGCCGCAGTACGGCAGCTCAGCGGGGACAATTCTACCGAAGGCTTACATTTATAATAGTGGCGTTACTATTGACCATTCAAGTGTTATTTTAAAGAGAATAAAACGTGAAACGTAATATTTTAAAGTCTAGTGTCAGTGTCACATTGTAGTGATTTTTTTAGCGAGCGACTACAGAATTGCAGTATGCGTTTTTGTTGCGCAGAGTTGAGCAGGACGCGCTAACGTCACCGAACGTGACAGGAAGTGTTCTGTTGCTAACAGTCAGCTGATAGAGCATCAACAACGTCTACAGCTTCGACGGTCAAGGGTTTGTTTCTCTATGATTACTGTGTTGTTTACTGTTTTATTCTACGTATTAAATATTTTACTAGATATGTCAGTATTTTCGTAGCTCCGTGTCTTGGCCTGTGGGTGTGATATTTGTTTTGTTGGCAATCCTCGTTTATTACTTAGCGGTTGTCCCGCTAACAGTTGGCCAACACCTCTTAGCTAGCTTAAACATTTGAAATATAACGTTAATAATAACTGTTAACCTATATAGTAATCTCATTACAGTGCTTTGCGTTAACATAACAATTAGTATATGATTGGTATGAAACATTTTTGACCGACTCCATTGTTTAAAAACTGTTTTATCGTGTGGAAGTTGAAGCTAACGTTAGATATGGGTAAAGCTAGAGAGAGCTAACGTTCCTCAATTTACTTAGTAACGTTCCTTAATGATGATCAGCTGAACTTTAGCAAACCGAACTAGTTAATTCTTGTAAAATAAATTGTAACCTAGATACAACAGAGCCTTATTTTTGGAACTTATAAATGTATTCTTTATCTACCTAATAAAAACAAATAAAGTAAATCACAAAATTTCATACGTGCCAGTTCTGACCAGCTGAGTTACTCATTTGTGATTATGTGAAACAAAGAGGAAAAACTTACAATACTCGGAATGTTTGATCAATAAATCAATAAGATTAATTAATTGTAAACTTTGAAACCAGTTATGTAATGTTCAGTTGGCCAACTCGTAGGTTGATCTTCCAACAAGATTTTGTTCCCGTTTCAAACATTGCCATAAAAACCCACAGTTCTAATAAACCAAACTCTCCACTGAACATGAAAGTTTTTGTCAACCTCAGAAATAGTAACTTTACAAAGATTTAAATCATGAGTTATGGTTGAAAGCTCTAGAAAAGCATTGTAGATTATGTCAAACACTGTGTGTCTGCCCCATAGATGGCCTACCCTCGATCCCACAACCCGTTTGCAGACGATGACGATGAGGAAGATTTTAAGCCCAAAAGCAGGGGATTTGATGATGACTCCGATGAGAGCGGATTGAGTGAGGCAGAGAGGAGGCAGAGATATCTCCAACAGGAAGTGATGCGAACAGCTCAGTCTGCTGTTGACAGCAGTCACCGTTCACTTGGCCTCATCTATGAATCAGAGAAGATCGGTGTGGAAACTGCAGAGGTAGACCATGTCAAACTAATCAACTTTACCCTGACACACAAAGACTTACCTTGGCTGTAAGAGAGTTCAGTCAACAAAAATGCTTGTTCTCTCTCTCGCTCTCTCTTTCTCTCTCACCTTTTTTCTGTCTCTGTAGGAGCTGATGCGACAGGGTGAGGCTCTGAAGAGGACAGACAAAATGTTGGACAACATGGATCAGGAAATGAAGACCAGCGAGAGGCACATTAACAGTATTAAGAGTGTGTGGGGTGGCCTTGTCAATTACTTCAAGAGCAAGCCGGAGACAAAGCCACCACCTGAGGAGCCAAAAGCCTACCAGGCCAGCGACCGGTATGACTCCGTTTGGTGTCGACAAATTAATATATTAATAAGATTACTTAGTATAGTGCGTCAGTAACCAAAAAGCCTCAGGCTCAGGTGTTGTAGTACTTCACCGACCTAAGTTTGGAGGGCATGTGCAGTGTTTTTTGCTCCAAACCTTTCTGAGCAGTTATGTAGCATGTTTAGTGAACGATCACAGACACAACTGTCAAAGCAACAGCTCATCTCCCTTGGCAGATAATTTAAAGTATGTGTCCTGAGAACGCACATGATTTTGGTATATTTAATTGTGTTGCAAAGGTTACCCTAGACTGATAAAGAGCGAGTTACAATCAGGTTGATACAATTTAACTCCTTTTTAATCGTCTCAACACCACATTGTCACATCACTTACAGACTTCTTCTGTTCATTTAGGACATCTGAAGCCAAGTTGGAGTTCATATTTAAAAACATCCATAATAACAATGCGTCAAAATACGCTTTTGCCGTTTCCAGCTTCTCGTCTTTGACTGTCCTTCCTTTAACAGTTGAGCAATGCTTATCTGACTTTCTCAGATTACAGAGTGCTGTGTCAAGCAGCAGAGAGCATGAAGATAAATACCAAGCCAGCCACCCCAACCTGAGAAAGCTGGATACAGGAGGTAAGAGCTTTGCTCGTGAATCTCAGCATGGCACAACTTACCACAAACTAGTTGGCGCCAATTTTTCATTTCTGTGTTCCAGGATTTGGAGCTGCCGCATCACTAGATGACAGCTCATCTAAACAGAATGGATATCCTCAGAACAGACACCTCAGGGAGGCTCACCAGACCCTTGACAAAAATTTAGGTAAAAAAATAAACATTTCTGTGTAAATTCTGTTTTATTATAATATTCAGTTTACAATGCAGTCCCAAGAGTAGGTACAATAAGTTGGTAATAATGTTTTAGTAATGTTTTTATTGATAATTGTTTTTTCTTTAATTCTGTATAACAAAGTTTACCACAATGTTCCTTAGACATTCTTTCAAAAGTATAACAATGATATATCCTTCGGGGATTTTGAAGTAGCAATGAAATATACGTGATTATATTGTAACAAGAAAAAAAAACTAAGCAAATCTCTTAAATGGTTTTTTGCCACACTACATTTGAACTGATGTAAGGTATCCTCTGTGAATAACTTAGATGAGATGTGCGGTGGCCTGAGCAGACTGAAGAGCCTTGGTCTTGGTCTCCAGTCTGAGATTGAAAGCCAGGATGACTCCATTGATGCTCTGCTGAACAAAGTAGACAAGATGGATCTCAAGATCACCAACACAAATCAACAGATTAAAAACCTCAAATAAAACAAGCACTTGAACTCGCCTTACAGAAATGACTGCAGCAACAGGTCGTTCTTTTCACTTGGGCTCACCATCCTTGCCTCTGTCAAATAAACTACGTGTTCTTTGGGGGTCTTTTTAGTTTTTTTTTTTTATGGATGGGAACATGTAACTCTAGCAAATAAGCAAATGAACTTATTTTTATCATTATTATTTTAACTTGCATGACTGAAAAGTCATTTCCCAATTATATCTGTTTCTGATTTGCCCATGAATCCAATTTGTGTAGAAATTCTTCCCAGCACTGGAGTGATTTGTTGTGTGTGTGTGCTGACAGGGGAATACTCTGATATGAGTGTATTAGGTGTAAAATGTAACTGTCTCAGTCCAGCTCAAAACGATTCACTCTTCCTACTCTTCACCATGTCTGAGTGTAATTCTTTGAACCTGGATTGGTTTGAATTATTAGATTATCCATTCTGTCAGCTATTTTTGATCACCAAAGATGAATGAATGTCTACTTCTGGTCATTCGAAAACGAAAAGAGGTATTAATACTCGATTCAATTAATAAACATGGACACCACACATTTCTGTAACTGGACTATTTTGTGTGTGTGTGTGATTCATATGTTTGTTCGAACACTCTAACTCCTGGACCTGCCTTCTTGTATGTATGAAAACACTTTGGATGTCTGCTCCAGTTTGCCTTACAGATCATTTGTATGTACAGTAAACTAGCTTTGGTATTGCTAAACTGTCCCCACTGCTGTTACTCACGATGAAATGCCTCACTGTGATTAATTTATTTTTATGTTCCTCAGTGCTGTCCCTAGCTTTATGTAAATTGTTTTTGTTGATCAATGTTACGTTGAAAGCTGCAAAATCTGATTGAGTGAATTATTGCACAGCATAAATAATGTGAACAAACTAGCTGTGAATATAAAAACTTAAAACTGACGGAATATCCCCTAAATCATTGTCCTGTATCGTCTTACAAGAACCACTTTAAAGTTTTATACGAAGTTCAGTTTTTTCTTTTTTTTTTTACACAAGGTTATATTAATAAAACAGTCAAAAATAAGAAAGTAGATGAGGATTAATGCTTATCGGATTTCATTCCTGCCATGTATATCATGTATTCAAATCAAAACACATACACAATAAAAAATACTTGTAAAGACAGTCTCATTTGTTTGAGAAGATGTGTGATTTCTGTTTAACCTCTGTGTTGTCCTCGGATCAAAATGACCCAATTCTTCCGTCCTCCTTTCCTCCTGCCGTGCTCTCTCCTTCCTGCTTCCCCTCCCTCTTTTCATCCTCCTCTACCCCCTTCTTTTTTCTTTCTTTCTCCTTTCCTTCCTTCCTACCTCCCTTCCTTTCTCCCTTCTTTCCCTCTTTTCTCCCTTGCTTCCCTTCTTCTCTTCATTCCTTCCTTCCTACTTCTCTTCCTTCCTTCCTTCTTTCCTCCCTTCCCCCCTTCCTCGACCCAAAGACAGCACAAGGGTTAAGTGGAGAAGGAAGTCAAAAATAATCGCAAGGTGGCGCCACATGCAAAGGGTTGAGTTTGTGTGAGTTTGTACAGACAGAAAACCAGTGTTCATCATGGCTTGGATTTATTAACATAAGTTTTAATATAGGCAAAGAAGCTTACATTTTACTACAATTAAAACCAACCCAAAACCTTGGAATGCTATGACTCCCATTAATGCAAAACAAGAATTATGATTGTGTTTTTGTTTTGTTTTTCAATATGATTGTTACAATACGAGTGTGTGTGTGTGTGTGTGTTGACTGTACTGGTTTTGTTGTGTAGCTGCTGTGCCGTACTCAGATCCCCGTCTTGAGGAATCTATTCATTATCATTCCGCTGTGTCGGACCAGCTGCGCCGACAGGAGCCCTCATTAGAATGACTTGCTAATTACAGTAGACACTTCCCAAAAACACATGTACACCCAATACCGATTGGACACAGAGAGAAAAATGGGGGTACCAACTACCCAGAGCCCTGAGCTGCATGTCTGAACAAGGTAGTTTTTTTTATGTGATCTCTAAAGCATGCTTAGTAGATATATTTCCTTTCTTTAATTTTAATTAGAGGCCAGGCTTTGTTGAATGCAGAAAGCCAACCCCTCTCCATAACAGTGCTATTTGCATCAAAATGAAATACAATTTCCAGGTCAAAAAAACAAACTTCATGTCGGGATGAGTTATTACATGATCAGAAAACGAATGCACTGGATCATGATTCAGTTGTGGATGGGTGGACACGTATGGTAACAGTTGTAAAGGAGTGAACAGGCCAGATAACTCTGCAGGACCACCTTTTGCACAACTAAACAAGGTAGATGGAAATCAGGTAATGCAGCATCATTCACACATTAGGAGAGGAAAAAAATAAGTCGGGAAGTTAAAGTACACAAAGCAATTCTGTCTTAAAGATAAAGCAGCTTCTCTTTGGTCAATCAGCTGACATTTTTGTTTGGGACAAAAAAGAAGCTTCACCTTGTTTGAGAAAGTATTTTTTTTAGCTGCTGGGTAGAAATGCTTTACACGCTTTTGTGACTTAAATGCAATCGCGTAAAAACAATGTGATACTATAAGTACAAATTGCAGCTACACTGAGGATACTGCCGAAGCGGCCTCAGGTGGAGGTGGCACCAACACCACCGGAAGTCATCCCTGGGTTCTGTCCCTTCACGCCATCCATGGGGGCCGAGAGGGCTTTGAACAGCTGTCTTGTCAAAAGCAAACAGTGGCCGTGCTGTGACAAAGGCTGCCAGTGCTGGAATGCCCCCCTTTTCAGCGGGCGTAATCCCAGAACACACTGCTGTCGGAGCCCATCAGGCACTGGGCCAGAGATGGGCCTTCCTGCCCTTTGGAAAGCGGGTTAGCAGCAGAGGCAGGGCAGCCAGGGGGGTAAAGCCTGCTTCAGAGGTGATGGACTGTCAGGCTGACAGCACTCTATTGCCACTGTTGTAGTAAGAGAAAATAAAGAGTTGTGCTGACGGAGGGGAGTTTGGTAGGGAACTGGTGATAGGGAGGGAAGAGTGCAGAGAAAGGGGAGAGGAAAGCTGGGGAGATTAATGGAGAAAGTAAAGTTCAAGTGACTCTGAGACGACAAACATGAAAGTAAGACTAATGTAGGAAGTGTGCCTTTGTTAGATCTTGGGCTGTCACAATTTCAACAAGGTCAAGTCTTTCAGTGTTTATTTTCCATATTTCAGTCAAAAATACCCTTCATCAAAAAGAAAAAATGCCAAAAACTGCAGTTTCTCAAATGGCCAATGGAGGTTGGCTCCAACAGTGAATAAATCCTCACAGAGTTCCAAAATAAAGGGATAAACCTGTTTTGTTGATATGGGGTTGTATGAGTGAGTTTCTTACCTGCAGTAGATAATGATCAGCTTGCCCCCTGCATAGAGTGCCTCAGTCCCACCCTTCCACTTCTGGTCCATGGGACCTTTTTTCGGAAAAGATTTGTACAGTAGTGGATGGACAGAGCTAAATTATTTTTCGATCCTGTTTAAATGTGCCCTCATTCTCAAATATGATGTTTGGAAGATAATTTTACAAAGCAATAAAGTCACAGTTTGTCGTAAAGATAGTTAAGTACCACCTAGTCTTTGTCAAACCATTCAGTGAACTACGTCTTTTTTCCTCGCACAATATGTGTGGCTGTAACCAGTTTCTTTCGTTCCTTCAAAACAAGGGGAAATGCATTAGAAGAGGTAAAAGTCATTACAAGCATGGGCACGTTGAGAGCTGCAGCTAAGCACACAGAGAGTTAGTCAGTTCTGTAAGAGATCGTTGTTAAGATGTCTCTTACAGGTACAAAGTATTTCTAAATACGTATTTTCAAAGTCTTATACTTCAGCAATTGTATGATAAACTGCAACTTTCTTGACTTGCAAAATTATCCTTTAAATTGATAGACATCATATTTGGGGCATGACCTAGCCACTCTATGAAGAAGCAGTGCGATCCACTGGCAGGAAACAGAGCATAGTACTGACATAAACAGTACCAAA
>JAPZDX010000021.1:14210546-14237671 GCA_029783625.1 Naso annulatus
TCACTGTAACTGGAGGCAACTACGGGTTTACAGCAGCGTCATGACCAAAGTCCCACATGCATTTACTGAAAAGTCACATCATAACACTAACCTTTGTGATTGTACAAAGGGGTCAGCAGATAATGGAATTAGTTTTAAAAAGTGTCACTATCAATAAATAACAGCAGTGCGTATTCAATTAACTCTTGACAGCTTCTTCCTCCCATCAAGAAGAAGACTTCACTAAATTTTCCTGGCTTGAATCATTAAAGCAACACATCAGGAGGGGCTCGTTTTTCTCAAAAGAGCAAAAGCTACTGTGCGCAGACTGACAACGAAATACAGCAATCAGCATACGAGCAAGAACCTCATAAAAAAACAGCAAGACACCGGGACGTCCAGCTGGTGCTGATAGGGTTAATGTGTTTGTCTACAATTAGCAAATTGCTGAAACATGTACAACCAAGTATGCAGCCTGTGGAGAGTGGGGATCCGTTAGTAGGTCAAATATGCATGGAAGAAATGAAAATGTTTGGAGCAGCAGCAGCCAGACTGTGAGTCAGCTGCAACTTCACAGCAGCGGTTTTCAAATGCACCACTAAAGTAGAACAAACACGTGCAACACATGATAAGACAGACACAAGAAAAGCCTCTCACCCACACAGGGTTCACATCCAGAGCTGAGGTAAATGTTTTCTGCCATGATGTGCAGTTTCAATGTACTTTATACAGACTGAGCTCAAGTGCTGACCACGTTCTCTGACACGCTTGCCGGATCTTTAGCGAGGATGTGTAACGATGATGTTGCACTGAGGTTGTAAAGGTCGGACTTGAGACATTCTTGTTTTCCAGTAACAAAGCTGAAATGTCACAGTGTAAAACTGTGAGAACGGTGCGGCGGCGTGCAGAGAACAAAGTTGCATCTGCCTGTGAAGTTCAAAATATGGTTTACTTTGCACTTTAAAGCATCTCTTTGCCTCTCTCTGTTACTTTTCCTGCCTTTGCATTTGTGCAATTGTCAGAACTGATACTTTATAAAGGGCTTGCAGCGGGTGGACTGCACAGTGTGGCATCTATTGGAGGAAATGGCAGCGGAAACACCTTTACAGATGCCATTGTTACACTTTTATAGTCTAATTGTTTTTGGCATTGAGGTTAGTTTTTCAACAATATTTCTTCGAGAGCTCAACACCTATGGATTCAAACATCACTCCCATTGTCTTGTCACGGCAGGCAGGCTGCCAGTTTCCGTTAAATCTGAACCTCATGACGTGTTTTTGAACTAGTTCAACCTGCTGGGACTCAATGTTACAATAGCTTCAGGAGAGACATAGTCCATTCAGGTGGTTTCTAATATGTGAATGTGCTGATGATGTGTTATGGCATGCAAAGTCATGTCGTAAGTTACTTAGAAGGCATTGTGCATTCTTTACTCTGGGGTTTTCAGTCAAGCCAGCTGTGATCTGACAAACAGAGGGCTGTATTGTTGCCTCACAGCTTCCCTCTGTGCAGGGGAGCCTTGATCTCCTTATCAGACAGAAGCACAAAGCCAGAGCAGTGAGAAGCAGGTAAAAAGAGAAGGTGCTGACATTAGAAATGAGAATACACTGAGGAGATGAAAGAGCATGAGAAAGCTAAATGGAAGGAGATGAAAGTATGCAGAGAGGGGAGAGGAAGGAGAGAAAGAGGAGAGGGGTAAGGAGGGGAGGAGAAGGGAGGTGAAACCAAAACCCAGAGGTCAGTGGAAAGAGAGTGAGTAGTCCTGAGTCATCCCAGCTTTCAGGACAGATGGAGGAAGGGACACAGATGGGGGCACTGAAGGATTTATAACCATATCGAAGCCATTAGATGAAGATACAATTCAGAAATGCAGTCAGAGAGGAAGAGCAGAGATGTGAAAGAGGCTTTTTGTCCAGATTTAAGTAAAAGCTGCAGCTCATATTGACGCTTTGACTGTGGAGATATTCATCCTCATTGTTCCCACAGTCTGATCCAGCTCAATCCTCTGTCTGACCTGATCTTAACTTACAGCTTTAAGACCCAACCCGCCGATCCCATGAGTCACAAACCTCCATGTGAGGCCACAACACAGCTGACCACACTGCCGGGAAGAGAATGCACACAAAGTCCGCTTTCTCTAAACATGCAACACTTGAGAGTATCAGTACGATGGACAGTATCAGTGCTGAGTGATGGCAGGGAGGAGAATTCCCAAAGGTCCAGCTCAGACGCAAAATCCAGCTCATTAGCCTGATAAGAGTCTGCATGTCAGTGATGCTGTGCAGGTTTTGGCTCAGAGTGATACATACATGCACACACTGAGCGTAAGCACAGTATCTTAGCAGCGATGTTGCCTGATAACACGCGCGCACTGAGTCCAGAAGCAGAGCACAGTATCTCCAAGTTCTTATAGCGTTTGTAACATGGTGATTTTTGTGTTCCAGAAAGATTTGAAGCAGCCTTGAAGGCAAAAACGGCTGATTTCTGGGAAGAAATTGGAGATGAAGAGCGAGTGTGTGATACTGTGAGAGAATTTGTGCAGTTGTATTCTGAACAGACTGAACAGGTGGATGAAGAGAGCTGCCGAGGTCAGTGCTGATGTCAGATGAATGAGCATGGTACCCTTCCCAGTTAATGTAAAACTGGACAAATTAATGTCACCATAATCATCGTAATAATTCCTACTTTTATCCATAAAAACTGTGTGTCACCTTGGATGAATTGTCAATTACGCTGAACTGCAGGTCAGTGATGGAGCTACTGTTTTAATGTATATTCCTATTTTTAAATTCGTTTCACATGAGATTTACTTATTTTTTGCCTACAAACATAAAATAAAATGGGAAACCTTTGTGTCAAGACAACTCTTTTTCATAATCTTGTCATAGAAGTGTCATATAATGTTACATCAGAGAAGCAAATGTAACACATGCATGCAAAATATTAAGACAGTAGCCTGGATGCGTAAAAGTACGACAAAAAAAAGCTCTTACCAAATGAAAATTCTTCTGAATCTTTATCTTTTTCTTGTCTCTGCAAGCGTTGTGATTGTCCTCGGTCGGATTTGACGCTTGGACTGGTCCGGTCGCTCCGCTGCGCTCGGTCTTTATTGGAGCGCTCCGGTCCAGCCGGTGTGTGAAGGGGGAGGGCAGCTGTGACATCAGCGGGGAAGCGTGGCTGCTCCGCCGGATGATGATGCAGCCTGCAGGGCGGTGCCGGGGAACTGCGGGGCAGCCCCAAGAGATCCAGGAGGGCAAATCACATACTTCACGTGAAAAGATCTATTCAGAGGTGGTTTATCGGGAATATGTGGGTATAGTTTCTCCCAGCGTGCTTCACTGCTGTGTAAATATGAAGGATAAATAAAACCTTCAGGATTCAGGCCTGTGGATTTCATCTTTTATATAAGGATTAAAAAAAAAAAAAAGTCAAGTCAAAAGTCAGTGCTTATAAAGGTTAATTTTATTTTTCCCATTTTTGAAATATTTTGTTCTCTGATAGGACATCAAAAGAAAATAAACCCTATATATTTTTTAAGTAAATTGTTTAAATAAACAGTAAATCAACTATTGTTAAGAGGGGTGAGTTTTTATTATTTAGGAGGACAACAAACATTTGTGTGAAGCATAATGATGACACATACTGTTATTATAAGATAAGAGGTAAGGCAAGATAAGGCAAGATAAGACAAAGAGAAGAGAAGAAAAGAGAAGAGAAGGTTTATTGATCCCACGTAGGTAAAATGTATAATATCAAGCCCTACAGGCAAATACATAAATGTTTGTGTAGGAATATATGTTGGAACTTTATGATCATGTAGTATACAAAACAAGAGGTGCATAATAGAATTAAAAAAAAAAAAAAAAAAGTCTACATACAGTATAATGCACTCTACACCATAAACAGAGTAAATGGTATATGCTAAAAGTGTGTTATAGTCTTTTTACATATTATATTATGTTTTTATCTTTCTGAGTTTTATTTTAAGTCACTAGAAGGTGATTTACTTGAGCCTGACTGTTTCAAACTATTTCAAGCGAACTGGGGCTTGTAAACAGACACCAATAAGTCATAGGTGACACATAAACTGGCCTAGTAGTGGTTTTTCACACTGTCAGTGAGCTCTGGCAGTCTGTCATGGGCTGTTGGTGGCACCAGGAGTCATCTGTTACAACCACTATCCCCTTTACTCAACCCGTCGTCTCCTCAGGAAATCAGTTGGTAAGCCTCAAGAATAGCTTCATCTTTTCTAAATACCAACAGTGATTTTATTAACTTTGGATAATTCCTGTTCATTGTTTTTATTGTGTGTTAACTCCACATTTAATAGCAAATAACATAGCGCTCTAGGATATGATGGGTGGGGGTAACAAGTTTGGCGTCTGTCCTCTTTGGTTCCATCTGTGCTACATTAGAGAGCATTCCCACTCCTTGATTGGGAGGAGCACACACACACACACACACACACACACACACACTCATAGTTGTGAAGGTTACTTAAAAAATGTAACCCATTAGAGATGACTCAAGCTGAAAGTTGTAACGTCAGGCTGATCTACGCCAGGGCTCTTATCTCTTACATTTTTGCTCTTAAGCTCTTCCAAACAATATGAAATGCACTGAATCTAACTGGTTTACTGCACGCCTCCTCCCTTGTGCCAAGTAATCAAGAAGACATTTCAGTTATCCTTAATTTGACTGCCCATTATTTAGATTATGTAACAAAAGGCAACAAAAGACATTTCTACACTTTGTGGAAGAATTGCTGAAACTAGACAAACCACTGTCTTAAAACATCTTTGTTTACCGGCTTCCTGTAACGTGTGGGTGACTGTTTTCACTACTTTTTGGACTTAGGCACTGCAGGTCCAAACAGAGTATCAGGTGTCATTTATAAAGATGAATCTGTCTGGGTGAAGTTTGAGCAGAGACACAACTGAGGGTTTTCAATCTGATATGATGACAGAACCTGGAACACAGTGAGAAAGAGGCCGTCAGTGGTGGGTACAGGGCTGAAAATCTTGAGTTAAAGTCCAGTTACTCCCATATCAAGCAAAAAAAATTGGCCAGCCTGGTTAATAAACGACTCAAAGTACAAGTTACTGTTGATTTCAGGCTTAATTTATATTATAATAAATCATTTTTAATTTAAAAAGCTCAACAGAAGTTACAAGATAAGTCACTACCCTTAGTATAACAGGAGGACTGGAGAAATCAGTGTTTTGCACAGCAAGTGCTTCATCTTGTAAGCTGGTGTTATGTTTTTTAGATTTTGGTGTAAAAGGTGTGGCCAGATGTTGTCTCCGGAAGCTGCCTCTTGTTCTATGTTTTGCTCCATCGTCACAGCAGTGGTCGAAAAACAATAGAGGCGTCCCTTATTATCTTTGCAACCCATGCACTCAAACCCCAATTTATTGACTAGTAAAAAGACAGATTACTGTGTCAAAACCATATTCAAGCAAGAGCGGATATGCAGCTGTAAAAAAGTAACGTACATATATATATATATACATGTTCCTTAAAAAACTTCTTTTTTTAACTCACACGTGTTACTTATAATTAGTTACTACCTACCCTTGGAGGGTACATAGGCCTACATATGATTCAGGGCTACAGTATGTATTTTAAGTCAGATCGATATAGCAAAAGCATAATACAGCTATACACTGTATGTATCACTGTAAAGAAGAAGCTTTTTATTATGCATGTAAGATCCTAAATTACATATTAAGAAAGGTTTTGATGATTTTGGTTCCCAGATGCTTTAAAAATGTGTCAGGGTGTGAAAAAATGAATTCAAGATTAGGTTCCAAGACAAATAGTTTTTTCTCCTTTCCTTCCCGGCAGAGTGCGTCGATCAGTCTGTAGGCTCAATGGAAAAACATACTTCCAATTAAAGTTGGCCTATGATTTTTATTCTCTTTTTTTTGTGAGGGGCATTTCAGAAACTATGGAAAGGTTAGTGGACAAAAAAGTCAACAACAGGGATTGTCTGTCAATTGTTGGTGGTTGTAAGAAATGTCAGTGATGTGCTGTGAAGCTGTGTTCAACTGAAGCTACTGCAACTGCTAACACAGCTAGCCTACTGAAACAGATGAATGTAGAGGGACATAAACACGTGTGTAATAATATGTTCTTCAGGAGAACATAAGTCATTTCCACAAGCAAGGTTTACATGACTAAACAAGGCTAAATAAGACAACAGAGGTCTTTCATTATGAGTTATATACTACGCTGACTGGAAAAGATTGGGAAGCAGCATTCTGTTAGTAGCTTTAAACAGAAAAGTCCCTTTTCCTTTTTCTCTTACAAACATTTAAAAAATAAAGAGGGTCTCACGCACAGATAGAGTGGGTCTCACACAGCCACATTGACGTCAGAGAAACGTCAAATACGTGTAAGCAAATAAATGAGAGCAAAGTTTGTCATTTGTATCAGAGTGACTTAGCAGGTTTCAGTTTTAGCATTACAATCACAAATAGTGTGTAATGAAAAGAAAACATTACTTCGGAAATTCTTAAGAGCCTCTTCTCCAAACATATCTGTTGGATCAACACTGACTTGGCAAAGTTAGGAATTTCTAATTCCTAAGTAAAGATAGATGAAGTTGACTTTCCTAAATAAGACTCCCATTAGACTATTTAAAACTCTTTGTGTTGTTGGTTTTCCATAATGGAAGAATTTTAACCTCCACGATACCAAGATGCTGGATGATTTGAAAATCTCAATCTTCATGGGTGAAAAGTAGATTTCTTGGCCTACACCTGAGATCTGCCTGAAAATGACAACATCTGCATTACAGAATAGCATTATCTAATCATTTGAGACACAACATCTGGACAGCACATCCAAAAACGTGTGTGTTTGTGTGTGTGTGTGTAATATATTTTGATATGTGTATGATTAAATACTACAAAAACAAGATCAGGTCAGACAAACATGCAATTCCAACCAAAGGAGTGGAGTGTGATTCAGGAGAGTGACGTGAAGTAATAGCCTACTTGCGGTAAGATGAGCTGTCATGTAATGAGAGCAGCAGAGAGTGAATCTGCTCTGATCAAAGTTTTGGGAAGTTGATCCAACCATTAGTGAAAAGATGTAAAACTGAACCTTTGGGTTTATTATGACCATTTTTGAAATACTGGCAGACTACTACCCAGAAATGATACTTTAGTGCTCTTCTTTTTTTAGTCATAATTTGCTTATTTTTCCATTTGTTACTAAAACTTAATTCAACCCCATGCGTATGGGACGCACTTGGCATATTGGGCTTGTGGGGGCCACCCAGTCTGAACTTAGGAACCACAGTGCTGCAGCGGGCAAAAACTTGCATCACAGGTGTATCATTCTACGGTGTGAGAGCAGCGTACTCTGAACTTTAATTTGGCTAATTGGAGTAGAGTCGTGTAGAAATACTTTATTTTAAGTAAAAGTCCTTTATTAAAAAGTAAACTTTCACTAGTATAAGCATCAACATAAACTGTAAGGAGGCTACACAATGTAAAAGTTTGCTGCTCATTATGCAGAGTATGTTACTAAATTTAATTACTGACGCATCAATATGTGCTATCCTATGAAGTCTCAGGTAGTAAAAATTGGGCTTACTATTATCATTATTATTTTTCACTATTCTTACTTATTATTTACAAAACTTTTTTTAAATGCAGTGTACTGAGGTGATGCTCCGCTTTCACTCAAACAACCTTGTCATATAAAGCCATCAACAAATAGACCAGGCTTCCCAGCAGTCATTTCACAACCATTTAAACTCTGTCACATTATTAAATGTGCACTACGTATTAATTATATCTTGTATGGCATTTTGTAACTGTAATGTGTTGATCAAGTTGTGATGTTATTTGTGGTAAGTGTTAGCCTGTGTCTAAATATCAGGGCTACAGATGGAAATCAGCTTCTCTGCTAAATCCACTGCACTCATCTTTTTATTTCTAGGAGAAAACAAATGTCTGTGTAAACTACATAAACTCAACTAAACTCCTATATACTGCAGGTACATATATAAATTACACAAGGGATAAATACAGTTTTATCTGTATTCATAATGATACATTATTTGTTGATGATATTTTTCATCATTATCTGAAACTGCTAAGTAATATTAGCTTTTAAATAATGTAGTGGAATAAAAAGTACAACATTTCCCACAGGAAAGGTAGTAAAGTAAATATATAAAGTAATATAAAATCTCTTAATAAAGTGAAAAATACCTTAATTATAACTTCTGTTACAACTGAAGTTACCTAAAAAATAATGGACTCCTCCCCGCCAATCAGAAATGAGAACTTTCTGTGGCCATGGCAATTTTAATTTTAATTTATTCAAATACGTTTTTAAAATTTGGGGAAATTTTGAGAAATTGATGCACATACAGCTTTAAAATTTAAATTGTCCTGTGTGAGATTCCATGTAGACCTATTAGGACTGAGTTGTAGTAAAAAATAAATAAATCATGTAGAATAGATTTGTTGTTCATAACATTTGCATTATCTGGAGCGCGGACTCTGCCTGCGTGTGGGCGGCTCCCTTCAGGTTTACAGGAAACATGAGAATCAGGAAGTGGAGAGTTTGTGAGACTTGTGTCGCTAAAAATCGTAGCGTTTAAAGTTTAACTCGTTTTATGACTGGATACTCACAGTTTTCAGAGAAAAGCAGGTGTGAAAGCGTGCGAACGCTGCCTACGAAGTCTAAGGTAGGATTTAGTTTCAGTAAGACTGGGCATGAAGTGCTTTATTACATGAATATGAAGTCCGAAATTAATCCGTTGTGGGCTAGTACACAGTAATAACACCCGAAAACAGGTAACATACGTAGACAGACTGAAGTGAGAGTTTTTGTGTTTGACTGAGTTTATGGGTAAAGAGGTGAGATCAATATTCACATTAATGCACAAGTCAAAAACAAAACAGAAGCAGTGTGATTGATGCATGTGCTGTCACTGCAGTACTGAACTGGCCTGTGGATAGTTACTGTAAACATATAACTACATAGACCTACACAGACAAGATAGATAGATAGATAGATAGATAGATAGACCTGTATAAAGCTGGACCTGACTGCCCACTTTCCCATGCATTCAAATAGAGCCTAACTGGTGTTGACAGGGACCATATATATTGTTGCATAAATAATTCAAAGCCACCAATGTGGTCCAAATCAGATTTGACCCCGTGCCGATTCCATGTACTGTTCAAACACGTGTTATCTGTGCTTTCAGCGAATTTTCAGCCCTGCAACAAATAGGCCTGGGTGATGCAGCTGAAAAACCTATCACAATAGTGAAGTTTCATATCGGTTGATATCAGTAATTATTGATCCTGTAGGTTGTGACTGACTGTTGTGCATTCTAAGGGGTGGGAGCGGTTAAGGTGATAAAAGGAGTACATAATATTTTTTGACCAAACACCTTGAAACTGAAACAGTAGTGTATGCATGGCTGTTGGTCATTTCACAAAATGTTTACCCAATGACATTTTCTGATAAATAATCATCGGTAATGTAAAAAAGTGGATAAAGGGTCATTAAAAGAACAACCTGGATAGTCTGGTTAATTCAGAAAACCACATCACTTTACTGTAATGAAGCCTTCACAATCACGAAAAGACGACACTTACGCCATATGGATATCAGTATCCAAAATCTGTCACGATATCATGTCTCATATCATGATATGACATTATATCAATATATCACCCAGGCCTAGCAGCAAGTCTTTTCCCCAGCAGGAATAAGCATAGTTGTCTTAAATAACATTAAGATTTCCTTTGTTATATTCAGTTCTTCAAGTAAACCATTTCAGTGTCGCCTTGAGTCAGCATGCACAATACCAGGACCTGAAACCGAAACTGTCACAAATCGAAGAACCTCAGGGGAGAAAAAAACCGTCATCTTTCTTGTTATGTATCAGCAACATGCAATACAGATTTATCTCTGATATCTGTGCCGCAACTAATGTCTGTAACCTATAAAATGCCCAGCAACAACAACTCTTGAGACTAGCCTTACATATTTGTTCTGGTAGTGGTAATGATCCAACACCAGCAAAGTTTCTGTTATAGATATAATATTTATGTTTCCTTGTGAGAGCTTCACAGGGCCACTGAGATGGCTGCAGTTCAAAAGTGTTCTTGTTCTTGGTTGTGTTGGGTGCAGGACCAGCTGAGGAGGCCATGAATCGCGTCCCCCTGCAGCAGCAGCAGTCCTGTGGGGCCTGGGAGCTAAAGGAGCGACTGGGCACGGGAGGCTTCGGGAACGTCACAAGATGGCAAAATAAGGTAAACAATCCCCACAGTCGAACCTTCTGTTATGTCGTGGCTGATGCGACATGACAGTAGACTGAATCACTACAAAATTCCTCTAAAAGACATCAAATAGACTTATGATGTTTAGGCATCGTAAGTCCTCACATTAAAGCTAACTAACATTGTCCTGCTGACATTTCCCAGCAACATCATCATTACCCTCAAACACACAAATGCTTTCATCAAGTAAAATAACATATAAAACTGTAATAAAACAAAAAAAGAAATAGGTATTACAAATAGAAAATGTTCCTGTCCTCTGTCCAAGTCAATTTAAGCCGCCTTTATAAAATTGCAGCAAAAAGAATTCTGATTTTGCGTCAGTGTTTCCGTCATTAATTTCAGCAGCTAAACCTTAAGTCAGACAAAATGCAGACAACTGCACCCCCCACGAAGCCTGTGGTTAATGGATGAACTGCACGAAGTCTTTAGCCAAAGCCTCTGCACAGTTTCCATAATGTGTGGGGCTTCAGGGGATAATCAGGAAATATACTGTTGCCACAGAGTCAGCGAGTTTTGCTGTGGGCTACATGTTGAGCCCCATTTTTTCAGCCCATATTTGTTACATTTTGCCACATTGGCACCATTCAAAGTATGCTGAATCAGCTCTTCGCAGTTCCTGTTTGCAGCGTACCCATGTAAGTACAGACAGCTTTGAGGAGGAGAACTTTGACAGGGAAGAAATCATAAAAATGTGACGATTCTCTGGCAAGTTCTGGAGTTGTGAGGATTGTCTTCTCTCTGTGTTTTCTAAGTTAATCTGTGAAACATCATTCACAATGAAAGAGACAGTGATATCCTCAGAGAGTCTAAGTTGGCGTATAGTTTGAGACTGTGTAGAATGTGAAAATTCACTCATCATTTCTTTAAGATGTGACTTAGTCATGACTCAGAGAAAAAAAAATGCAAATTTTAACCCAAATAGTGGCTCATGTCTCATGTCTCTTCCATCACACTGCTCAGCGCTCTCTCTCTCTCTCCTCACAGTTTAAAAAACCTTTGTCTCAAACCACTTGTCTGTTGTCTATTTCACATGCAAATATTCCTTCAAAACTTCTCATTGTTCATATAAAAGTGACGCTTCAATATTATAATTGTTACATTTTGAAATTGTTGTTCATAAAAAGTCACAATGACTTGATAACACCCACAAATAAAGGGAATGTGTTTAATTAAAAAAACCCATTTGCTTTTAATTTTGAGAATGCTGTTTCTCATCTGCATCATTTTTGTCAATAGTATGACATCAGTCCAGGAAGTGGTCTTCTTTGTGCACCCAGCCTGTTAGAAACAGTGCCTGTTGTAATGATATCACTGTAAGTCACAGGATGAAAAGACGTTGTAGTGTTCCATCATTGCAAACAGAACACTGGGAATATGAACACGCCTGCTGAGTGGCCCTTCCTCTTCCTCTTGTGCACTGGAGCTGGATTACTCACACTTGCTTTGAAGGCCAAGAGCTGGCTTCGAGCCAGGCAGCATCATCATGTCAACATGGATTAAACAAGTGATGGAGAGTCAGAAAATGTAGTTAAGTACCTAACAACATGATTCCTTGGAAATATTTTCTCTTTCAGTTCCAAATATAGATGAAGTTAACTGGAAATAAAGTAAACAGGCATATGTATAGTAAATGGTGTAGGGAGTCGCTGTGACGTCATCTGTTGGTTTGTGGAGTTCTTCTAAACATCGAGTTTGGCATCATGGCCGTCGCCGTCTTGGTTTTTCAGAGTCAGAAGCGACCATATTTGGAGAGATGGTTGTAGCTGGGGATGATACACATTGCATTGCTCATTAGTGACGGAGACAGCTAACGGTAAGTTAAAGCAGCCGCGCCCTCAATTAAGCCCAACTTTAAGCCTCAGAATAATTTATTCCCGCTTAAAGTTGGACATTTTAATGTGAGGGTCTTTGTGGATTGACTCACTCTCGAGGCCAGTCTCACTGGTCGTTCTAGGAACTCTTTAAACTCGTTTGTTGCCCCTTGCAGGCAACGTCTGTCGACCTCTCCCTTGTTGTCTGCACTTTTGACTGGAATCTAACTCCACACCTATTTTGAGTAATCAATTGAGCAATGTTCCAGAGTAAATGATGTATCGTTTAACAGTCAGTGCCACGGCAAACCAGAGTTCACAAGATAATGGGAAAACAGGCGGAAATGACTTCACTGAAGAGGGCACTGCTGGCACCGCTGCTGCTGCGATGACTAAACGTCCTCCATAGGACAGTTCCTGCTCTCCTGTATCAGTGACAATACAGTGACTATTATTAGTTCATAGATTAGGTTGTGGGAAATAGGGTGGGTGCCGCTTCCTCGATGATGCCATGAGAAACAGGTAGTGAGGTGTACTTATGTTGCTCAATATTGTTGAAAAGAGGTTTCGTGTGCAGTCTATTCGGTGTCACCATGTCTGTGTATGTTTTAGTTATAGTCTCTTTTTATAATCTGTCTGTGCAATTATTCCATTTATTATTACCATTATAACCATTATTACCATACTACCGTTTTAAATTATGATTTGCAGTTTTTCAACTTCAAAGGTCTAGTGTGAAGGATTTAGTGGCGCCTATTAGTGACGCTGCAGATTGTACCCAAATAAATATTCTCACCCTCCCCTTCTAAACGTGTAGAGAAACGACAGTTGCAGCAAAACTCTCGAAAAACCGGAAAAGTCTCTTCAGAGCCAGGGTTTGTCCATTCTGGTCTACTGTAAAAACATGGTGGTGTAAAATGACAGAATCGCTCCCTCTGTAGATTTAAAAGGCTCCTTCTAAGGTAACAAAAAGGCAGTGAGTCTTATTTTTTGGTGATTGTATATTTATGAAAACATAATTATGAACATTGTGTTCAGTTTCTGCTATTAGACCCCTTAAGTCATCCACGCTGGACCTTTAGATTTTTAGTGTTAATTAATAATATGGCAGTAATTCTTTCTTTTGGAACGTGTATAGATAATATTTTTAAAATCATTCTGTGTGTGTGTGTGTGCTTTCAGGACTCAGAGGAACAGATCGCCATAAAGCAGTGTCGTCAGGAGCTGAGTGAGAGAAACAAAGAGCGATGGTGTCTGGAGATCCAGATCATGAAGAGGTTAGTCTCACTGAGCGAAAACGTCGATTCCATTTTAGCTCCACCGCCCTTCCTCTCCAAACACGAGTCATGCAGAGGACGCTGAACAGACACATGGGAGCCTCATTATATTTTTCTCAGAACCCCCAGATGATGGTCTGGCAGTTTGCCTTTGTTAGGTGAATCACAGTGAATATGAGGACAGGAAACATGGAGGGGAGAGGAAGATGATTTGCAACAAAAGTTGCAAATCATCCTCTGTATTGTCTTAACAACTAGGAGGCCAGGACACACCCCAACCAATATTCCTATATAATGAAACAGGAATTAATGTGTCTATACACCATACAAGCAGAGCACTGACGACGTGTTTCACAGTTAAGCAGCTTAGTTGAATTTAATATCAAAACCACCTGTTGAATCTGTGTGTAGTTTTAGATAAATTGCTCATCTGGGGTTCTAATAATGAAGCAGCTTTGATGAATGTGGGTGGTTGTTGCTGACAAGTCATGGTTGTCATGCCGATCTTAACACAGGGCGGTGTGGAGCGCTAAGGCGGTAGAAATGTAGCAAGAGCAAAAGGCAGAAAGAAACATGGCCGACATCCCAATGTTCCAACGACTACAATCGACAGAGTGGAAGTACTTCACCAGAGCAGACAAAGATGAGTTTGAACAGTAATTATTCCATGTTGTGCCATGTTCGCCAAACAGAAGGTAAGGTATATGGAGAAGGAAAGACTCCTGCTATTTCCGGACCAAAGGAGTTGCGTTGTTACTGCAGTCAAACTGCATCTCCAGCTCAGAGAAGCTTGCTGGGGTTTAGTCCAATCAGATTGCAGCTCTTTTGTAAACGGCCTGTCAGAGTCCATCAAGAATTCTGCTTTTTCCAACATCAATCAGCCCTTAAACAATTGTCTGAATTGTATGAAAGTTACCTTTTTTTAAGAGCTGATGATTGTTATTGACTGAAAAAGAGATATATCTTCCATGATTTATCAACTTGGCAGGTACTTTTTAGAAGTCATCAAGGACTATGACAAGCCATTTTAATATTTAATGGGAAAAGTTGACCATCTGGAATAAACATTATAGATAGATAAATAGATAACATTGTAGATATTTTGTCTAGTCAAAACTGAATAACAGATGTCTGCAGTGCCATCGCTGAAAATGACATTCGACTTGCCACACATTCTAAAAGACAACTGGAGATGTCGCCAATCCAGTTTTAACAAGGCAGGATGTCACTTCAGGATATCACAAACATCATATTGACTTCAGAGAACTGTCGTGCTACAACATCATTTTTCCTGGTCAAAACTCCCTTTCGAGATATCTGTAATTACGTTTTGACTCTAATCAAAATTCATTTGAAGATATCTTTAACTCGATAATAAACTGTAATAAAACTTGAAATTAAGCGTAGCCATAATTCACATTGTAGATATCTACAGTTGAATTAAAGATATCTGTAATGAGAAACTTCATACACATGAATGGGAAAAGTGATGTCATTTGTCCTAGGAAGAATTGAAATGTGGATATCTGTAACACATATCCAGACTAGCTATTAAATGTTAAAATGGCTTGCCATACAAGGACTGCTAAAACGAATCGGTCATCGATGTCGGAGCAATGAGCATTGTAATAATAAAGCTATGAACTAGATTTTAACATAGGCCACACCATCAGGATTAAGTAATAAAGCAAGATTTGCCTTAAGGTCATGATAAGATTGTGTTAACATTACATAGTCTGATATTGATTTAAGAATACAAAAAGTACGACGTGTTTGTCTTATCTTGTCAGTGACAGTTTCCTCTTACAGAGATCAGATTACCTCACTGTTTTCTTTTTTGTTTGACCAAGACATCTTATCCAAGTTTGCTTTTCTGTTACAACAGATTCAGATCTCTGTTTTCTCAGTGATGCTTCTCATTCTGTGACGCACAATTTTTGAAACCCAGCTGGAGATGTCGGTGATTTCCCCGTTCTTTTTTACAATCAAGACTCGTTAATGTTCCGCCTCAAAGCTGCTTTCGGCATGGGAGGCAAGTTTTGGTTGGACGTGTTGTGACTTAACGTGGAACATTCCATAACAAGCTGCCTGCTTATGAGTTTGACATTTTGACTTTAATGTACCCATCTGTTTCACAAGTTTTCTCAAAATACAAAAACTAAATTTGTACCCAGAAATGGTAAAAATCCCACAAGGCATTAAAGAATTAGACCAGCATGGAAGATCAGGTTATTTTGGTCTGTTTGTGGTTATTTCCGCCGCCTCCTCATTTTGCTCTGGTTTTGGTGGGTGTTTCATCTCCACACACGTCTGTGTCGTCTATTAAATAGATTCAGTTTGGATGTCGGGTCACTTAAATTGGACAGCAGCTTATGCAGGTTTTCATTGTTTGTGAGATGCGAGATATGTGTGTGCTTTGTCTTTTGCGGGTGTAAACATAAGAATAAAACCTTTTCTTTCCTAGTCTGAGTTTAACAAGTGTGTTGTTTTCAGACAGACATGGTCACAACCACAACCCTCCGTGTGCCCACGCTCAACTCGTGGAAAAAAACCACAGGGCAGGGGACACGTACGAGGCCATGACCATTATATTATTAAGCTACTTAACACAGCTGTGCACATCTAGTGAAAAACACATCATTTTCACAATGTTTTTGAGTTATGACCTTTTTATAGAGCTTGCGTTGCATGACTTCTTCATCAACTTAATGTTTTGGTTAAAACCGAGAAAAATAAATGTTGTGTAGGCTCACTATTTCATCCCACTCTTTCTAGCTCTTTTCCTTCCATACTCGCCAAAATATGTTTTTAAAAAGGCTGAAGTCAGGCGGAACATAGATGAGAGACATATTTTCCGCATCAGATCATATATGTAGCACTTGTTGCCTCCTCTACAACACTTCATGTTGTATAGTGTTATGGTTACAGTGTTAATCATCTTCCTGCTGGATCTGGTATCCGTTTGAGTTTGTTATCATAAATTAAAAAGGGTCTGAACCTGACAATCAGAAACACATTGTGGCAGTACGAGTTATGAAACAGCAAAGAATGAGAAACAGAAACGCAGAGAGCAGAGAAAGAACGTTAGAGAGAACGGATGATGTTTTCCATTTTGAACACCATCAAGAAACCGGTGAGAAGGTTTAAATGTAATGTTGAAACTATAAGAAACACACAGAAATACATTTGTTTGACATAGTGCTGAAGAACAGATGCAAGATTAAAGGAAACATTTTATTATACACAATTATATACATATCACTTAATTATTGTTTGTTTTTTTTTCTCTATCTTAACTGGACATTTTTGTATCTTCTTGCCTCAAAATTTATAATACAAATGAGGTGAATTCAACACAACTTTTTGGCTCACTGTTTTCAAGCAAGGTAGCTTTACACTTTATCATTGTTACATGAATGTTAGCCCAAACATGGGGAAACACTTGTCTAGATTTAGATTTGTGAAGTTTTCAGTGACGATCTTTTAACAGTACTTTAATTTCGACACTTGCTTCCTAAACAACTCTGACAAACTGCCATGTTGCATCTATGAATGCCAGAGTTCTTGCAGGACAGCTCTTACAGTGGGTTCTTTGTGGATCTTCATACCTCAGCAAGATAAGACGTGATACATCCTACAGCCTCACTTGACTGCCGTCTGCTTGTCTTTGCTCACACAGGCTTGATCACGTGAACGTGGTTGCAGCCAGAGAAGTTCCTGAGGGAATGCAGAAGCAGGTGGCCACCAATGACCTTCCTCTGCTGGCGATGGAGTACTGTCAGGGCGGGGATCTGAGGAAGGTAAAAGTCTGTGGTGTGTCTGAGAGAGTGTGTGCACATATGTGGTTCGGGACTTTGGGTCAGAGTGAATCACAGTGCGTTAACAAGAGACAGTAATGATGTGTGGTGATGATGTGTTTTGAACCACTTTTCATGACTCTTTTTTTCTCAGCACCTGGCCTGAATATGGTTTGAGTCTGTAAACCGCCAACCACCGGAAACCACCGGGGTCTTGTAGCAAAAATTTCCCTCAAAAAACAAAAAAGTTGTTGTGAAATAAAAAAGTGCAGGCAAGTCAAAACTAAAACCACCAAGATTCACAGACATAAACGTGACTGATTTGTTTGGCCCAACAGCCAGGCGATCGTTAGCCCGTCTTCCTGCAGAGAAATCTGGAGCAGTTTTGAATCTGAAGCTGAGTGTGCAGCCTAAGGCAATTGACAATTTTGGCACCAGTAAAATAGGAAAACGCCAATGATCACAAACCGCAGTGTCATAAAAATTTCAAAGCATCCCAGATGGTCGAGTTGGGGGCAGATGGAGTGGTTGATGTGGACGGAGAGCGGAAAATGCTCCATCGTCTTCTGTCAGACCTGCCACAAGTTTCCAGCAGTATGCTGTGTAAAGCACAGCAAATCAAAGGCTTTAAAGGCAACTTGCAAAACTTCTTTAAAATTAACAAGGCTAGATAGAACCGATCTCCAATGTGTATCTGATTCCTAATAAACAGAATGTACTGAATGGAGAGAAAACAGCTGTTTTATAGAAGAATAGAAGAGCAGAAAGTACTAAAACATGAATAAAGAGATTAAAGAACCTTTTTGCTTAGACTGTGTCCGTTTATATTGTTTTCATCCAATGTTCAGGTTATGTAAGTATCAAGTATCTGTGTTTGTGCTCTTTGCAGTATCTCAACCTCTTGGACAACTGCTGTGGAATGAGGGAGGGCTCCGTGTTGATTCTGTTAAATGACATTTGTGAGTATCCTGCTAAATCCCCCGCTTTTACCTCGAGTTCATGCGTTCGCATACATGGTGACAGATTGATCGTCAGATCAAGTGAGCTGGCAGTGTGATTAGTTTCCTGTAGCACGGAGGAAATGATCATGGTGACCAGTGAAATGATGTCATCGATAATGCTAGACCACCTACCTCTTAGTCACCATGGCGGCAGCTCACACTCACACAAAGCTTACGTCAAGGCTTACGTTCTGACCCAAACTTAATGCAAGAACGCTCACATCAACACTGAATAGTATGTAGCCGCTTGTATAAACAGGTTTGATAGAGGACACCTGTGGTATGGATCACACAGAGCTAGAGTGAAGAGTAAAATACCACCCACAGACACACACACACACAGGCACACACACACACACACACACACACACACACACACACACATAGAGAAACTCCTTTTCCTGTTAGCCACTGCTGGACATTTCCTGATAATGAGTGATCCCCTTCAGACTGCTTCACATGAGGGTTAAAACACAGGCGTGCACATCCACACCCAAGCACACACACTCCTACACACGCACACACACACACACGCTCACACAGTAAAGGTTATGAGTTTCACTTCGTTGAACACCGTGCCAGCACACACACTAGTCATCCTTTAACACACAAATTAAGTGACGTTGGAGTTTCACTTGTAAACTGAGACAAAACCTTTCAGACTTCAGTTCAGACAGATTAAAGACTATGGAATGTCCCGCACGTCCAAGTCTTGTCCTCTTATTGGTATTATTACAGAGTGACTTAACACCAAGCTGAAAAGCAGCGTTTTACCGCCTTCTCTGGTTGAAGTGTTCAAGCCTACTTCACCTCTTTAACACCTGTAACCACACCTGTCATGACGTCAGAGGACCCTGGAGTACACCTGTACATCAGTGCAGCAAGTGGGAGGGAAAATGCTTGGAGGTCACCAAAAAGATTTTCAAAAACGTGTTAATAAACTTTTTAAAGAGCAGCTTTACACTGACCGAAAATCTTGTTTTCACTGACCTCTTGTGGTCTCCCTTCAGACCTTGCCTCAGTGAAGTAGAGGTGTACTGCAGGGTGCGTTGTACTCTGTGACATCACAGAAAGCAGTCCTGATCACATAAACCAGACAGCCTGGGTGTGATCAAGTGTTTAACCTGTAAAAACCTCTTGACGAATACAACTGAATATGTAAAAAAAAAATTTAAAAGTTGTATGAAACCTTTAAAGTTTAAAAGTAAGTGTGGTAAATTTCCTCAAGTGATGTCACATTTGTGACATTAGACAGACATAAGGTTATCAGATCTCCTTATCTCCTTGTCTCTTGCAAGTGACTAAGCTATATATGCGCCACTAGCATAACACGTCTAAGGCCACACTCTCGACAGTCAAGTTGCCTTGTGGGTAATGTAGGAACTAGACTTTCACAAGAAAGAAGAATGCAAGAATGAAAAGGCCAGTTTATCTTGTTTTGTTGCATCAGTTTAGATTCTTAAATCCTTAAACTGCCCATCCTGAGTCCAACAATGTCCAAGATGTTTAATGCTAATTAAACTGCAGAGTAAACTGTTTATGCATATTGGGCACCATCGATCTGCTGTGATTTGGTCAAAACTGTGCTTTCAATGAATCATTTATCTCACATACTCCCATATAACTTTGGTGTCTCTCTAAATTGTAGGATTGGTTGTTTTTGATTTTTTTTTTCTGATAACCCTTCATATGGTTTATATCTATAGTGACATGCTTTAGCTGTATTATCAGCAGATGCATCGGCCTGGCTGATTTATTGGTCCAGCTCTACTTTCAGTGCCTCTTTAAACTCTCTAAAATGAGTGTAAGCCATTAATCTTGAGCAAAAAATTTACAAGGCATGCAGCTGTAACTCTCTGTTTTTCCTTTTTTCTGACTTCTTGTTCTCTTTTCAGCCTCGGCTCTAACGTACCTCCATAACAAGAGGATCATCCACAGAGATCTGAAACCAGAAAACATCGTGCTGCAGCAGGGAGAGAAGAGAGTGAGTTAAAGACCCTGTGAACCATCTTTTTATGACAAATACACCCCAACCGCAACAAAGAGGTCATATACAGACTGTCTGTGTGTGGGTTTTGTGGAAATAAGTACAGGAGACTCGTCTCTCTCACGTCTACGTCTGCCCCCACCAGTTGAGCACAACTTTGCTTCACTGAATCTTAATGTGGAAAACTCAATCCTTCTGCTTGCTCTGGCAGTTACAAGAAACTTTTGGGATGGCCTCGCTCTTACCTTCCTCTCTGGGCCTCTTTTTAAATAATTTGTTATATAACAAATCACCTTTTGTCATTCTCCTGCCTGCAATAGGGCACTAGCGAATGAAGAATGTTACATAAATGAGGCCAGACATATTAAGAGGTTATAAACTATGTTTATGAAACACTGCTGCGCTTATAGAAATCGAGCCAGTTTATTGTTTTTCATGAACACTTGTTTTTGTTTGACATACTAGAGAAACATTAAAGGACCATACAGTTTTACTGCATGTCATTGTCCTCTGGCAACATCGACCAAAAAGGTTACACAGACCCCACACATTTATCCCAAAATAGCTTTATCTATGAGATATCGTGTTTGTTTACGTTTTGTCCATATTCAATAAACGTTACAAAAAGTACCTGAAAATGTGACGTTACTTAACATTAGTGTAAAAATCCTTCTTCATGCTTATATTTTAGCACATTTTTAGGGCTATGTTTATTCTGAGATGATACCACACTCATGAATACAGCACAGGGCCACACTTAGCTTAATTTTGCAAGACAGACTGGGATCAGCAGGAAGTAGCCAGCCTGGCTCTGTCAGACTGTAACAAAATCTGCCTAGCAGCATCACTGAAGGTCAGTTAATAACACATCTTATATCGTTTAAACCCTTCAAAAACTGAAGTTTAAAAGTTCAAAGAAAAACAAATGTTTTTTTTTTCTAAAATGTCAAACTATTCCTTTAAGTGGTTAATTTGTAATAACAGATAAACATTCTGCTGTTAACACTTCTTTCTTATCTCCAAATTCTAGTTGATCCACAAGATCATAGATCTGGGCTATGCTAAAGAGCTGGACCAGAGCAGCCTCTGCACCTCCTTTGTGGGGACGCTTCAGTACTTAGTAAGTGAAGAAAACACCAACAGATACATTTTCCACATGATCCTCTCATCGTTTTCCAAACAGCATCAGCTGAAACTGTGTTTTCTGTCCATCCTTCAGGCTCCGGAGCTCATTGAGAGACAGAAGTACACAGTCACTGTTGACTACTGGAGCTTTGGGACTTTGGTGTTTGAATGCATCACAGGATTTCGCCCTTTCTTACCAACCTGGCAACCTGTTCCTTGGTACTTCCACCTTTTGATAAACCTGTATTTGAACCAAGTCTGTGATTCTTTCAGAAGTTTCAAACGACTTCATGAAGAATATGGAGTCATGTTTGTGCCAAAACTATTCTTCTCCATTACGCCCTCTCAAATCTCATGTGCTCTTTTGTTGCTTTTGCCCCTTTGTGACTTTACTCTAGCTTTTGCAAAAATAAGCTGAACAATGATGATTTGGGGTGTTATGCAATGATAAGCTTCAGTCCAAGTAAATATTATTGTTTCGTGACTGGATAGTAACAGACAAGGAATATATAAATAAACAGGTGTTGCCGAAGCAAAGAATCGCAGGATATGTGGGTCGTGCCAATGCCAGTGCCCCTCGTGCCTTGCTAATATGATGAAAGATAGATAACACACTCAAGGGCTGTATGGGTTACAGGGAGGAAAAATTTTCTTGTGTTGTTGCAGAAAACTCAAGTTCAGTTACTGACACGAAACTCGCTTCAATCACAGGTTGGAATTCAATGTGATCGAATTAGGGACGACTGGAAAAAGAACACTTGTACTCACAAAAAGACAAAATAGTAAACTCAAAGTCAGACTGTCTCATGTAATTCATATGAATCTTTTTCAGGCACAACAAACTGAGGCTGAAGCAGGACGATGACATCGTCGTCTATGAGGATTTGTCAGGAGAAGTCCATTTCTCTAAGCATCTACCGCAGCCCAACAACCTCAACAGGTGATTTTGTCTGAAAAAGACACACAGATTCATATAAAATGCTCAACTCTTTTGTTGTCTCCGTCTCTCTTGATGACTGGGGTTTGACAGTTTGTTATTAGAGAGAATGGAGAGGTGGCTGCAGCTGATGTTAAAGTGGTCTCCTCAGAAGAGAGGCAAAGACCCCGAGGCCACGCCCAGCGACTGCTTCTCCCAGCTGAGGGTCATACTGCAGCTCAAGGTTGACCGAGAAATTAATTCATTTATTCTGTCATCTTGTCTCATTTTCGTCCACACTGATGTGTTGTCTCTTAGATTTTTCATTCTTATTATGCAATCTCAGAATTAAATGTAATTTAAGGCAAACTTTTGAACCTTTGGAGGCCCAATGTGCTGCACCAGTCTTCCAGCTTTGTTGAAATTTGAGGCGACTTGCACATTTACCTATTCTCTCTGCAATATGCTTGCTCCTTCTCTTTTCCCTTAGCTGGTTCACGTGCTGAACATGATGTCTGCTAAGATCTTGACATACTCTGTGTCAGACGATGAGACTGTGGCAGACCTGCAGCTGAGGATAGAGAAGGACACAAGCATCCCTGCGGCCAATCAGGAGCTGCTGCTGGAGGCCGGGTTAGCCCTGGAGCCTCATGGACTGGCCACACAGTGCGCTGTGGATTACACAGTAAGATCTAACAAAAAACACCCTCACAGAATATTCAACAGAAGAATGTAATAAGGAAACAAGTCATAGTGTTATTATTATCTTTGCTGTAGGAGATCGATGGGAGACGGACAGACCTGCCTCTGGTCTTCTTGTTTGATCGTTCCTCCTGCTGTTATGAACCTCAATTCGCTCCTCGCACCCTTCCAGAAAACATCCGCTTCGTCCGTAAGTTCGCAGCCATGAGCGAACTATATTAAAACACTTCTTCATCTGGAGCTTTTCTGTGTTTCAGTTGCTCTTCTATTTCCTCTCTCTGTTGATTTCAGTTGAATCTGCCCCCAGCAGCTTAAACACCATAAAGCCTTTTGCTAAAAATGTTTCATTCATTGAGTACTCAAGCAGTCATTTCTTCCTGTAGGTCAGTTATTTTGTTTGCTTCACACAGGGTTTCTACTATGATGAAAGTTTTGCTTTTTGATTTTGTTAAAGAAAATATAGTCTGTAGGAAACAAATAGATCATCTCCATAAACCAGCAAACCCCATGACATATTTAAAACTACATAGACTGTAAATGTACAAAGAAAGAAAACTCTATACATCTTCAAAATTCATGATTAAAGCTGCAGAAGGAAACATGATATATTTTTAGGCTTTTGTGCACATAAACCACCAGCCTTATTTTATGCCTGAGATGAAAATCTTGCGGGGGGAAAAAAAAAGCTTTTTTAAACTCCAAACTGTACTACATAAAACAATTAAAAACAACAAACCAATAAACATTCTTTGGTTTTGTCTGACTGCATGTGTCTTGCTCTTGTTCTGCCTTCATCATAGAAACCGACCCCAAGCACGTCCTGGCTTACAGCCCCCTGAGGAGGACTTGCGGCCAGGCGTGGCACACCATCCGCTCTCTGAAGGAGGACTGGCAGAGGCTGCAGCAGGGGCAGAAAGCAGCCATGTAGGACTTACACGAAATGCACACGTACACAAATTCCCACACTAGATTCACTGACACACATGTATTTTTCTTTTTCTGTCAGCATGAGCCTGCTGAGACACAACTCCTCACTGTCCAAACAGAAGATTGAGATGGTGTCCATGTACCAGAGACTCACGGCCAAGCTGGAGTTCTTCACCACCAGCCTTCACATAGACATGGACAAATACCAGGAGCAGACAGCCACCGGGATCGGTACAATGTTACAAAAATATCCTGGATGATTGCAGGAAGTTTACACTCCAACTTCCAAAAGTGGACCTTATCTGTCCTCTAATCATAATTATTTATTTATAACTTAATTTTGGTTGTCCTGTTTACGTCAGGCAGCGAGTGCACTTGAGTGTCTTAAGCTATTAAACTCGTGACTGACTAATGTTAGTGTTTCTACATCTCCTAGCGTCAGAGAAACTGCTGGGCGTGTGGAGGGAGATGGAGCAGACTGCTGTTAGCTGTGGTCAGGTAGGGTTCAGTGTGTTTGTGCATCTGTAAGAAGCATTCACGTGGACTTTAAAAAGACTAAAAACTCCCGTGTGGGTGTCCAGGCCAAGGTGAATGAACTGGAGGAGGAGATGATGCAGCTGCAGCCAGACATAGTGGATGTGCAGAGACAGCCGTGGAGGAGTGGAGAGCACCTGGATACTCTGTATGTCTGAACCAAACTTAACTGTAAAAATAAAAAAACAACAGTTTTGTCATGGAGGACTTTCCTCTCTTCTCTCTTTATTTTTCAGTGAAGGAAAGGCCATGGAGCTGTTCCGCAAACTCAGAGAGAAACCCAGAGGTTTGGAAGTCATGCATGTGTTCACTGCTTACGTAAAACTTGTTACAGTGTTTTCATGTGAAAATAAACCTCCTTTATGTTTCCTTCCTCCCGCTCAGACCAGAGGTGCTCAGGGGACGGTCAGGAGGTGGTGCGCCTGGTGGTTCAGGCTGTGCAGTTCTATGAGAAAAAGCTCAGAGATTTCTACACACACCTCAGGTACTCACACACAAAACACTTCATTTTCAATTAAATCTGGAAACACACTCGTTTCACAGTCTTTCAAAGACAAATCATACCTTTTAAAGAATAACTGATACAGTGTGACATTGTGAGTGGGACACTGGGGAACTCACCCAGTGTTTTAAATGTGTAATTTCCTTTTGGAAATTTGTGTATCTGTATAAAAATGAAGCAAAGTAATGCCAAAAAATACTGATGCACCATTATATGGTTGTGTAGAGCAAAGTTTTGGCAAATTTACTGGTGCACGTACTTTATTAGAGCCTTACAAGTTTGGTATTAGTAACCTTATTAGCGGTTAAAGAGGACATACTATACTCATCAGGTCTTTGATTTTGATTTTGGACTCCTGTACAGCAGCTAGACACAACTGACCGAACAGTAAAGTCCGTAGATCTTACTTACAGCTTGCGCTTCTCACTCTTCAACATGACAACAGGCCAGTGGTCCTGTAGCAGCAGTTCACACGAAAGAAATCCACAAGAAACAGGAATGCTGTCAACTTCTGTCTGGTGCTTGCCTCTTTAGGAAAGCTAAATGAAGTTAACTTCTCTTCATTCACCTGGAAGAAACACTTTATCGGAGCCATCTCAAACAACTCGCAGTAGATGCAACAGTGTTTGAGCAGAGCAGAGGAGGGGGCAGGCATAGCGCTATGTGCACGGAGCTGGCATGCCCTTTAGGGAAGTCCAGCACGCTTTGACGTCAGTGTAACAACAGAGAAAAAAAAAAAAAAAAAAACTGCTGAAACACAGTGTGCTTTAGTGTGTATCAGTATCAGTTCGATATTGGCCTAAATCACTGGATTGGATATTGGAGAGGGAAAAATGTATAATCTTATCCCATTTATTAGCCTAAACTCTCCCATAAATGCTGAATTTAACTATGCCTGACGTGCCGTAAAGTAAGATGTCAGCACAATAAGACTAGCAGCCTGTGTAATGTGACTAATTTAAATGGCTAGGTTAAGCAAATTGCTTCTACACAGATGTATAATCTATAGATTTGTTGTTGAAGAGAGGGGAAAAGGCTGTATCAGATTTACATCGGTATTGGCAGATACTGTCTTATCGTATCGGTATTGGACATGAAAAATTGGAACAAGCCATCCCTAATTGTAACAGCATTTATAGGTCATAAAAGACAGAAAAGCATAATGGCTCTCCTTTAATGCATGGTTTATTATCTTAATACAGGTAATAATAGGCAACAGTAATGTACAATTGAGAACTTTTCCAAGTCACGTGCCCATATTTAAGTGTCAGATACCAAACTGACACCCAGACCAATCTGGCTGTTTTGATGGACTAAAGGCCATTTATTAAAAGCTCTGCACACCCACACAAGTGTGAGTAAAGTCATAATAAAGGGATCAGAATGATGAAAGACCTTTTTCACAACACATATTTTGACATGTCATAGCAGGAAATACACAGGTGTAAATAACAGCAGTAGCAGTATAACAATAACAGGAATGCTTTGCTAATTCTCACTATTGTGCTTGTTTGTGCACCATTGCGGCTCACTGTGACGGTCAAAAAGTATGAAGCAATCATTAATGCCATAGGCTAGACCAAAAATATCTGCCATAAAAATGTCCTCAGGACAAACAAGAGAGTAAAATATTTGTCAAACTGTCTGGTATGAAGACGCCCACGCTGTCCTGAGAACAGATCTAATCAGGCAGAGTAAATGAAAACACTTGTGCTGATGACTTGTTAACATTTACAGCTGTAATATGATGGTTATGTGTAAGGCGATAAATTTGCAGCACTTAATTAAATGCATACCAGTATTTTATAGCATATTGTAAAAAATCACAAACTCTTATAAATAAAAGATTTCTTTTTAAAATACAGTAAGTCATCCAGTGTGCAGTTTCCAATGTTTCTGAGTCATTAATGAATAGCTTCGGGCCTTGATGCTTCAGGTCTACAACATAGAGGGGGTCAAAGAAACCATGAGAGGGGAAGTTCCTGTTCACAATTTGGAATTCCCCAAAAATGTTTTTCCTTCTCTACCTGTGGGTGTTTTGCAGTAAGACTGCAGTGTGCCGCCAGCGTGTGATGGAGCTGCTGCCGAAGGTAGAGGGTGTGGTCCAGCAGATGGCTGAGAGCGAGCAAGTCCTGATGAGTCTGCAGGAGAAACGTCAGAGGGAGCTGTGGAACCTGCTCAAAGTGGCCTGTGTGAGGACATGTGAACTGCTCACACACACACATGCGTACACTCTCCCTTTATG
>JAPZDX010000021.1:14246280-14260296 GCA_029783625.1 Naso annulatus
AATCACAAAAAAAAAAAAAACAGTACATGCCCGGTTGCAAAGGTTTTTACCCATCTAGTATGAACCTTTCTTGTATTTAATATTGTGTAGTTTTCAATAACGAGGGGTTTTTGGCAGCCTGGTGGACCAGACCCATAGGCCATCATCATAACTGAACTACAGTAAACAAGCATCTGACTGCTAACTCAACCACTCCCGCTAATTGCTGATTGGTCCTGCCAAAAATGTGTCCCTGCAATTCTCAAGACAAATCTTGTTGCCAGACTGAGTCTCAGAAAAATCTGAGTTGAACGGAAGGAGGAAGTAGCAAGGCTAGAGTCACAAGGGACAGATAAAAAACCAAAAGTCCACAATGGTGCATCAGAGACTATAATGACCTGATTTTTGCGGTCCCTAACATAGGTCATGAAATAAAAATGCTTGATCCAACATTTCCCATGATGCAGCTCCATAGTGTCTTTCATTCCCTACATATTTAACACCGGTATCTTCAATACCCCTTGGTTTTAGTCTTAAAAATATTGTCCACGTTTTTGTTTGTTTGTTTTTTAATCGAGTAGAACTCCAAAAGAGGAGTAAACTTAACTTCACGTGTGAAATAGGTGGAATGCCTCTTTAAATCCAAATGCTACAGCAAATACAGGCTCAATACCTGTGGCAACAGTTGGAGCTCTGCACCCTCCTGGAAGCTGAGCAAAGAGACTCAAAGCACTTTTGAGGGATTAACACACGTACTATTATCACACACAAAGCATTGCAGATAGCGTTTTCTATCAAATATTTACTTGCAAACAAACAGCACAGATCAGCATACATATCTGTCTCAGTTGGGAGACCCTTGCCATCTGGCCTGTCTGGGTGCTGGTGATATACAGCCTCTCCCCTCCCCCTCCCATCTTCCATGTGAAACCTATTGATTGCCTGGCAGCAGTCCATTCACACACACAGCTTTTTAAACTAATGGGACTGATTCTCCAAGAGGACATGACTGGAAATGTTCATGAGTAAATATTTTAACAGATTACACAGCGGTAAAACTGTGATGTTTGCTGCAAGACTGTATTTCAGCGTGAATACTATCCCTATTATGCTTCTTATGAAGGAAAAGAGATATAATATGAATGATGTATAAAGAAACACTAGGCAAGCCAATGCAGCAGAGCTAACCTAAGCAGAAGCAGCTTTGGTTAGTCAGCAACTAGCACCTCTGCACACCACTGCAGTGCACCGGGCTTCAGACAGTCATCAGGGTCCCCTGAGTCTGTGTGTGTGCACGCTCCTTGTGTGTGCGTGGAGAAGACATTTTTGACAAGGTGACTTTGCAGGAGCGTTTAGAATATCCGGCTTGCACTTAAAATATAAAGCTGGTTTAATGTTTTACTACTGACTCTTCCTTTCTGCGCTTTTCTCCTGCTGCTACGTCCACTGTTTGTCTCATCAGTCACATTTTTTTTCTGCAGAGGAGACAAGACTTTACTAATGGTAATGAAATGTCTATAAGCTAATGAATCAAGTTGGAGATAGAGCCAGTGCGGAGTAACTGCAATCAAACGCAGTGGAACTGACGATGGGTAACGATGATCATTTGACGGATATACAAGTCTGGCCTCAGGAGTTAATGTCACTGCAGCCAAACTCAGTCCAGGGACCCTGATGATGCGTCATCTGTCTTTCTCCACACATAACCCCCCCACTCACCAGGTCCTTTGGGTGCATGGTGATGACATGTCACACAGTGGCCTTTGTTCTCTGCCTGCTTGGCTTTTACTGTCTTGTCCTGCAGCACCGCACCTCCCACTTCTTTCTCTTCCATGTCTCTTCAAAGGAGGGACAATAGACAGCTTTGGCAAGTAATCCTGCACTGTTTTAACAACAGCAGTCCAGTGTATGCAGCCTCGTCTGCAGCTTGTGTGAATATTGATATAGAGCACGCCATCGGAACACCGAGGTCTCCTTTGTGTGCACCGTGCAGAGAGCTGGCCGACGATTGCATCATATTGGATAATATGTGCAGGGGTCAGCAGGTGATGAATGTATGTACCTTGTGCACAGCATTTGAACGTGATAAGGCTCTTCTAATGGCCCACACAGAGGGCATCTTTACTGATAGCTGCAGGAATGGTAAAAAATACTGAGCCTCTGCACCCCTGAGCACAGAAAACACAGCACATCATACAACGTAAGTTTCCATCCACAAATATTACATCAGCAGCACGTTAGGGCAACAGTGATGCAACTTGATAACACAAGTGTCATTCACCTCTTGTATGACATCCGAGAACGATAAGCGGAGTCCTATGTACTGTATATGTATCTACAGTCATCTCTCTTGCTTCAAAGCTTTAGATAACTTGATTTCAAAACATAACTGTATCTTCATAATATTCAATATTTATGACTATGAAGCAAAAGTCATATTTTTGGCACTTGGCCCCAGCAGAGACAACAATACAAAACGCGTAATCATGTTTAAGTTGCTTTGAGTCAGCCAACAGTGACTTATTTACGCACACAGCAGTTATAAAGCAACACTGTCATTTACTGGGATTCATGTCACACTCTATTAGCCGTATTTTCTTCTCTACCAACTCCCCTCAGGACTCAGGAGAGTAGCTGGCCCTTTAACTGCTAAATGCTATGTTAACCAGCTAATCACTAACCGTGTCTGTCTGCCATCTGATGCTGAGCTTTAAGTGTAGACTTGGTTTGGCTCTAAACAGCTGCCTGGTGTGGCCATAAACTCAGTGAGAGCTGTGAGAGTGAAGGTAAATATTAAATTCATTGTGGGCCAGAAAGCTAAACAATTAGCTCACAGTGGCAGAGCTGGGTGATCTGGGTACAAGCCATCTCTTTCGCATTGTTTTATCATTTTCATATTGCCATGTTGTTATAAAAGCATTGTACCGTCTATTTAACATCCAAATACTCAGCTGATCCTCTTCATCAGCACGGTGTGTATGTGATTTTATAATAACTGACCGACAGTACTGGAAAAATAAGCAAGCAATTACACCCCTGTGATTACAGTCAGACTGTGATTTAAATGTTGCTTCAGTCTGAGTGGTGCATGGAGGGCCGTGACGACACCTTTTCTCCTAGTAAGCCCCGCCCACTTCAAACCAGTGAGAAAAACAAGCAAAAAAATACAACTGAAGGAATAAATCAAACATGATTAAACATGATATAGAAGAAAATCATCAACACTCGATACCATTTTCGATACTTCATATTGAGGTAATCCAAAAGTTACATAAAGTAATCTAGTTTACATTACTT
Organism: Naso annulatus; assembly: GCA_029783625.1. Taxonomy (NCBI): domain Eukaryota; kingdom Metazoa; phylum Chordata; class Actinopteri; order Acanthuriformes; family Acanthuridae; genus Naso; species Naso annulatus. The sequence goes on from JAPZDX010000021.1 coordinate 14,249,557, forward strand.
TAATGTTGTGGTACTTGACTTGGGTTACTGATTACACTTTTTCAACAGTTAATTTGTAACTGTACTCAAATGCATTTGTTAAGTAATCCTCCAAACCCTGGCCAACTCTCACTAAAGATTTGTGTATGAGCTCCTTCAATAACTCTGAGTACTGATACTTTTGACAACCCTACATGATTACCAAATCTGATCAAACTCTAGGAGAATTTTAAGGTCGTGTCTGACCCCATTGCTCAAAGTTAAGACTGATTGAAGAAAAACAAAATGTTTTCAGGGTCTTTCAGACCTCCATCTTTCTAACACACAAAAACCTGATCTGCATTTTGCTGACAGAGCGCAATTCCTGGACTGCCTTTGTCATTCCAGCTGACAGAAACTCCGTCTCGATTCTGTGCCCCCTCTCCACCTCCACCACACAGTCCATTTCTGACCCTGCCCCTCCAAACCCTCAACCTTCAGTCTCAACACTGAGCTCTAAAATTAGCACAGGTGAATTTGACACTACAACACATGTGACTACGGTTTTTTCAACATGTGTCCTTCTCCAGGTTCAGCCTGTTAAAACCCCTAGATATGGATTTATTTGTGTGTATGGTACCTCCACTCTGTATTTACATGCAAACACCTTCCTGCCGCTCATAAATTAATGACCTACAACAACCATGACAGCCGTGACTGAGCGCAAAGGTCAAAATCGCACCCATCAACAACAGAGGTATGTGAAAGTAAAGATCCTGTCCACATGACCAACAAGATGGTGCTTATGGTGGTCAACCTTCAAATTAATTAAGCAAATTTCTTCAAAATGTACATTTAAAACAGTACATTTCCCTTTTTTAATAACAAAGAATTATTCTATTCTATATTCTTTTATTAACAAATAAAATTGTTTTATGGCCTTGTAGTCGTTTAGTCTCAACACTTCATTAAGCCATTAAAAACAAATTCTTAAATTACTAAAACATATTTTCAGCTGTTGTTTTAGAGACCTGCTCCTAAATATCAGTATAGCTTATGTTATATTATGTTATGGCTTTAGTGTGATACATAAAATCTCGTAAGTAAAAGGCTACTCTTTATTTTGACTTGATCTGCAGCTACATATAGTTCCCATTACTGAGAAATCTACAAGAAATGAATCCCCAATTAGTGAATTCTGTTCTATAAAAAGTCAAAAACCAGATGCATCAATTTATGTATCAAACTTAGCGATCAATTTGTGTGGATACAAATCGAAAATAAATCCCCCAATATCTTCTCTTTGTCAAGATAAAGCCAATATGTTGGATGTTGCACAAAACAAACATCTTATCAGTCAGAAATTGATATTAATTAATCTAAATGACTGATAATTTTTGCGATAATTTTGACATTTATTTAACGATTGATTAATTACAATAATTTAGCAGTTTAATGATGATAGAATGCTTGCAAATTAAAAGACACTGAACAAGAAACTACAACACTGTAAACAGGTGGTTACCCAACAGGCTGATCCTCCTGATAAGGTGAAACCAAGACAAGTCTGTGAGACACATATCGGTGTGCGGGTGTGAGATAAGGTCAAGTGCAGTCAAGTTACACTGAGACAATTTATAGCTTGAATGTAAAGTGCATGAGGTAGTGATGTACATAGCTACTTGTTACACGCTATGACCCGTTTCTCGTGAGAGTCACTCACAACCAGTGGGTTTCAATTTGTACAATGACAAAATGCAGACTGCTGCTCTGTGCAAGCTTCTGTATGGGTTAGGGTCACAGAAAATGCCTCCCTGCCATCCTGTACTTTTTTAAATTAATTTTTCAGCTTTGAGACAGACCTGATTTAGGACTTTGAATAACCTCTTTTTAAAAAAGCAAATAAATAACCACAATTTCCTACCAATAATAATAATAAAAGAACAGTCCTGAAATAAAAGTAGGTGTCACTTTCACCTCTGCCTCCAAGCTGACCACGTTGTTCAGTTTGCCTTATAAACAGGCTAATTAGTGTTTAGGTCACTACCACTGCACCTCAGGGCCTTGAGAAAAGGTGTCCTTATATTAGAAAGAATTGTCAGCTACATTGTTCTTCCTCTGGGGAGTCCTTCCGCTGAACTGGGCTGAGTGGGCGGATTCAAAGGTCTGGAGCAGGCAAGCGGACAGTTAGCACCAGGGTTTAAAAAAAAACGAAATTTGGCTCCAAATTAGAAGCAAAATGACCCTCTGGGTTCAGTCCAAATGGATGCTCGTTCCGTAGCTGTTTGTGGACCTCGTTCAGATCCGTTTTAATAAGCTTTACGACATCACGACGCCATACCACGTCCCATATAAGTGAACAAGTATTACGTTTGCCAGATGCGTCTGCCTCTGGTTTCCATTGTTCGTGAGTGTGTAAGATGTCAGTGACGAGCAAGAGGTTACCAACACAACAGAGAACTTTTTAAGACACAAAACATTTTTCTTCAGCTATGGCGTTGTGGATGTTGCAATGCAATCATAAAATACGTGACTTTATAACATTTACAACAAATGGCACTCCCTTCGTGCCCTGGCTGTAACCGTTACATTTCGCAAACACATTTTGGACAGTAAAACCTTTGTGGAGGTTGTTTTCCGTTTCAGTTTTTCACTTCATACGTGTGAATTCAAACACACTAATGAGTTACACAAGCCTGGACTGGCACAAAACCCTGGCATGCCTCGCTGCTGCTGCTGCTGCTGCACTGCCACCCCTTTATTTATGTGCGACCACAGGCTTTCACTGACAGTTTATTTACAGCTGACAGCTACAACAATTTCTCGTGCAGGTTTCCCAACATAACACGACAACTTTTCGAGAGAAAGAATTTGCTGAAGACAGTTTAATCTTACCTTTGTTGACGGGGCGGCGCGTGTAGACTCGGACAGCGCTGTTCGGGGCAGCGGGCACAGTGAAGGAGAAAGCAGAGACACGCGGACTGGGCACGCGCAGGTCACACCTCCGGCCGAGGGCGGGGCCGTTGTGTAATTGACATTGAGCACAAAAAAATATTATCATGTTTTACATGTGTACTTTGTGTTCACATTGTAAACTTTGCAGCACAGTGAGTGTTTGATTGTGGATATCTGATATCAGTCAAATACACCTGTGATAGTCTATCTAATCCATCATGTATGTTGTTGTTCATTGTTGCTTTTATATATATATTTATGTAGGCTTGCAAATCTATATTTTTCACCGGTTGCCTACATAAGCTACACTATTCTAACCTTTTTTTCAGCATTTCTTTTTCCTTCGTGTGTCTGTCTGTCGTCCTGACAATTGTTCTTGGAACTGTGTAACATGAAGAAAACTAAGTCCAATTCATTGCATGTGAACTCTGTATGCTTGGTGGATAAAGCTCATTCTGATTCTGTTAAAGGGTTTGCAGTTTTATGGTGGCAGACTATTTGTATGCCTATAAATATCTAGAAAATAATGAAACGTTGCCTATAACGCTGTATATGTGACCAGTAAAGTACCTTTACCGTCACCTTTGACCACGTACTACCGTATTCAGACGGATATTTTCACATGTAAAGCTACATGTAGATCATGATTTCATATATTGTACCAAAAAAGCATCGTGTTTAGCCTTGTCAATTTTTTTTAAGTGTTTTAATTATGTTCATGGACTGTAGCAACACAGAGCCATGAGTAAAATGCTTACAATGCAAATATTGCAATGCCATAATTTTCTTAGCCTGTAGTTTTAAAGAACAGGGGAACCACAGCTGCGGAAATGCTGCATGTTTTGTTGTAACAAGACTCAGCCACTTGGGGGCATTGACCTCCAGTTAATGAAAAGAGTCTCATTTTCCTGAACTTAATTTGTCAGGCAGACGTTTCATTCTGTGAACGCTTTACCTTTCCAGCAAGCTCCAACAATATATTGATTGTGTTTTGTCTCAGATTATCAATAGTTTTAGATTAGGGCCATAGTGTGGGGGTTTGGGTGAGTTCGTACTGAAAAAAGAGTGGTTCTTTGGTAAACCTGAAAGGCAATACTCAGGGACAACAAACGTGATTGATCAGGATTACAACAGAAATACACCTGCTAGAACTTAAAACTACCCCAAAAGCAATGGCACATGGGTAAACGCCTGCTTAAACTATTTATGAAACCATGAGAAGTGCGTTATGTGTTAGGTCTAAGTATTATTTTTAACGTAACTGTCGCACTATTACTGTAGTTGTAAGCAGTTACTCTTGGATAGGCTCCAAACTAATGCGGTACATTTTAACCGACGCTGATTGCGAAATATTTAATACTAACCAATAATAAATTATTAATTAACTTTTAGTTTGTCTGAAGCTGTGTTCGTGCTTCAACAACCAACTGCTTATCAGTTAAACAATTTTGGTGCATTTGGATGAAATTCTAGTAGGAGGCAAACAGGCTGTTTTGAGGAATTTGTCCCTTCTATCTGGTCTAATTCTTTGTGCGGCTGAGCCGTTTCCATGGTGAGGACAACCGAAACAAGTGTTGATACCTCGCGTCATCACTCTGCGTGAGCAAATCCCCTCGACTGATAAACAAGACGGTATTAAAGGTAAAGTATTGAACTTGATTACTTTATGCAAATTAGCCGGTTGTTAGTATTTTGTGCACGGTGACGTCAGCAGGAATTTGTAGATACAACCCGTGTTGATTATCAGCTAGCTAACTTACAACAAGCTAGCTTCTAATAACATTGGCAATAATCAGACACCGTTAGGTAATGTGAGCAAGCTTTGTAATGCTGAATGAACAGGGATGTTCATTACTGTATTATAAGATTGACTTAAGTATTCAGCCATTACTGATGACTAATCAGATATGGAGGGAAAGCTGCTACAGCTCTGCAGTTCCTATTCAGTTGTATTTTGTTTTTTAAATTAAGTGTTTAAAATGCAGTTATTACACCACCTGCAGGCCTAAGAAAATAATTGGTCATTTACTACCCAGCTTATCATGAACTAACACTAATCAATCACTAGCTTATGCTTATGTTGGACTTTAATTATATTTGTTAGCTTTTACTGTTTTTCTTAGATGTGTGAAGGACCTTCATCAATATCTGGGCCAATCCCCCCGGATCCTTCTCTGTTTCCTCAGTACTACAAACGACCTGCTTCAGGTTAGATGCAGCCTGTCTGTCTGTCTCTGTTTTCACATTTCAACAGCTCATTGTTTTAATGAATGTAACGGTAGCCTTAAGTGACAGTGTTTACTTTTTTCCCTTTGTCTACAGCTCGTGGACGTTTAGAGGCAAACCATGATGGGACTTCAGTCCTGCCAGTGGCTCCAGATCCTGTGTTGTACCCTGGCTGCTACAGTGCTCGTACACCTGCTCATCGTCCCCGTATCGGTCCTAATGCCACCCACATTCTGGAAAGAGGACAGAGAGGGGTAGTTGGGGAACTGCTCAAACTAGACAGTGTCTCTTTCACACCTGTTCCCAAACAGAGTAAGTGCAATCGATTTTGCATGTCTGTATGTTTGAAGAGAGTGGCTCTGTTTTGTCTTGAAGGATGGTATCAGTGTGTGTTCTTATTTTTAGATTTCACATATAAAACTTAAAAAATGATTCACTGAGAGACTCAGCTTTTGCGATTCTTGTCCCTTAGGGCAGCGAGCACATGACTTTGGTAAAGAAAATGTGCGTCGGCTCAGGGAGATTCAGAGACGCTGCAAAGAGCAGGAGGCTGAGAGAGCACAGTCTCGTCCGGTTCCAGTCAAAGCTCTTTGGACCTCCTCCAAATACCAGAATGTCCCATCCAGGGTGATGGTCCAGCTTCAGGTAAAGAGCATGTCTGCTAACGGTGGAAGTCCATGAGTTATGAGTATTTCTTCAGGATCCCTTTTAACTCAGTCTTTTTCGTGCAGGTTTCTAGTCCACCTGTTAAACCACAGTGTCAAAACTTTCTGAGGGCCCATTCCAGTGGTGGAGCTGCCACTCCGCGGCGACCACGCTCCACCTCTCCTCTTGCTTTGCAGTGCCAAGACTCCAGCAACTCTGCTCAGGACCAGAACTTGCAAGTGAGAACTTCCACTAAATGCCCACTGATTGACACACACACACACACACAATAGGAGTTATATTTTAATGATCGCACCATATTTTTTCTGTCCGAAAAGTTGACAAGAGATGGGTATGGCTTGCAACTGTTTATTAAATAAGTGACATGAATATGAATTTGTTCATTGTATCTCCAATGTTTTCTTTTTGTTTTAATTTCACATTTCATGTGTGGATACAGTTACACGTGCAAGGCCAGTCCATAGACTTCATAAGACGTAACGCGCAGGCTGCAGGAAAAACTGTGCTACGTCGGTCCCAGTCGCTGACAGACCTCAAAGATAAGCCTGTCCCCAGTGCAGTGAAGGGACAGGTGCCTCAGTAGTGAGTATTATAATGACATATCTTACCTCGTTACTTTACAAAAGTAGCCGGTTGGATAAAAACGCGATTCGCCACAGACTGGTTTTGATATTTGTGGAATCTATTTTACCACGGTAGCTCATTTCTGTTCTCCTCTTCATTGGCACTTAAACACACACAGTATTGAGAAAAGAAAGAAGCAGTGGCAAAAAGAGGAAGAGGAGAGGAAGAGGAATGCACCTGATCCTGCAGCCCCAGCTGGTCACACCCTGATGCCTGAGAATGAGAGACATGAGACACTGAAGTCCCTCAAAGAGAGTATGTTGCTCTTTGTCTGTGGTCATACATTAATGATGGAGAGATTACCTTTTAAATTACAAGATGTGTAGTAAATATTTGTTTCTCATATTCTGTTGTTGCTTTTTCCTCAGCCCATCGCTCCCTGGTGACGGAGCTGCTGTCGCTGCCTCTTAAAGCTGACAATCTGAGTGTGCGCTCACGTCGAACTCATCTTGACTGTAGACTTTCTGAAATTGAAGAGGCCATTAAAATATTCTCCAGAGACAAAGTTTATATAAAAATAGATTCGTAACACATTTGGGAAAGAGAGAGAAGGAAGAGGAAGAGATGGTCCTTTAAATTCACCGCTTTATTGAGATGAATCTTTATTTGTGTAGTTGCCTTGTAGAGCATAAAATTTTAACTGGTAAAATTGAAAATTCTTCATTGTAAATTAAAAGAGAATATTATATAAGGTCAACCATTGACATTTGTGATTGTCAGCTATTTAAAGGTGCTATATGTAACATTTTACCACCAATGACAATACAATACAATTCCCATATAGAGGTCAAGCTAGTTCTGCGTATGTACTTGGTTGCTGCCTAATTGAAACTGAGCCAAGGACAAGAGCGGACGGCTGCATAATGAATGTTTACTGAAAGACATGAAACTGTCTCCATAACAGGTGTTTAACTTGAGCTGGGCTCATATAGGACTTCTTCTAAATAAATACTGCAGTTTATATTACAGCCCATTAATTAAGTTTGGTTTGACTGAAGTGGTTTTGGCCACATTTTGTAGCCACACTTGCACAAAGTAATGAGAGTTAAGTGAGAAAGGTAGTAATTGAAATGAACTGTTACACATATATCACCTTTAAAGAACAACAAACAAAGTTCTGAGTAATGTAACTACAGTTTTCTGTAAAATGAGCAGTTGCATGGTGGGGAAAACATGCTCAAGTGTCATCATTGTTATCATCATCATCTGTTTTTTTCTCTTTGTAAAGCTGGGCAGTTGTTTGTAAAAAATAATATTTTTGTAAAGCCATGGTACATTTGATATATGTTTTTAATTCTAGGGTATTAAAAAGTACTTTGCATTTCATTGTAAAAAAAAAAAAGTCTTTTTATGTATTTAAAGGGTGCTGATGTCATCACGTTTGCTATCTATGACGCGTGACGCACGCGCTTTCCCGAACGTCTTTTGGTCATTGTTCAGGCTAAGCTAGCTAAAGTGCTAAGAAGAGGCTAGCCGCGATTATAACGAGATCTTAACTTTTCATGCATGTCCATAAGAACGTTTACATTTTGTACGAACATCTGAGAACTTGTCAAATCAACAATGAGCAAGAGGAAAGCGCCACAGGAATCCCTGAATGAGGGAATAACAGACTTTCTTGTCGGTAAGTGAGCAGTCCGTGAATGGGCTTTGCTAACAGCAGCTAGCATTACAGCTGGGTTGTTTTTGGTTAAAAATGACATCAGAATATCTTTGCATAAGTTGTAGAAATGTATTCGTTTAAAAAATATGCTAGGTTTAATGGTGCTGTGTCGAGTTTTTCGCCTGTCTGCTTGCACTTTAAAGTCTAAGCCTCTGATGCTTAGTCACCTCTTTGTCATTTAAATGTCTTCAGCAGAGGTGTCAGTTTTCTAAAGTACAGGCAAAAAAAAAGCAAAAAAACCCTACAAGATTTTGAGGAGAACATTAAGCCTTACAATTTCCACTTTGTCAATGTCCTGTTTGCAGAGCTGGCCAACTACGAGAAAAACGTGAACAGGGCAATACACAAGTACAATGCTTACAGGTAAGCATCTAAAGGGTCAACAGTGAAATGTGCTTTGTGAGACGATGGGGGTTAATTTATTGTTATGCTATTGAAACAATTATGTAGGATATATGAAAAACAAGCACTAATTTCCCAGCTTAGTGTACGCGGTTACCTAAAAGTAATGCAGTCTGTGTTGTGAATATGCAGTCTAACTTCCATAAAATACGTTTGGGTTGACAAAAACACATCTCTGTAAAATGCAAAATAGTTCAAAACAACAAACTCCAGCCTCTAAAATGACCATACAGTTGTAATAATAACACTGAAAAGCTATAATTATGGCAAGTTCTTAACTTGCATTGATTCAAGCTAGAGGTACTGAATAAACTGGCTTCTGAATACATAGTACAGCTGATGTTTTACGGATAGGATAGTGATAAAACTTTGTGTAATGGAAAAAAAACAAAACAAGGTTCTGTTTCGCAATTCAAGACAAACTTTCTGTCATTGCATTATTTTTGTTACTTCATCCCTTTTACATCTCTGTTGTACTTAATATATATATTACATCTTATTTCGCCTTTTTCCCATCTAGGAAAGCAGCATCTACCATCGCCAAGTACCCTAACAAAATAAAAAGTGGCGAAGAGGCCAAGAAACTGGTATGTGCACAGAATTCACTTTTACTGTCTTTTAGTTGTTGCCTTTATAAGAGCTCATTAGTTACATTACATAATGAAATTTTGTGTAGTGATTACATATATTGAGACACAGCAGTACAATCTCCAGTTCTGCAAAAAATAAAATAAAATAAACTACCCTTGTAAAGGTTACTAAGACACGCTCATTTAATGGTCAGTATTGCTCAGTATGTGAATGTTTGAAATTTTATGTGTGTAAAATGTGCGTGCATTATATGTGTATTTTTCTGGGTAACTTCTCACATTAAATAGATCATTCAGAGTCAAACTTTTACTCTCTCACGGTATTGAACTCATTGGACAGACCACTTGATTCTCTCGGCTTTCAGACTAGTCATTTTCTTGCAGTGGTGCTTATCCGGACACTTAGTGCAATTTTCACTTCAACGTACTGAGCTTTGGGTCTTTGAGACCTTCATCAGAGCATACATGAATCGACAGTGAACAAGCAAGGTTAAATAAATGACATTCCCATACAAGTCATCAGCAGTGTGCACACCCTTGTGGTGAAGCCACACCTTCTGTCCTTCCATTTAACCCTGCTTGTTCATTGTTGATTCATGTATGCTCTGATTTCGGTCTCATAGATCAAAAGCTTAGCACATTAAAGTGAAAATTGCACTTACTAAGTGTGCGGATACACTTTCTACTTGAATTTCCTGATCATCCAGCACCTTGCAGAGTTTGAGCCGGGTGGAGCAGAAGCCCTCCTACATCATTACAGTGGTGCTTGAAAACCTGTAATAACATCATTCTTTGTCTTTTCTACCACTATGTTGGTGTGGATGTATGATGCCCTCTGCTGTAGCCTCAAGTGTTTGTCAACAGCTACTCTGCACATCTTACATAACTGCTGCAGATCACACTACTCACCACCCCCATGTTTGTTTTCACTTTTCAAAAGGATGGAGTTGGAGCTAAAATAGCAGAAAAGATCGATGAGTTCTTACAAACTGGCAAACTGCGGAAACTGGAGAAGGTGAGCCTTTGTGCATGAGAAGACAGGATTGATGCCACACTGTTTTGTTGCTTAATTTGAACCCATTACTCAAACTGACTCACTGCTTTTATATTTTAGATTCGAAATGATGACACCAGCACTTCCATCAATTTACTCACCAGAGTGACAGGAATCGGGTATGTTTTAAGTGTTATTAATTCATATAGAAAAAAATTTAAATGCTTTATATGGAAACCGAAATGCATTATGACTACTTAATTTGCAGTGTGTGACCAATTCAGTGACCAGGCATTTTTTAAATTTTCTGGAAATTAGTTGGTCATGTAAATTTACAGTATGCACTACATCTAACAAACTCTCTCCTGGATCTTCACTTTAGCCCAGCTGCCGCCAGGAAGTTTTTTGAAGAAGGAGTGAAGACGTTAGATGGTTTGTCAAGCAGCTGACTCACATTACAATTGTTTAAATATTTTGTTAAATTTCATTATTTTATATGACTTTACACTTAATTTAACTCAATATATTAAATGCTCACTTAATGCTGTGCATTATGCACCATTTACTTTTGATATGGCTTCAACTGAGCCGTGTTTTTGTTATTTTTTTGCTTGTTTTTAGATCTGAAAAAGATTGAGCACAAGCTAAACCATCATCAACAG
>JAPZDX010000021.1:14399938-14415089 GCA_029783625.1 Naso annulatus
ACAAGGGAAGGACGGACATTAAGACACCAGGGTTAGTGGAAAACTCTCTCCTTTCACTAACGCTACAGCACATTCCAGATGTTACCTTGGTGAGGGTGAGCATGTAGAAATTGGTCACGTGATTTTCATGGGCACGTTTGATTCGCTGCTGGCACTCCTCGGAGTCGATCACCTCTCCCACATACTCACACACAAAGTCACCCTGAAGGAAACAACAAACAACAACATTTTAACACTATTTTAGGAACCACACAGGAAGTCTTATTTTAACTGACAACTAGTGAGATGAGTGCGAATCAATAATAAAAGCTTGATTTTGAAGCTACCCATGTTTTTTAGATTGGTTTAATTCACATACAAAATTAAAGTGAATAAAAAAGACGAACTCTAACACAATAATGCAGATTTGGGTAAAAGGCTCAAACATTACACTCAGCACCCACCTTCCTGAGGGCCTGGTTCGTCCTGAGGCCCCAACCACGGTCATCGGTCTTCACCACTTCCGTCTCTGCATACAGACGTTTGGAGAAACACTGATTCTCACAGCTGTCTCCTGCAGGACACACCTGACAGTAACAACACAAAAGGGAAACGAAGTTAAAAGGTGCAACTTCTCACAGTGATCTCACGGCTTTTAACAAACAGTAATGAACGTGCATGCAGACCTGTGGATGACACTCGTACTGCAGCATGCGGTTAAGACACTGGGAGTTGGGGCTGCAAGGATGCTCATCTGTTGGTCTGCAGTTGCATCGTTGGATTTCTGACAAGTCAGCAACGTGTACCTGAACTTTCCCCACCGGTTTGTTGGACTGTTACAGGAAAACACACAACCAATAGAATTAGTTAAAAAACAACAACAAAAAAAACCCTGAATAATTATTGAGTAAAACTTAAACATACTCAGAATTTTATGTTATTTGTTGGAAGAGAGTAATAATAAAATCATCACCTTGATGAACTTGTAGGGTGGGGGTTTGCGAGAGTTGCGCTCCTGCTCGAGAGCCTCCCTGCTCTCCCTCTGTGCCTTAAGCTCCTGAAACCGCCGGGCGGCTTCTTCCAGAGCTACAACACAACGACAATCTCTCAGAAATTCATCCTTACTACAGCGCGCAGGAGAGGATGAAAACTGCGACAGATTCGTCTTAAAAACGGGAGGAAACTTTTTGGGAAGACAATTACCTTTCTTGAAGGTTTTGTTGATGTTAATCTGACCCGTTACAAAGTTCTTGTCATTCTCCACGTAGGGGAAGACGCGGCCCTGGTTGATCCAGTAGTAATCATGGGAGCCAAAGAAGAAGACAGGAAAGTCGCCGATATCGTGGCGAAGGCTCTGAATGTTTGATGGCACCAAGCGAGGGTTGCAGATCTCAGCTGGCCACCACCTGCAAGGGAACGGAACAGAGACATCGTTTAATAAGAAGAAGAAGGAAAAGAAGAAGAAGGCGGACAAATAGAACAAGATAAGTGTGGTAACAGAAAAAGAAATCATGTTCAGTTATTATAGCCTGAGGGCAGCGTCGCACCAGCACACATTTTTAAACATTACTTCTCATTCTTTCTGTGAACACTCTTTTTTAGGAACTAGTTTCTAACAACAAAAATAGTTCCTCGACCTCCTCAACATCACAGATCAAAATTCATATTTGCCGACCTATTTACACTTTTGACCAATAGAAATGCTGTTTTTTTTGTTGCCTAATTATTGTTTCACTAATGTGAAAGAAAAATCCCTTTTGTCCCATTACCGCAATTAAATCTCTTGTCATGTCTGCAGACTATTAGCTCTTGAATCAATATCACAGAACACTGCTAACAGTGAGAGACAGGAAAACACCACTCCTATTCTGCACTCAATGTTTCCTGCCACTATGATGTCACATCCTCTTGCAGAGGGAAGTGCAAGCAGCTTTTTGAACTTAACATAAAGATTAAGACTGGTGATATCCTATAGATTTCTTAATGTCAACCGTTGCTATGTAAAGACCAAAACAAACAATACTCGATCTCTCCCCATCCTGTCTGTGGCTCTTAGTCCACTTGCATCCACTGAAGGAATCTTTACAAATGTTTAAAAAAGGTTCAATAATTTGCTCAAACAGCTGGGCCAAAAAGAAGTAAATGGTACATGTGCTTACGACAATTTTTGAGTAGCTATTGATACGCATTTGGTGAAAATGTTCTGAGCCAGAAATGTGCATGCAGCAGGTGTAAATTTTAACTTTCATGAGCAAGGATTTCAAGTTATTTCGCTTCATCGTTACCATCAGGACCTGGGTTACACATACATACGTGTGTTTTTGCACTTTCTTAGTGGACCTAAGACTTGTGACTTGGACATCTGTGTTGTGAAAGTGAAACTTGTTTACGCTGTGCCCCTTTGCCAAGACACCGAACATCACAGCAGTACTCAGGTCAACAGGCTCACCCTGGAGGGAATTCTTAACGCACCTCTTACAAAATGTTAAAAAAAAACAAAACCCCCCCCAAAAAACTTTAATGCTCTTGGTCGTACTCCAGACCTGACCTGCCTTCTTTGATCTTGGAGACAGTGGGCTCTTCTACCGTGAAGACTGCCGTTCAGTCTTTATGGTGAGTGGTCGAGTACCCGTGGTCACAAGAACTTGTGCAATGAGGTGAAGTGCTGATGGTGATCAAGCGATATCACTTGAAATACTTACAAAACGTACTGCTCGCACCTGCTACATGCACATCACTGTGCAGTGATCCATTTGTGCACAACAGGAAAAGTTCCGAAAATTATCGATTGAGTCCAGATACACTACAGTGCCCATGTTCAATGTAATGTAACAACATGTCAGCCAGTGCAGAGGAATGGCTTAATAATGTGCTATTAACAGATTTGACACAACAATGGCACAGAGGAATAAGCTACTTCAGAACTGGAATTATATCAAAACAGTCAATAACTGATAGTGCAACCAAACTATTGATGGTTTTGGCCTTTTAATGGGATTTTTTGATGACAAGAGAAATACAGACACAAGTAAGACATCACCAGATCTATCTTAGAAATGTAAGTGTACCATAAACTGACAGATGCACAAGTCTCAGCAGTCTGTAGTGAGTACTCTCTGCGTACCTGTAGCTGCCGAGTTTGACCCAGACAATTTGTTTGTAGTGAGGTTTCTTCCCTGCCCTGCAATCACTGCAGGACCACGCCCCCTCCGGCATCTCCATCTCCAGACACTCCGGGTGGAAGGAAGCCGGGCATGAGTCGCAGCACAGCAACTTGCCTCCTACATTTGTGTGGATGTACACATGTATGTGTGTATGTGTGTATGTGTGTGTGCGTGTGTGTGTGTGTGTGAGCGTGTGTATATGCATGCATTGTGGAAAATTGGTATGCAAAAAGAGGAGGAGTGTATGATTAGGTGATGCATTTTAAAACGTGGACAAACTCTGAATCTCATTTGCAGACAAGCCGAGGAGAAGCCTCAATGCTACAAAAATGACAAATACAGCGCTGAGACGTGGTTTTCCAACATTCAGTGTGACACAGAAATAGTTTTCTTGGAGGGAAAACAACTCCCATCCAAAAACAAAAAACTACGGTCAGAAGCTTCTTGCTTGAGCGAAGGCTCCTATGAGAGTCACACTGTGCGAAAAAGATTTAAAAAGGTTGGAAACCACAGCACTGGGTTCTCTGGTCACTTACAACCTTTACTGCAGCAGTTTCAGCATGTCTAGCAATCAGATTCAGAGCACTGTACCAAGACCAGTCTATGGGAAATACATGCGGCAGCCAGCAAGTGAACAGTTAATCAGGGTTATACTCAAATAAATCATTGGCAAAAAGCAGGCATGCAGTCCTGCCAGTAAAGCAAACGTCTCCCATGACACATACCGCATCCTGCACAGACCAGCTTGCATGGAATCATATTTTTATAATATTGCAATTTGAAAAATGATTTGCATCCCTTTAATGCAACATCACAACTTTCACTATTCTCGCACTTGGGAATCCTATCTTTGCATAATTGCATCATAAAAAAACTGATTGGGATTATGTTCCATCCAAGGCAGGTCAAGGGACAAGGAAATAAAGTCAGTCAAAATTTCATCTGAAAATTTCAGTCAAAAATAAAACTTAGTTGCAGTCAGCATAAAAGAGGTGAGACTGGACAAGGCCTTCAAAACAAAAACAAGCCCAGAGTGCTGAAGCAGAGAAGCAGTGCGCCACCAGCAGCGATAAGCTCCACAAACCACAGACAAAACCGGAACCAGACCAGAGCATCCTGCATCAGGGCATCAGACAGTAGCTTAAGTACTGGAGTTTAATGACCAATTACATTTTCCCCGCAGGAAAACTTAACTTGTTGAAAATTAAAAGGACGTTTAGAGCAACTTTACTGCAGAGACATAAACACAGATTGACTGTTCATGCACAGCATGAACAAATCCCACAACGGACCTCATGCAAGAAGCACCAGTATGAACAGATTTGTTCTTAAGCTGCATATGCAACTGATTTAAGGTTACTTAACTTGTACTCAGATTTTTTCTTAAGGTATGAACAAAATTCATGCATTGTCCAGATGTAGACACACTTTCTTATTCCACAGGAAGAAAAAACACTTGTTTGACTTTCAGACTCATGATGAGAATCATAAAGTCTTCATCTACATTAATCTAAATTAAAAAACTGAGGTTTAGATTAAGCACGTAAACCTTTTCTTGCATGAGGCCAACTGTTATCTGTTAATGTGTCAGGGAACTTAGCTGAGGTTACTTTGCGCCACTCTGCATTAAAATTAACTGCGTGTTTGACCAGTTAATTAATTTTGCACCTCAAGGCTTTGAAATGAAAAATGCGCACACAGGGGAAACTAAATCAGAGCAGGAGCAGGCACAACACAAACACAGAGCAGTGGGACAAAGGAGAAAAAGAAAAACTGTGCAGTTACCTTTCCCAACATTCTTTTTGGTAGCTGACGAAGGAGAGGGAATCATAGGTAATTTCAACTCAGCACGATTTGACTCAGTCAGAAGGTAGTGGGACTTATAGGCATATGAACTTAATATGGTGTCAGTAAGGTCTTGCACTAACAGCCCTACACAAGACACACAGGAAGAGACGGGAGTAAGCCGCAGTCAAACTCGAAAATTACCCAAAAATTTACAAAAAGATGAGAAGGAACAAACACACAAGGACAGTCTCTCTCGCACACTCGCATACACACAGAAGAAACAAGTAAAACAAAGTTTGTCCGAACACAAAGAGGCCAACAGTGCACTCAACTTGTCGTTTAACAGGCAAAACATCAGATCTAAGCTGGTTAAAAGTCATTTAAAAAAGGGTAAATCCTGTGTTTTCTCACTCATCAACATCCAGGACAGACGGGACTCTTTGAAGCGGAGTGCAGTGTAACAGCCTCGATCATATATAGTATTAGTATCGTGATGGAAAACAAACATTACATTTCACAGCACCGCTATTCATGAACAACAATGGAACATGTGATATTAAAAGATAAAATACCAAAACATAAAACATCGAGACAAAGTACGTGAGGACTTTAGTTTTCACTCATGAGATGTTATTGCAGCAAAATGGCTTTACTCAAAAAAATGATGCAAAAACTACAATCAGAGAGGCTGAGAGTCCTGTGGCTGCTCCAATGTGAAGTGGAAGTAACACGAAGTGATCTTGAGTTTTGGTACAAGACTGAAGCAAAATCCTCGTGTATGATGAAATTAAGTACTTCTGCATTTTCCTGCTCTGTCTGCTCAGGGTCACTGTGGGCGCCACGGCTGTGGGAGAGGAAGTTCGTTAGCGTGTTCGGTTGTGAGAGCTTACCTCTGGCACACAGGAAGCACCAGCCCACATTGACGGGTGAGGTGAGGAGGCCGTTCCTCTTGGCACTGCCATGGCTGCTGCAGATCATGATGTGATGGGTGAGGGCGACACTGCCTGCCGCAACGCAGCTGTCTCCTGTGTGATAGGCCACCGGACAGCGGATGCAACGCATCAGACGACCTGGATGGGAAGCACAGGAGGGGAGGAGGAGAGGAGAGGAGAGGGAGAAGACTCAGTCACACTTTCTTTCTCCTGCTTGCTTTTACAGTTTTACACTCAGTGGTCCATTTCTGTGTGTAAAGTTTTTGTTAGCTGCTCACTCCAACACGAGTCAGAGCTATGAAAAGGTGAAGGTTAAATGAAGTGTGTCAGATTCTTTTATGGGTTCCAGCTGTAATTAAGGGAAACCAGAAGCGGCAAAACAAATACTTGGTATTTTCTAGAGGCTTTAGTCTTCCGCGCATGTTTTCCAATCAAAATAAGTCTAACACATTCACACGTCATGATTCGGGCCAGGTATTTCCAACAAAAGTGTCCAAAGGGTCACAGGATAAATCTGATGGGTTGTAAGATGTTTGATTGGGTTGAAAAGAAGAAAAAAAACTGTTCTGTTACGCAAACCTATACTTATTTCTGAAGCTTTCTGTTACATCTGTTTTTTTGGCATTTTAGGCCTTAAACGGTAATTTAAATGAAACCATTTGGGAAGCTCAGAGGGGAAAAGTTATTTGTTGTTTATTTGAAATGTTATTAAAAGGTTTGTAATCATTGTTATGGAGTCTTCAGACAACCATGATTGTCTCCTATAGCGATTGGATGTTCAACAGACTCTCCTCCTCAGATGTGATATTCACAGCAAGGTAACGCACCATAGTGTAAAGACATCCAAAAACAAGGCAGTCACTCATAATGGGCTGAAGCCTCAAGGTGTTTTTCCCCTGAAACCAAACAGAGAACTGTTTGCACTCTTTGTTAGAGGGGAAACTGGATGTTCTTAGTGAAAATTTGTCACTACACATTTTGCAGTCAATGCGGCACAAGTTGAGTCTTCATTGGTATCTTTTTGTTATTCCTATCCTCTTCAGCCTAATTTCCCCTCAAGAGAAACATGTCCTAAGTCTTATTTCTTCCCCTTTGCGGTTCTCATTTTCATATTTGAACAGGCAAGTACAGCCTTTAACCCAATGACCCCTTTTTGTTTGAGCTTTCTATTCTATTGCTTAATAACATCAGTCAGAAAATGCAAAGGAACATGAAAGTTTCACTTTACATACATTTCCTTCACATTTTGCTGATGTTGCAAAAGCTCATTGGTCCACAGCTTCGACTGCAGGCTTAAACAGGAAATCAGAAGAGCTGAAAAGCAAACAGAAACAGTCTCACCTTTACTGGCTCGCTGCAGGTCTCTCTCCAGGCAGCAGGTAGAGCAGCTGTGCTGAGGGCAGCTGAAGCCTCCACCCTGACAGCTGGTGGTGCCAGGGAGCTTACGGACACAATCCTCATGGTAGTAACAACCACATCCGGACACAGAGCAGCGCGTCACCTCCCGCCCCGCTGTTTTACAGCTAAAACATGGGTGATTGCCTGAAAAAAAAGAGTGACGGACAGTCTGTAATGGTAAAAAGCCAAACACGACAGATGTGATAGAGAAGCTGTATTCTGATTCACTCACCGTTTCTACACTCCAAGCAGGTGAATCTGCCTTCAGGTAGAGACGTCAGACCGAGACACTCCAGGTGAAACTGTCTGTTGCAGTCACCTTCACACACCACCAAACCCTCTCCATAAACCTCGCAGATCTGCACACAAACAAACACGGTTAGAACGCCGTACAGCTTATTAAAACTATCTGCTTTCGGAACAAAGAGAGTACAGTGATGAATCATGAGTAGACCTGGCAGACGGTGTCTCTCTTGCCGGTGCTGCCGTCCTGACGTGAGAGACCGGAGTCCACAGACTGAGTGTCTGAAGCATCTGCGTCGGCTGCTGCTGGACTATCAAGACTCTTCCCAAACAAACCCTGTGAGATAAACAGAAAGAGGAAACACGTCAATGTGTTTTTTGTCTAAAAATATTATAAAGCACAGATGCACTATTGTGAGCTTACTGCGTGTCATTTATTTCTTACAAATTTTGCCTCATTCATCTTAGATAAAGGAAAGTGTAGTGAGTCCATTCTGACTTTGTGCATGTTCACACGTCTTTTCTGTGCAGGAGAGACATGATTGTTCTCTTTATGATCATTAGTATTTGTGTGCATGTTTTCCGAACCTACCTGGGGGTCGTTGAGGCCTCTGGAGTCGGAATCTGAAGTGTCTCTGTACTGAGAGGACGCCATCTCCACATCTGTTGACGCTCGGCTTCGCTTCTTTAGGGGCTTGCAGGCGTCAGAGATCTCACTGGCTCCTAGAGCATCAAATGAGGAGAGGGCAAAGTAAGTATTTGAAATTCCCACCTCACAGTTTTACAGGAGACTTGAAGGAAGGATCTCCTACCTTTCTGTGAACCCGTCCTCAGTGTGGTCTCAGGAGCCATCTCAGCCTGTGAGCAGGTTAAACACGGAGGTTAAGATTATCGTGGTAATTATAATTCAAGCGGTGGCACGTCATCTAGAGGCCACGGTTGTATACATTCAAGCATACATTCCCGATACATTACTTGAAGTTTGTGTGTGGGGGGGCTGATACCTGTTCCTTTTTGGTTTTCTTCTTAGGGATGGGATCGCTGCCTCTCTCTGACTCAGACCTGCTCCTGACTGACCGCCGCTGCAGTTTCCTCTCCTGAGAACCTGAAAACACAGAAAAATATTGAGCTGCATCTCTTGCCGATTTCACACGTCAAATATTCATCGAAACGAAACACCCTGCAGGTCCGTGTTGTACCAACCTTGTGGACTGCTGTGGTGTGATCCAGGAGAGGAAGTCTGCTGCATCCCTCCCTCCTCACTCCTGCGGCTGGCGGGGGAGCATCTCCTCTCCTCCCCCTCCTCTTCACCTTCGTCCCCATCCTCCTCCTCCTCAGGGCTGGGCTCAGGCTTAGCTCTGGTGTCCTGCTGAAAGCATCGACATTTGAGATTCCTCACAGGATAACTCTGACATGGATACATTTTTCTGTCTATCCGAATCACTCTGACCTCAGGGGAACAGTATCCCAGGTCCGGCTGCCTGGCCTCTCTCTCCACTCTCTCCTCCTTCTCTTCTTCTTTGTCCTTTTTTGGAGACGGAGCCGCTTTTTTCTGCAGGAGAGGCCAGTCACACTTTGTGATTTCCACGTTCAGTCTCTTCATGGTGATGGATAGAGGCAGCAGCTTTCTGGCGGCTGCCGTTTTCCAGGCCCTGACTGGTGGCGGTGAGTCCTGCCGTACTCGAGCATCACAACCAGTGTTCTGTTTCGGGGAGCTGGTTTTACGCTGGTCGCCCCTCTGGTTCTTCTCTTCATTTGAGGCCTGGGAGTTCGTGTTGTCGTCCAAGTTTGAAACGCTACACTGTCTGCGTGGAAGCTGCCTTCGTGGCAGCTGCTCTCTTTCTGGTGATTTAACGCCTCCATCTACCTTCTTACCGACTGAACCACTGGAGCGCCGGTTTCTTCTCTCAGCTCTGATGTTGGGCTTCTTTGTGGGCGGGGCTTCACTAGGGTCTGGGTCAACATAGATGAAGGTGTAATTGTCAATTCGTTCCTGCCGTGTCATTACAAAGGCATCCTCCGCATGGCCCACACCAACCTCCCACTGGGAACGCTCGCGCTGTGGGATAGGCTTCAGAAGCTGGAGAAGAAAACATCAAAACATACAAAACAACCAACAAACCTTATTATTGACACAAAAATGGTTGTTTTCTACAGTCAAAGGAAACTGTAATTTACCCAAATGACATAAATAATATAAGAGCCTCAAAATGAATGACACACAATTGTGAAAAAGAAAACATCACATTAATACGTTATTACATAAAATGCATGGCATGGGAGACAGGGGGAATAAATATCTGTATGATATAATACAAGATTTTAAGGAGAAAATCACAAGAAAATGCTTTTAAGGTGTCAATTATCCACTCAAATAAGTTCAAAATTTGAGATTTGAATTCTAAACATTTAAATACTTCTGTTTGCTCTGAAAAAGATCATTTTTAATTTGATTCGAACCTGTTTAATTCTGAGGCAAATTTGTGATTTATGATTGGGCTATATAAATAAATATGTGTTTACTGAAAATAAATGAACATTTTTAAATGCAAACTAACAAAAATGGAAAATACTGTAATTACAAGAAAACTGGACTGTTAATCACATAAATGTTATTTACTGGATACATCTCGAAAAAACAAATTCAATGTTAAATATAAATCTTTGGTTAACCATATCATAATGCATACAAAGACTGAAAAATGACATTTTTGTGTCAGAATGTTCGGAAGATGTGTCTCGTGAAAAATTGCTGTTAGCTGCTTTATGTTCTAATCATGAACTGTCGGTTGCTAGGTTACTTCTCAACTGTCCAATCTAATTGCTCCCAATGTTTTGTCCCGCCTGCATATTCTGCGTACGCAGGAAATACATCACCATACGAAAGTTAGACACTAGATGCTTACACAGCATTCAAAGAAAACAACATCTGAATTTACCCCGTCTTCCTTCAGACCAGTCTCACAATATTTCTTTCATACGTACTTTGTGTTTCTCTACAGGGTTTGTGGCCTTGCGCAGAGTCTCAGCCTGAAGTTCATCGAACTGTTGCTTCCCCTGGTACATGACTATCCTCTTCTCATGTATCCACGCTCGCTCAGCGACACTACCGAAGAACTGGACGTGATACTCCCTGTGACCTGCACGCAGACAGAGAGAGGAAACACGCTGCGATGTTTGTACCCGTACACTTTCAGAAATGTGTGAAGGAAAACAGGGTTGTGCAATGTAAGTTATTTTTGATGCACGTGTTCTCAAACCTCTGGTATTGATGCGGGTGTGGACCTTCATCTGCGGGTCAGAAGAGACCATGCAGGGCCACCAGGGGTAGGTGCCCACCTTGGACCACACCAGATCTCCAATGACAAACTCCTTACAGAAGCCAGTTTCTTGGATCACTGAGGGATGATGGACCTTCGGAACCTAAACATGAACATGGATCAGTCACTGTTCTGCTTTTAAAATCCAAACAATCTGCAGTGATCAGTGTGCAAAGACTTCAAACCGCTACAGAGAAAAAAAACAGTCGCGCTCTTGCCTTCGGCGTCTTTGGTTCAGTTTTGATGACGGTCTTCTGAGGCTTCTCTGTCTGCACTGGGGGCGTTTCTATTGGCTGGGGCTGAGTGTTGATGTCCTCTGTCTGGCCCGTGGTACCTGCCTGTGTTTGGCTCGGGTCCAGGCTCTGTTCCTGGACCTGCAGCTGCAGCCTCGCACTCTTTTTCCTCTTCTCCTTCTTCCTCTCATGCCTGCGCTGCATCTGAGCGGCCTCATTCTTCTGAGACTCCTTTTGAAAAAGGGAGTAGAAAAGAAACATCAGTTAACTTTTTTATGTTTCGCTTTTTCTATTAAAGGTAACACAGAAATGGATGTCTTTTGTCTGCTAAAATCAAAGCCTCCTAAGATATCCATTTTTGAGTGCCGACGAGAAGTCGATTAAAAGTAAACCAGGAAGCACACAATGTAACAATTCCACATGAATTGTAATTGGACAGATTTGACTTTTAAGTAACTTTTCCATGAGATGTAATGTTGCTGGTGTGTACAGCTAAAACACACAGGCCATTAATACATGGACAAAAACTAGTAAGCAACCATGTTGATAATGGATCAATCATTTAAGTCATTTTTTAAGGAAAAACAGCAAAAAACTTTGAGCAAAGCCTATACAACATTAAGATGCTCGGCCTGTTGGAGTCTTATACAAACGCACACTGCGTGTTTTTGGCTGGGATCTTGAAACAGATTAAGCGTGCCATTTGGAACCCCCAGAAACCAGTAATCTGCATGCTTGATTATTTTCTGGCATTTTATGGGCCAACAAGGAACTGAGAAGAGAAGGTATTTGTTTAGTCAATAATTAAAATAATTGTTAGCTGCAGCACACAACTGTATGTAAATTATACTTCTGGTTCCCCATTTGCAGGGTTTGGGAAGAAATTTGTTGTCATGTCTTCACACAATTCTTCAGATGTTCCAGTAATTGTGTATTTGTTCGTTGACAGATAAACTAGATATAATACATGAATTCATCTGAGACTTTCCTACTAAAAATCACCTATAAACAGGTATAACAAATACGAAAAAATGTAAGGCTCATAGGACGGAGCTGTAGAACAGGCTGAGTGTGACGTAAGGGCAGTCAGTTACTTTTGGACATTTGGTCAAGTGCAGGAATGATCTCAGTGCCTTTAAGTGTTATTTTGTTGATTTTCAGATATTAATAAAATTATGCACATATAAAAGCAAGGTTTTAAAAGTGATTCATAGGACATGTATAGATTAATGAATTCCTAGAAATGTGCATGCAGATACAAAAAAACCAAGAGGCTTATTCCTGCATTGATGAAGACTGTGAAAAGTGGTTAAAGTGGCAGAAGTGGAAAAAAAGTGAGTGAATAACCAGAGGTGAACAGCTAACTATTTCTTGAGAAGCTTAAACAAGCATGTGTATTTTTGCATGAAAAATCACCTATTTAACAAACTAGCTCAACTAATTAATCGTGCAGCCAATAATTTCAGACATCCTAAATAAACAGCGTGTTTGCAGTGAACATTGCATGCATTACCTGCAGCTCTTGCAGCAGGTCTCCACACAGCGCAGATTCAAACAGCTCTTTCCCGTTCTGATACGTCTTTATGATCTTCAGCTTGATCTCTGGAGAGCTGGTTTTCTTCAGCAACCCACCAGGGGTGTTGGACGGAGTGTGGGAGGGTTGAGAGGAGGGTGTACTGTCCACAAGGGAGGGGGGAGGACTGGAGGAAGGCAGGTGTAATGGGGGAGGAGGGGGGAGAGTGTGGGTCATAATGTGTGGCGTCTGAGGCAGGTGGTGCTGGGAGGGAAGTGATGGAGGGCTATGTGGGTGCGGGTGGGTTTGTATGTGAGGCGGGTTTGAGTGAAAGTGGTGTGCATGGTGGTGGTGATGTGGATGATGGTGATGATGGAGGAGGTGCGGGTGATGCGTGGGCAGAGGGGGGGACACGGGAGACAAAGGTCTCTCCTGGAGGCCTGGACCTCTCAGGACCGTCCCTTCCCCTGGCATGAGGCCGTGCTCTCCGTAGCTCCGTATGGCCCCGTAGCCATTAGCGGAGCCGTTGGGAAACTGTGAGTACATGGAGAACTTAGCCTGTGGCTCGTACATGCCCAGACCCGGCGGGAAGCCGTTGGAGACCTGTGACAAGTCTTCCGAGGCCGATGGCGGGTAAGAAAACTCTGCGTCCAGGGCAGCATCATAGGAGGGTCCACCATCCTCGCCCGGGTCACTGCCGGTGTCGCAGGTGCCTTCCTGTCTGATGTTGGCTGAGTCAATGAGCTGAGGGGGTTGCTGAATTGTATTTCCCATGATCCCTTGCATGAAAGAGAAGGAGAAATCCATTGTTGGGCTCCTGCATCCTTAACTGTCTTTTTCTTTTACTGGACCTGTTGACAGAGATCAATGCAATTCAATGAGACTCAAGCGGAATCAGATTAAATCACTGTCACAAACATAACTGCACACAATTGTTTTTTTTTTAAGTTAATCAAATATCTTTTTCGAGATCATCTCATTTGTCCTTTACAAAGCTCTAAGAAGTGACATGCTTAGCACTACACTGACATAACATACAGTACATCAAATCTACTCTCTGCACGACCCCTTTGAGGTTATTGTTGCCCCCCAGCAGTATTGTATGCATGTATATTCTGTGTTTAAGAGTCCATCGGGTACAGTGCTCCCATTCCAGGGTATTACCTGTCCCTGATTTGCTGTGTGTCAGTTGGTTTGTGGTGATTTAATCAAACTTAAGTGTGTTTAGGAACATGCACCACTGGGGTGTGATATAATCTGTACTTTTTAAAAACAGATTTTGACACAGGGTTCCTCTACAATAAGACAGAGCCTTAAGATACACGGTGGGCTTGTGGCTAATAGCAAATGCTTAATGGTAACGGCTGCATTACACATATAGGCAACATCTGCTGTGCGATTTCAGCAGGGGATCTTTCCTGTATGTCCAATTTTATTTTTTCTATCTGTGTATATGCACTGCTAAAAAAGTTAAAGGAAAACATTTCTACTAAAAAAAATGCTCCTGCCCTTAATATTTTATCAAACATTGCACTTTTGTGTTACATTTTTAAAAACACATGTGCGTGAATAGCTTTTTTTTTTTTTTCAACAGTAACCTTGATGTTTTAATTGGTTGCAAGATATTATGCGACATGAGGGACCGCTCTGAGAATACATGTACTGGATCTCTTAACACTAAACTCAGCCCCTAATAAACTCAAGAGCTGAACCCATCTGGGCCAATTTACCCACTTCAGTTATATTGCAAACAAAGAGGCATAAAACTGGTTCAAGCTTCTCAAATGTGAATATTTGTTGAATATTTAGTTTTCCATAATAGTAAACTGAAAACATGAGAGCACTGGACTGCAAGTTAAACGAAGCTGACAGCTAAATTATGTTGATGTGGACTACAATGAATTATGATAAGCCCCTAAATTCATAGTCCAAATGATTATTTGGTGTACTGCAACATTCTACAAATTAATCTGTATGAAAAAATCACTGATCAAAACCCTGATAAATTCACAAGGATGTCTGAATGATAGATGGAAGCACACTGCGAGCGAACTTGAATGGTCAAACACTTCACAAAAAAAGGCACATCAGCTAAATTCACCATCAGTAATATTTTAAACTTGGACTCAAAAACACAAAACAGCCTGCAGACATCTTTTGCTTCTGACAGAGAAGTTTTACAGGCTGTTCATGGACAGCCATTAATCATTTGTGCAGAGCCTCCCCCCTTTAGGATCCATAGATCATTTTGAGTTTTTTATTTCATCAACACAAACACATGGTGGCCTGCTATCACAAACAAAACAAAGAACAGCAACCAGTGTCTAGTTTGCCCTCTTATACTTGATTATTGCCGCACCTATCGTGATTAACTCATCAGGTTAAAAAGAGTGAGGCTCTCATGCTCTCGAAGAAAAGACTGAGGTTTAATTTGAGGACAGACTCAAGCTGCCCAGCATTGCAAAAGGTGGATAACGGTGATGTAAACATCCATTAGGTGTCAACTAACGTTCACTAGCTACATATATCGACTTTTAATGTTATTATAGGGTTCATATCTGCTGTGGTAAACAATAATACT
>JAPZDX010000021.1:14470451-14481202 GCA_029783625.1 Naso annulatus
TGCCTGAGGTGTAACTGATGACAGACATTTACAGATCTATGTACGCATTTACAGATCTGTTTACACATTTACAGATTGATGTACACTTACAGATCTGTGTACCAATTCACAGATCTTTGCATGCATTTGCAGATATGTCTTCACCTGCAAATCTGAATACAGACATACAGATTTTTTTACACACACACAAATCTGATTACACACACACAGATCTGAACACACACACAGTTCTGAACATGCACACAGATCTGGATACGCACACGCGGATCTGATACGCACACACAAATGATAAAGCATGCACACACAGATCTATTGCTACAATAGTACTCCCATATAAAACTGAATATGCAAAAACTTATTGTATATACTAAGTAAGGAAGGCAGGCTAAAACTATTAAAATGAACAGTGGTGTGCTTTGAAATTACTATTAAACACACTGCTTTCTCAAACTATAAACCATATAACCACACCAAAGGTTAACATTTAAAGAAATGTTAATTTTTTTTTAACAAGCTAAACTGTTTCACATGAGATTAAAATGACAGAATAACATGTTCAGCAATTTATTTACATACATATGTATATGTTAATGTATATGTGTATGGGTGTTCATTGGAGATAAAGAGTGGTATTCTTTCCTTACTTGCTGATGAACTTGTTCTCTCCAATCTTAACCCCGTACTGTGCGTCATCCATTCTCAGTCAGCATGAGAGGAGCTGAGAGACAAAGAAGCGACACAGAAAGTTCAGAATTTTCATCCGTCTGATTCAGTCTCATGACTCCTCATGACCAGCAGCAAGAAACAGACATAAAGAGCAGCCTGCAGACGAGCAAAGTGACTGCAGGAAGAGGGGGATGAGGTGGCAAAGCTCCACACAGTAAACAATCACAGCAGATCGTATCTACTTTCCTGTCAGAGCATTTCCTTCAAAACACAGATAGATTCACTGATACCAGTTAAATCACCACTATAATATGTCTATGTCTCACAATACAATCAAAGCATCTGTTGTGTGATGAAGTGAAACAGCTGCTCTCCACATATTCTACTTCTTCTCACCTACAATATATTTATCATTATTTGTTTCCTGTCACCCCTTTAATTTTCTCCTAAAGCCTTTTTTGTCTCTCACACTCAAAAAAACACATGCACGTAGGCACACATGCAGCTGTTTTAAATGGCACTCAGCCATCACCCTCTTGAGTTTTCCTTCCCTCTTCTCTGAATGAGTCTGTATGTGTGTGTATCCACCGAGGAGGCAGGACAGAAGCCTCCGGAAGAAGACGAACAGGTGCGGGACACATGGGCCACCCGCAAAGCCAAATCATTTCAGCTGCTCAAACATTTATCCACGAGCGAGCTACTGGCATCGCACATTACATGCATTAGCGGTCATATCTGTGTCCGTACGCTCAGTCCATGTAGTCTCTCTGTCCCTAAAATGAAATCCACAGGACACACAGGGGAAGAATCCTCTCCTAGGAGAATTTAACTTAGACTCTTGATGACTAAAGTGATCTCTGCAAATCCTGTCTTCACAAACAAACAGAAAACAATAACATGTTTGCAGCCTTATCATCTAAACTATAAATTATTTACATTTTTGTGTTTCCATTTTTGAATGCAAGCTTAACATTTTAAGATTTTTTTTTGATGCCCTCGTGCTGTGGCTCTATGGGTGGCAATGTCTGTGTGTCCATCTGTCCACCACTTTTTTCCAGACTGACAAATAAACAGTGGATGGTCATGAAATTTTGCTAAAAGCATTAACTGTACCCAGAGGGTGAATACAAATGACATTTTATTTAGCACCAACATGAGACTGACATTGTTTGTTTTTAGCCAGTGACTGATGATTGACAAAATGACACAGTAGCAGGTTAAATTAAAATTGTGACCCTGCCAAATATTACCTTCTACACATCAGCATGTTAGCATGACGGTGCTAGCATTTAGCTCAAACCACTGCTGTACCTCAGAACAGCCTCACAAAGCTGCTAGCATGGCTGTGGACTTCAGTAAATGTATTTTCCTAGAGTTCATGAAAAAACATTTGTTTAAATGATTTTCATACTGTATTACAGTGAACTACAAAACTTTTGAAAATCAAACACCATAGGACTGTGTTATAAGACAATCTTGTGATTAAAGAAGCTCAACAGTCATGTCATATTGGCACTGCGTTTTATTTCATTAAGTTTTAATCACAATCTTAAAGACATTTTTTTGTCATTTGGAAAATGCTTTGCGTTGCTCTACACAGCATGAACGCAAGCAGGAAATTAGTATGGAAGCACCACAAATAAACACTGAGGAGAGTGAATGTGACACAGAGCAGGACATGCTAAATGATTAGCTCATACCTAAAAGAGAGCTAGGTCTTTCAAATGGATGTAATTTGGGTATGAAAAGACAGACACAGATAAGAAAACTGGAATAACTAAGAGGTCTTTCCATGTAGTGATTTTATATAAACTGTTTATTCATTAAAATTTACTGCTGTATCTTGATATTTCTCACTATCTGGATATGAAATTGTTTATATTTGAATAAGACATTTTGGAAATGTCTCACAGCTTTGGTGTTTGTGTATAATAATGTAAGACAAAAAAACGCTCTCTTTATTGGATGAAAGCAGGGTTTCTTTCTTATAATACTGTCACTGTCTTTAGAACAGTTTTAAAAAAATTTAAACTAAAAGTCAGAGAGAAATACTTGCATTGTCAGTGTCAGTCTACAAGAGATCTTACCGTAGTGAAGACTGTGTGATGTTGTGGAGTCACCAGAGAGCAGGAGCTGCTGCGAGGAGACAGAGAGCTAAATGTTACACAGGTAGACTTCGTATGTATCCTCAGGTATAAGCAGCTCTGTCACTCAGGTGTCAGTTTCTTCAGGTCTTTTCTTGAGACTGTGACAGCGAACAGACGGGGAAGAGAGGGGCCGTTTACAGGAAGTGCTCCCCTTCCGTTAAACAACTTCCTCCTTTACTCAGTCAGTCACACAGGAAACTGACACGAGCTTTCACGCAGCTCAAGACTTCCTCAATTGAGTAGGCACAGATGAGCTATCATGCACACCAAAACACAGAGCAGCGGTAGAAAAACTAAAAAGGGACACACATAAACTGCCTTCTCTGTTTCCTCTTCACTGATCGAAACACTCGGATCAGAAATGTAACAACTTTAAACACACAATGCTGATAAAAACCTGAGGCTGTCAATCTCTCAAATAAATATGTTCAGTTATTGTGCATGAATTAAATATTAAATACCAATCAGCCCAGCCCAATGCCAAGCTCTATCAATATTTCATCACCTATATTAGTCATGTCAAGCACTCAAACGCTAACCATTCACCTACACAATGAAAATCATTAGTCTTTAATAGTGCGGTTGCGGTCAAGGTTGGCTGTGCTCGTAGACGCATTAGCAGGTGATGCCAGTGGTTTGAGACAGACATGTGGCCGGCTGTCAAACCGAGACAATGCCGTAATTGTTTGGCAAGTCACAAGACCGACGTGAACTTTAAGTCACTAAATTGTAATCTGATAACAACGTCGAGCCGTCCCTGATGTTCCCTCCTGACTTAAAGATCAAACTGGACATTTCACCTTTTAGCTGCTGCTTGAGTTTCATTCCCTCTGTGATCGAGCCCTTGTCAGTGTTTGCTGTTGATAAAGGTTTGCATAAAAATACACAAGGTCATTTTTCTGTTTTTTTCAGCTAAAGATCTCTAATGATAAAGCTAAGAGATATTTCAGCGCAATATTAAAGTTTTGATAGGAGACCAGTTAATGTCTGGGATTTATTATTATCATATTATTGCGACAAAGCTTTACACTTCTGTAAGGACGGCTTTTGTTCAGATGCTGAGGTGATAAGTCAAATCTCTTCAATGCAACCTTTTCCTTTCCTAAACAAACAAACAAACAAAAAAAACGTCAAATTTATTTTAATCATATATTCAATCAACTGTTTTTTAATATTTTCTATAAATGTTTCCAACACAAAGGTACAAACATACTCAAAACGCACTGGATCTTTCTACTTTGTTCCCTAAAAGGACTCAAGTGAATATATGTGGAGTTTTAAAAGTGAAAACCTATGTCCAGTATAGCAAGACGATCATGTCTCTGTGGCAATAAACTGTATGACACTGATGAACTCTTTATATGTGCTCTTTTTCCCACTGCCTCAGGATAAATAAAGTTATATCTTATCCTAGACTGAAGAAGGCTGTCTATGTTTTTTGAGTTAAGGCCAACATGCAGCCAGACTGACCAACAGCTGACCCAGTCTGTATTCACATCAGGGAGCTCTTCTCCGCGCTGCACAACACTCCACTGACTGTCTGAATTCCCCTCTGCCTCATTCCAACATCAGTCAACATCAGTCTTCCCTCTTTCTCTGTATCTTTGTGTGTCATTCGCCATCATCTGCTCGGTTGTTTCTTACTACAGCTGCTCTGTTTTTAAGAAGCTGTCCATTTTTTTTTGATTGGAAAATTCTTTCCTCTCTGTTTTCTCTGTCTGTTTTTCCCATTCAGCTTTTTCTTCTTTCTTGCTCAACAAGAGGCCATCCAGTGTGCTATTAAAACTCATGACCACAACTTCCTGACTCCTCCCCCCACACTCTCTGTATATAGGCTATCACTGACCCACATGCACGCTTGTTTTCTGCCCTTTTGCCCTGTTGCCCCTGAACCTTCTCTGTCAATGTCTTTGGTTGAAGTGGACGATGAATAGCCCCAAACCTCCTCCTGTTCGCTTTCTGTCTCACCACCACCTCTGCGTCCAGCCTCCACATTGCTATTGCTCGGCCTCACTATTGTCACCATTGTCATAGCAACACCAAAAACATCTGAGCTCCAGCTTCTAGCCCAAAACACCGAGCCAAAAATAGTGTTTGTCTGTCCTGCTCCTTGTTAGGCATGCTGGGGTTGTCAAACGCATTGCAAGGCTCGGTTACAATCTACATATGGCTTCCAGATCCTCCAGATGAAACTAAAACAAAATCCACTGGTTACTGCTTTTTAAAGAGAAATATTTTTTGGTTATCAGCCCTCTATGGTGGTAAATATCTTTGGGGTTTTGGGCTGCTTGTTCGGAAAAAAACAAGACATTTCAGGATGATCACTTAATAAACTAGCAGCTATAAAGGCCAACATCACAAGCCAAAACGTTCGGCATTCACTTTTTGGCAGATGGTCTGTCCTGAAAACACTGCCTCTGTCTAGCCAGCCTAATATGTGCTGAGAGGAATCTTAACTATTTTCTGCTTGTTATGTAACCTGTTAGTGATACATAACGTTAGCTATGCACACTCCCTAATAGGGACCAAATTTTATAAGATGCGGAATTTCTATCATTTTTTTGCTAAAGATTTGGGCTGGATCATCATAGACAGGGCTGTGGAGCTTTACTAACATGTTAACATTAATTTAATACGCCATATATCACTGATATTTGTTATTATTTATCTGTAGGTGTTCTTCCATGCCTTCACAAACGATATAAATGCTGCCGTTTTGCGTTTTATGCAGTCAAATAATGTTTAAGTCTTCTTTTACTAACGTTACAAACAGTCATGCTATCAAACTACACCCGTCCATCGGTACACCAACCTACAGGCATCACGATGATCAGCCTACTTAGCTACAGCGAAGCGTGTGTCCGATGCCTGCCGCCTTTTAAAAAATTAGATTTGGGCTCACCAAATTCTGGGACGCAGGCTCTCCGGTTCTCTCTTCGTCCACCGCCTCCTCTATATTATTTCCCCTCCTTCGGTTACGGCGGCTGTGCTGTCCGTTAACGGTAAACTCCTCCGTCAACTCGCTCGCTCTCCTGCCGTTGGAACAATCACTGGTGCGCGTGCATCCAGGAGCTGTGAAGGGGAGGTGGAGGAGAGCGCGAGAGATCCATCTGTTGTGGCGGGGCTCGCGGCACATCAGCGTCGGGGGGCCTCGGCCGGGAGCCAATCAGAGGGCGACCCTGACGCCCCTTTGTTCGCGCTGCGTGCGCTGATGAATGAAAACACGAAAACAATGGGAGAGACGAACATGCGCACACTGAGTTTGCAAAGGCGGTCATTAAAATTCAATGGAAATCACAAATTTACCAAGTGGTCCTAAAGGCGCACAGACGTCCCACTTCAGCTCATTCGAAAAACGGATGATGACTTGTGAATTATAAAAATAAATGGTGAGTGTTGTGATTATAATTATAATTATAACTCGTCAAATACTGACGCTTTGGGTCGGTACAAAGCGTCAGTATTTTACGAACCCAGCTCGTCATATCGATGAGTTGAGAATGAGACCCCAAAATCAACAATTTCTACAAAGTGGACCTTTAATAAAGTTATTGAGGGGGTCAAAAGAAAAATTAGCCCACCACAAACTAATTGCCAAAAGGGAAACCAGGGCTCTGTGGAAGTTTCCACTTTGCTCCGTTTGTAATTCAGTCTGTGCTGCATCATGCTGTAATTATGATCTCTAAATTTTAACCTTTAACTTTAGAACAATTCTTTTAGACATGCTCGGTTTTTGATGGCAAGATTGAAAAACAGAATAACTTCCCTGAATATGTTTGTTTAGCTACATCTGACAACTAGCAGCCTCAATAGGTATAGTGGACAGGGTTTTCCAGACAGCATTCCTGCCTTATGTCCCTTTACAGTTTTTTTTTTTTTTAAATCACCGCTGGTTATCAATGATCTTGCTGCAGACAGTCCACAGGCTGCACTGCTCTTGCAGGTGAGTTCTACCATTTTCATTTTAGCATCACAGGTCTGGGCATTGATAAAAGGAACTGATAAGCTTGGAGGCATACATATCAATTCTGAATCCATTTTGGTATCGTTTCTCAACTGGAACTGGGCATCGATTCCCATCACACAGGCTTATTGTATTGTCACAGTTGTTATCAAATAAGGTGAAGCAATCAATAGGAAAAATTAGAAAAATGTTCAGGCTGCGATAGAAGAAACTGATGGTTGTGGTTTTCTCTCTGCACAGCACATCAAAGGGCACCCCAATAGTCTTTTTTATTATTTTTTTAAATCATAGTTGAATCAGAAAGATTCTGACCTGCAACATTTTTCAGTGTTATTGTCACAATCACGGTTGGTGACAAATAAAGACAAAAGACTTTGTTCATTCTGTAACATCTTGTTAAATAGTTTTAGGAACAAAGAAACATTTTGTTGCTACAATTAGTTTACACAATTTCTCTTCCAGAACGTTTAGCAAACTTTACTCCATTAAATATACATTTTTTGTTGTTGTTTTTACATCTATTTAAAGTTTTCTCAGCTCATACTTTCATTTATACTGGTAATGTGTTAACATGGACAGGAAGCGATGTTAGAGTAAAAAAATACAGTATGAAAAGGTCCTAACAAACACAAGGATTCCACCAAACCACAGATTCAAAATAGGATCAAAATGTATTTACTTTTTAAATTAAAAGTACAACAAAATGGTGCACTTTCCAGCATGATTTAAGATTAAAAGTTATGATTTGTTTCTTACAAATATTTGCTTGCAAAAACATGAAAACAATGTATAAAAAAACATTGAAAAAGATAAAACACTTAATACACAAAAGTATATTCTTCAGGTAGCACCCCCTTCAAAATAACTGAAAGGGATTGATGTCTTTGTGTCACACACCTTATGACCACCCTCTTAAGAGCCCTCTGTTGGTTAAACTGACTATTACAGAAGAGAGTCTGAGCTTGCACTGATAGTGTGACATGCAAGTAAGTACAATAAAAACTGGAAGGTAAAAGTTAACAAGAAGAAGCTGCCTTTAGACACAAAGACATTTAATGTTCATCTTGCCATTAAGTGATCAGGCAGGTTGACTCAGCTGCCAATGACTCGGGCTCTTAATAAGGTGGCCAGCCAGTGACTTCTCCTGCATTTAGAAACATCAATAGTAAGAATTCTCAGGGAGAAAACCAGGTACACCACACATGAGAGGACACAAATATATTTCCACTGCAGGACTTGGGGGGGGGGATAAAACAGAGATTGTGTGGAGAGAGGATGTTGTGGAAGAAGTACTGATTGCATGAACAAGATATGACACAGAAAACAAGGTCACATGTGTGTACGATTATTATGTTTGCATGCCATGTATGAAAGAATTCACTACAAGAGGTGCCAAAAACTGTCAAATCAAACTCTCCAAGAGAGGCAGCAGGAGGCAGTGACTGCTCTCTGATGTTGATCACCTGCTGCAAAAGTCACCCAGCGCTGGAACACGAGCAAAAACATCAGCCGGTGCGCCAATAACACCCTGCTAATTTTTCCTAACTACCCCATACTGCTGCTTCTTACCTACAGCTCTAACGCAGCCACCGTTTAGATGAGGATGGTGATGTTTTAGATTTACAGTTTCTGCACACATCACTGTCAACTAGCTAGCCAAGTGTTTTTTGTGACCTCAGCACTTTCTTATGTTTCTCTGTGAGTCCGGTACAGGACATCATATATATATATATATAAATATATGTATAGGAAATATTTGGCGAGACCGACAATCCCACAGACTCGGCTAATGCTACACCAATCCAGATTTTGTAGTCCAAATAGGAATTTCAATTTTTTTTTTAAAAATTTATGTTAGTGCATAATGCAGTAAGTTGCTGAAAACTTGCTCCCTCTAGTATTTTTGATAGACACAAGTTTTAATGTACCAAAATCTAAAACAGTACAAAAGCAACAACATTAAAAGGACCAAAATTTGTGCCCTAATATTAATGCTGTAGGGGGCCCACATTTGGTAACATCTAAATTAAACATTCGCAGTGGCACTAAAGCTTGCTGAAACTCCTATCTGGGTCACAGACAGCCTGCTCTGCCAATATACTTCAATAGGCTAAAGAAACAGCTGTATGAAGACACAGAGCAGCACAGTCTGTGCAAATACTGGTTGTTAATTAGGGAGCACGGCTAATTGAGATCGCAATTTGGGCTGCTGCAATTTTTAAAATCACATGAAGGTGCAGTAATGATAAAAGAAATGTATGTGTGTCAAGATATCATTTTAATTCAAATACTGTGGTGCTGCAGAGAATGAATGTCTTTGTTTTGTACAGATCCCTGCAAAAATCACACCACAATCATTTTAAAATGTTTTCCATAAAAATGAGAACAGTGATGTAAAAAATAATTATTCCCTCTATCACAAATTACATTACAATTACAATGCCAGTCTAAATAATCATAATTGAATATTTTTTCAAAGTAATGCAGCCGTATTGTTAACCTTGGTTTTGTCTTGGACAAACATTTTATCATTTGACAGTAGACTATTGCTAGAAAAAGAGCTTTATTTTTACTTGAATATTTGAGCTAAGAACACCTTGTCCCAAGAGAAACATATGGGCTTGAGGTCACAAACGCCAGCTGTGCTGTTAAAATATTCACCCAGAAAGTGCTCCAGTCACTTGTTTTAGACATCAAACAAAAATGTTCATACTTGACTATAAATCTGGATAAGCAATCTAGTGACATTTTTGGGTTTCGGGTGAGTATGACTCACTTTGACCCAGATCTTCTTGGCACCATTACATGTGCAAACAGTACTTGTAGTATAAAGGCCCACATTTTGAAATCCAACTCAACTATCCAGTTAAACTTTATTAAGTGTTTTTCTTCATTTCAAAAAGAACAGGATATAAATGGAATGAAACAGCTAACATCTTAGGCTGCTGTCCCCAGGTTAGTTTCTTAAAGCATCGACGGTAGCTGAGGCTGAGAGCAGTCAACCATCATCACACTGATGTTAACAGGGCATGAACGCCTAAACTAATAAATATACCTTTAATATTGTGCAAGAGACAAATAAACCTGCTGTATGCAATTAAACAGCAACTCTCTTCTCATAAATAAATAAATATCTTTAACAACAGAGATAAAAGGCAAAAAAAGGGCTGGAATTTTTAGCTAATTTGTAAATTTCTTAATAGCAACAACTGCAAATACCTAAGAAACTTTTTGGTTTTTACAGTAACAATATAAGAAGAAATATTATATTTTGGTTTAGTAAAATTCTCAGTTGGTCAAAATATTTAGTTTACTTTTGGCTGTTATTTTTCTCTAATGCTTTAAAGTTTTACATTTACAAAGATTTTAATGTTGCAAATTTGGAATTGTTTTTTAAATAGCTGTTTTCAAACAGTAGAGGTTATCAGTGTGGTCGAATGAGAGACTCGCTCTTCAGGATTACACCTGGGTTAAAACAGGTACAAGTTGCTCACGCTCGCAAACAATCTGTTACTCAGCCAAATGTGCTGCTACAGCCTGAACGACGACAAGACACAAACAGATAAACAACAACAGCAGTTTCTGTAACTTACTCAAGTGGGGTGAGAGTGGGAAGCATACAGGTGACTGAGGATGGGAGGAGGAGGAATGTAAGGAAAAGTGATCAGCGGCATTAAATATATGAAGATTATTAATAACATTGGCAGTGGATCTGATTGGTTGGCTCTTGCCGAGTCTATCCAGAGAACAAAAGGTTGACACCGAAACTCTCCAAATCCCTCTAGTTACACTTAAACACTGCACATCCAAACAAAACCAAGAGCCTTGCTTCTTAGAAGAATTATGCAAGGGCTAACCGAAAAGGTTTGGATGGTGATAGAAACAAATTACTTCAGCCTTTGTGAATCTACAGTAAGTGACATCTCACAACTGTGAGAAGATCCACACAGACGATCAGAGATCTTGCAGTCACT
>JAPZDX010000021.1:14488021-14508261 GCA_029783625.1 Naso annulatus
TTCGTCCCGTCTATGGCTGACTAAGACCCAAGAGGCTTTAGAGTCAATCAATTATCTTAACTGCCTCAGAAGAAGCAAACAGTGGCAATTACAGGCACATAATCTCTATCCCTGTGAAGCAGGGCAGAGGCCCTCAAGCTGTGTGTAAACAGCCATGACACAGCAGGAACTGATGTCACATCACATGAATATCACAGCTTTATGGTGGATGTTCCTCCATCAGTCTATCCTTTGTATCTGTAAATCTAAATCTTTTGTCTATGAAATATAAAGCCATGAAAAAGATTCCATTTTTTACTCATCAACAGAGGATGATGGTTGCAGACAGATTAAATTCACTCAGTTTCTATGCATTACTTACAGCTGTCAATCTGTATGCATTGTATAGTCTCTTTTCTCTCCCCAAAATACATGTTAACACACTTCTGCACTGCTGCACTACCGCTTTTTTGACAGAGATCCATCCGAACCATTATCAGATCATATTAAGCATACAAAGATGTTCTTGTTGACATTGGAATGTGTATTTTCTCTGCACAAGTGTGTGTATTTACAGCATAGCAATGCCCCAGTGTTTTCCAGCCCTCTCTCCTGCAGCCTGGAAACCAGACAGGCCAATGAGTGCCACGGTGGGGGTTATGGTCAGAGGTCCAATGTACTTTAGCAGGATACCAGGGAGACCCAGAGCTCCGATACACACCTCCACCAGGGACGACACAATGATAGCCCCTTGGATCTGACAGAACAAAAGAAAATACAGAGTGGAAGCAAAAATAGGTTAATGAAACAAAAACATTTCTCCAATTTTATAATAAAAGAAGTAGAGCTATGCACTCTAAAGACTGATGCTTTTTTAATTATGTTAATTTTGAGTCAACAACTCAAGCCCATGACGTACAGGTACAGACTGAGAGGGATACAAGACAATGCTGACTCAGGCAACTGAGAGTAGATTTTAATTAAAGCTAGAGTGCATCTGTTACATTCCAGCAAATGCCAAACAAATTTAAACAAAGCTGATTCAGCCTATCATGGTCAGGTTTCTCTCTCTGTATTTAACAGTATACAGGAGTTTTTACATCTGGAGTCCGTTACGAAAATTCTGCTTGACGTGCAGGTAGAAATTTGTTTATGTCAAACAGCGATAATCGGGGTGACAGAGTAGACTACAGCATGTAGGAATATGGTGGAGCGACGATGTGTCGCAAGCACACTGTCAGTGTTTGTACAATTCCGGTCACAGCCAGAAGGGGGAGACAAAGGTTCAGGACTACAGGACTACTAAACAATCACAGCCTAGCAGCCTTACAGCTAACCTTCTGTTACGATCATTGCACAAGGGGTGAATTTTATACAACTCACTCATTTAAATCGTTTTAAGGCTTAAAGATTTGCATAATTTAAATCGTGGTCATTTTGGCTAACATTAGATGCTAGCTATCTGCTAGGCATCACACAATCATCAGTAACAAAATGCATTGTCTCCAGTCCTATCCTCCTGGTCAGAGATGGTCACTTCAGGCTTTCAGAGTGTTAGCCCACAAAACAATGGATGGCATCACAGTGGCTCCCTTCACTTGAAATATACTGTTTGTGGGCTTATTAGGCTTTAGGCAAAATGAGCAGTGGCACTAACTCACAAAGGTGATTACTGGAAACATCTTCACAGATCATGAGCTGAAATGTGTCCAATCTGTTGTATTCAGCTCATTCATCACATTGTCACTACTTTGCGGTAATTAATCAGCACTTACCACCTCTGTTAACCAGTTTCCTGGAGGAAAACTTGTTATCCTGAACCAAAAAATCCATTAAATCAACTTAATGAATAAGGAAACATTGTGTTTGCATCATGGTTCGAGGAGAGGGGTCACAGAATGACAAGTCATTCATTTTCCATTTGATACTTCTGAGGGATAATCCTGTTTGTTTTGTCTTTATCCATCTTTGTGTTCTCATCTGTCGACTTTTATTACCAGCACATTCTTGCTGCCCTCGGCCAACCGATGTTCCATCCAACAATTTGATTCAGTTTGATTGAGTTTAGCCTTATTCACATGTCACATAAAAAACAATTACTCAACTGTCTTGCGTAAACGGAAAAAGGTTAATGCAAATTAACGGCTCTTGTAACAGATAACCAAACCCCGCAGTCATGTACAGACAGTAATATTCCTGTTTGGCAGCTTGAAAGAGTCTACAAGTGTAACTGTTCGAAACACGGGAGAACAAATCTGTTACTCAACTGACGTTGTATAAAAAAAAAAAAATTGTGTAAGGAGTTAATTAGGTTGAATAACATTTTCCAGTATGCTAATATTTACTGAGCTTACTTAATGTTTACAAGGACTTGTTTTGCAAGAATACTTTAATGACATAACTAATCTGCCCAGTTTTGCTTCTTTTCTTGGCTCTTCTCATATCTATCTTAAGGTCTGTTTGAGTGTTTGTTAATTTTGATATTTATTTGCCTTACCTCTCGTATCCGGGGGTGCCAGATGTGCTCTGTGTGGAAGAGTTCTGTGCTGTTAAATACTGGAACTTCTGGTAATGGAAAAAGACAGGGAGAAATGTGAATCACAACTCTAGTTATTTATTTGGGTCACGCAGATAAAAACGGGTTGATCCCACTTGGGGCCCAGTTTATTCTCTGCTGTATTTGCAGACTTTGACGCTGACAGTGTTTGGAGTCGGGATCAGAGTAAATGAAGATAAAATAACCCACAGTTTTTATAACTGTGTTGTATCAGACAACAGTGAGAGGCAGAACTTGACAGAGGGGTTACCTGTGTTATTACATTTCCATTTGTCCAGTGACAGGATGGCTCTGGCTGGTGCGAGGAAGGCAAAAGCGCTGGCTTGAAAGAGAGGCAACCTATAGACAAGAAAAGCACCATTTAGAAATGATGTTACGACAATCACATTTTGTAAGAAGTGTTAGGATTTAGTAGCAAGCAAGGGGATTTTTTATGTAGAACCACTTGGTGCCAGCACTTTAATAACAAGGCATTACTGTTGGATAAGGTTTTATTCCCACTTATTTATGGAGTGTGGGAAACCTCCTGGTCTTTTGTTTAGTAAACTAAGGTCAGTTAAACATAGCACGGGGTAGGTTACCACCATTTTCTGTGACTCAGACCAGCAAACACTCACAGATAAGGTTGGTTCATAAACTTGTTTTCTATAATGACCAGTTCTTTGAGAGATTAAGAAAATGGTCAACACACTCTGCAGTATGGCTGGCCTTTATAAATTCCAACTATACAAAGTGATCTTGACAGCAGAGAGATATCATAAGATCTGATCAGAGAAAAAACAGAATAAAACAACTGAAATGACGTCTGACTAGTGAAAATGCCAAAGACAGACATAAAAAGCCATGAATGAGCCAGAAAGGGAGCAGACATCTATTTTCTTCTTCTTCAAAAAAAAAACTGCATGTCTAAGACTGAACAGAATCCAGAGCAAGTTGTACACCTGTTTGTTTTGATCAAAGCACTTCCCTGCACATGCACTACAAACCAAATTCCCAATCGGATCTTTGTCTGATCTAAAAAAAACCCCAACATGACAAAGATCAGATTGGGATTGACTCACTTTTTAAGTGCAGGTTTTATTCTTTAATACATGGAATTTTTCTGAAAGCCATACATATGATGTGTGTATAAGTTCCTTTGTACAGCTGCGTGTTTCTAATGCCTATACAAAGCCTGAAACATTACCAGAAAAGATTTTGTAAGAACTAGAGACCGGTTAAAAAAGTCTACGCGTAACTTTATATAAATTAACAAATCATTCCTCTGTTGCATCTAAAATGTCAGCAGAGGTACAAAGACAAGAGCACTTTGCCTGCAGCCAGACAGCACGTGATTATGCTGTTAAGGAGTGATTTAATTAAACCTTAAGGAAAATGAAAAGGGAGTTTGATCTAAAATTGTGAAAGTACAGAAGACTGACTGAGGAATGTGTCTTTTCCAGAAAACACAATGTTATGAGAAAGGAAAACCAATATAAATAAAGCTCTTAAAAAGAAAAGACAGTTTTCAAGGACCATAAACGCCACACTGAATCATGTGGAGAGTCACATGCATGCACGTCTGCAGGCAGCAGTCCTCGATCCTATTTGGGCAGCAGAGGGTCAGAAGAAGATGACCTGTTCTACGTCATTGGAAGGTCAGCTCCTCTGGTCTACACGTGGAAATGTCTTTGGGCAAAAGTCTGTTTCTGATGAGCAGGTGGCTCTTTGCATCAACCTCTCCGCCCTCAGTGGATGAATGGCTGAATTAGCATATTGCTAAAAAATTAATCTGCGACTATTTTGATAAACGATAAATCGTTTCTGTCATTCTTCAAATAAAAAAGGAGAAAGAATTGCTGGTTTAGCATCTTAAATGTGAGAATTTTCAGCTTTTCTGCGTCACTTCCAATGCAAGGAAACTGAGATGAGCATTTATCACACTTCTAGGGCATTTCATGAAATAAACAATTTATTACTCGCAGCCCTACATTGTAGTTCTCTTTGAATGGTCAATAAACTATATAATAGTCAAAAGGCTTCATAAATGCAGTCTATTTACAATGCAAACCAACATGTTCAAATACAACATGCAACATACAAAATAAAAACTTCAGACATTGCATGTGACTATGCAAATCTGTTTGCATCAATTATGACGTTTAATTACATATCTAGAATGATTTTCCGTTTGTATTTGTATAGTTTATTTTTCTCAATGAAATTCGGTGGAATTTCACAAGAGGCAGTAATCCCCAAAGCGATAGTGGCTGTCTGTCACCTGAGTTCAACACTGCTTCAGAAAGGGTGTAGGCTGTTGATGTGACAGATGTCATGTCATTCACATTGAGGCAAGGACAAGATAGTGTCCTTGTTTGTTACAGCCAGCAAGGAAAGACTGAGAGAGAAAAAAAAAAACAAAGACTAAATTTTAACTTGAGAGCTGTTGCCCTCTCAAAGTTTTCTGGAGGCTACACTCAATGAACAGAAAATGCCCCTGCTGTTGTTTTGACAAAGTAAATGTATGTTTGTTAGATTAACAAATGCTTGCAGAAAAAACTCAGTGCAACATTCATCTTTGTATCACATCACAGTTTATATTTTAGTTACAGCAGCCTACGGTCGGTAACCTTTGCTGCTGCTGATATTTAAGACAAACTCCACTGATCCTCCACACGAGACCAGTTTGTTTATCAAGAGGAGGGCTACTCGCCTGCGGAAACTTAAGTTCTGCTACTCTGAAGGACATTTTTTCCTGATAATGTCAACAGTGTTATCTCCGACTGAACTGTGGGATCAAAAGTGTCTGAAGCTTACACCATACAGAGTTCGCAACAAATGTCTGTTTGTTCTTTTTTAAAAATCAGTCTCCCACAAGGTCCCACACTTTTATGCATGTGCAATATATGTCTAGCGCTCGTGGTGGAGGTACAGGCTAGGTAACAACATACAAAAAATGTAAATTAAATAAAATCAAAATTAAGCAATTTCTTTGTGATTACAGTTTTTGGCTAAAGAGTGAAGTTCTTGACAAATAGTTTCTCCCTAGGTGGACACAGTGTACTTCCCCTATGGGACTATTCTGACACAGACAGAAAAAAGAAAGACATGTTTAAAAAAATCAAAGTCACGAGGTGTCAGGTCAATATACAGAGCCCTCCTGACCGCATATGTCTGTCAATAGAACTTCCCTCTAAACGATTACATAAGAAAAAGAGAAGTACACTGGGCAGCGTTTGCACGTTAGTTTCACAGAGGCATCAGTCAAGGCCACAGAGTTGGTGTCAAAAGAGACAGTGTGTATCTGTCTCTGTCTGGGTTTGTCTGAATGAGGTAATGTGGCCAGAGCAGTGGTGGCAGCTGCAACCTGCTAACAATGATAAAACACTTAAAATCTGACAGGACATGAAGGAAAAATCCAATTCATTAATAACATGAACCAGTTGTCAGAGTTCATCTCACTGAACTTGTCTTTTCTCATCAAGACCAAAAATGTCATGTCAACATTACTTTACTTTTAATTAAAGCAACATTATGTACAGAATTACCCTCAAAAAACACTTTCAAAACTGTCTGAATTGTAAACTTGCTTGTAATGGGGTGAATGGGACCTCAGTCTCTGTCATTTTGCACCCTCAAAACCAGTTCATGCACTTAAGATCACAGTGCATAAGGTCTTACTGCAAAGTTTGGATGACTTGGCTTTTTTTATGCAGGTGTAAGCAGTGTAGCAGCTCTGGTTCAGGTTATGTTGGTTTAGCGAGCTGCTGGTCTAAGTCACGTGCATGGTGTGTGAAATGACAGCTGCATGACAACAGAGCTGAAAATTTATGACAACTGTGTTGCATTCAGAAACAGTGGGGGCACCAAACCGACATAATGCCATTATTTACATAATGAATACTAGGGCTGCGCAATTTAGAAAAAATATCTAATCGCAATTATTTGG
The DNA here is from genome assembly GCA_029783625.1 of Naso annulatus. Taxonomy (NCBI): domain Eukaryota; kingdom Metazoa; phylum Chordata; class Actinopteri; order Acanthuriformes; family Acanthuridae; genus Naso; species Naso annulatus. The sequence goes on from JAPZDX010000021.1 coordinate 14,494,486, forward strand.
ACTGATATTGCAATTGCGATATGAATTGCGATATAAATCCTTACTCTCATTTTCATTAAAAAAGATTTTAAAATGGTTATTGTGCGATCATTGCAGGGATCTCTACCAAACAAAGATGTTCTGTAGTAGTCTGTAGAACATGGTGTGTGAGCCAAGACAACTCTACAGCACCACAACATTTGAATTTAATAAAATCTTTGACACACATTTCTTCTTTAACATAATTGCGCCTACCAGCAATATGTAAATTGCAGTGGGCCATATTGCGATATTGGTTACATTTCGATTAATTTTGCAGCCCTAATAAATACGGATTTAAAAGATTTGGATGATATCCGTGGCTACAGCCAATGTCTCCTGTCAGTTACTTTTTTTGGCAAATGATGGAACTGATATAATCCTCAGAGTTGAATAAGGTGAATCATTGGTTTAGAAATGCACACATAAACCTGTTCAAATTATCTGTGAGTAATTTCATATGTAAGAGTAATGAACAATTAAAAGAGGTGGGAAAATGAATAACAGGTTCCAGGCACTTGAACGAGGCGAAGTGCAGGGCGAGAAATGCGTAGGAGAAAAAAAAAAGACTACAAGGAGGAAGGAGGATTGTTTGCCAGCAGCCAGCAGGGAGACACGAAGGGAAAAATGTTACCAAGAAAAAAAATATATATATATGTGACTGTCAGAAAAGAGAGAGTCTTCATCACGCAAGCAACTGCAATCACGTGAGCGAAACAAGGAACCTAAAATGTTATCAACTCATCAAATTATTTTACAGAAAATGCATACAGGACACTTACTGCAGAATCTACTTTCGAGCATGCAAACACACTTAAAACACACCGCTGAGTCACGTGAGGAGAAAGGACAGAAAGAGAGGAACTAAATGACACTTAGACATGAGAGAGGGGCAGTGGAATAGAGAGAGGGATTTTAAAAAAAGGGAAGAGATGAGGAAATGAAAGATGGTATACAATGTAAGACCTGTAGAAAAGCATGAGTAATTGTGTATTCAAGAATACATTTCCCAGTGTCCATGAGACAGTACTGCTGTTGTGTGTGTGTGTGTGTGTGTGTGTGTGTTTGTGTTTGTGTCTCACCTGCAGCCCAGTGTGGTCTGTAGCAGGGTGGTGATTCCCACACAGAAGAAGATGGTCCCTATGAGCTGACTGGTGGCCCACTGATCAAAGCCGACACACATGGCCTCAGCGAGGAGGAACGGCACGGCGATAGTTCCACTGAAACATGTCAAGTAGTGCTGCAAAGACAAGAAGAAACAGAGTTGACATGACATTTCAATGATTATAATGAAATCAGTACTGAGCAAAAACTCCTCAGGTCCAACCTTTGACAAGGTTTTATATACAGCGACCAAATTTACTGCTCATGACACATGTTCAAACCCTGGGAACTCTGGAAAGACGATGGAAAATGTGGTGGGCCTTTTTCATGAAATCGCTTGTAACAACATGATGGCTCTAACTCAACAATTCACAGAGTCACGTACTCACTTCAAAAAAAAAAATACAGTTCATTCGTGCACCAAGCCTTAGCAAACCCACAGCGGATTTAGACATTCTTCAAAAAGACCAGTCAATTAGAACCATTGTTGCTATGTGTGGAAAATCCCCTCGCTCTCTAACCTTCCTCCACCTGTGTGTGTGGAACTGCTGAATATTAAAGGACCCTGCTCATCGGTGGTAAACCCTTTGGCAGCAGGCCACGTTCATGTACATCTCCTCTTATATTTTGGTTAGTGTGAGCCATTAGGAATCGTACCATTGCAGCCCTACATGTCAGGCTTTGCTAATCTGTCCTAGCGGACCGCTAATTAAACTGATCGGCATTCTCGAAGCCAGACTGTTCAGAGGATTATCTTTTACATTATGTGGTGCTTGATGCAGATTTGTGTTCAGTTGCATATTTCTATATGTATTTGTTTTTTTCTTTCGAAATTATACTAAAAAAATTGGAGGATTGTGCAGCTTTATAGGAACTGTAGGTGCACACTAAGTCCCCTACATGTTTAATTTCTTACTTATGCTTTACAGAAATACAAAATCTTCTTAGTAATGACTATTTGACATGCGATTAAAGTTTAGTGTCAGACACAGACATACTGTGGTTACAAAGTGAGAACATGAACGCACTAAACCACAAACCCGACAACAACTGTGAGCAAAATCCTATTTTTGTCTCTAGCATCAACTTGCATAATGAATATTGGGGATGGTCAGACGAAAAATACTGCACTGAAATGACAAGTGTAACCACTGCAGAGGGTATGACACACCCTATTATACAGGAGATGAGAGTGTGTATGTTTTTAAGTCAATATGCTGAGACATTTCCAGTGTAAACACATCTGACAGTCAGCTTAAAATAAAAGTACGTCCTGACTAAAGATATCAGTCACGCAATGAAAAAACAGACATTCCAGTGCGTAAATTTACCTGTAAACCCAAGAACACACACAGATACCAGGGTGGGGTGTCTTCGATGGTATAGATCATATCCATCCTCCTTGCGTCCACGCTGTCGGTGCTGTCCAGCGTCTCAGACATTGAACTATACACACACAAACAGGAAGAAACAGGATAAATGACCTTTATATATTTTACATTTTTCTTGGAAAAGTTCAATTTGCCCCACCCATGTCACTTAGTGTAAAAGGGCCAAAATTATGTATTCTGGTAGAAATTATTTCCACAAAAGTACAGGAAAATAACAGTCAGATCACTCCTAATTATGTTAAATGTTGGCATGAGAACAGTGTCTTATCAGACAAGAGGCAGGCTGAAACTTCTAAATGATGAAAAAAAAAGGGATCTGAAAGGTGACCTGATGAAAGAAACTGCAGAAAAGAACACAATGCATGACTTCATTCTCTCAGCAAAGAAAAATGCACAGTAATTGTGAAAATGAGAAAAGAGCACAGAATAGCCAGTGAGGATTCTCAGTCATCAAGGTAATGTGTATCTCAGTGCTACATCTGACGCCTCATAAAACACAGAAGAGGAAAAGTAAAGCACTTTTCTAAAAACAGAACTGACCAGTAACAACAGATTTTTGCTTTCCTGGTGGTCATTTAAGTGAGGTAACATATTTTTTACATCTGCAATGACACAACAAGGAAATACGCTGTTGTGTGGAAAACTATCTACATCATGCTGCATTAAAAAGGTAGCATCAAAACAGGTAGTCTCTTGGATATCTTTTAAATGACACATTTAACAAACAAAATAACTTTGGTTGCTTATCAAGGAGCGTTTGCTGTTGTATTTAATCACGCTTGTTGTTACTACAATAACCATGCGTGATGGCAAATTTCCTAGTACTAAAATCTTGAGGGATTACAACGTTAATAATGTAGGGGAGAGGTGAGGTAGGGGAAAGAAAGTCATTGAAGCTGTGATTCCGACTGTGATTATGAGTGATTATGAGTAAGCTTTTTGAACCATGTGACTGCATGTCAGTCTGCTTACATGGAGGCTTATTTAGGAGTAAACTAGCACTTTGCTGACAAGAGGACTGTTTCACTTCTCCATTTTTGCTCTCGAGTTACCTTCTCTGCTCTTTGATTTTCTTTAGTGTAGATGGCCATCAGCTCGGTGTTCTCTGTGTCCTGGTCTCCGCTGGCACCACTAACTCCATTTACCACCACCTAAACACACACACACACACACACACACACACACACACACACAATTTAGATAATAATTTTCTTTTCCTTTAATAAGCCAACAGATAAGGCAATCTTAATTACTGTTTGACAAAGCACGCTCGCCATGAGCGCAGACCGAGGATGACGCACAGAGATTTGACACGCTGTTGAGCGGATGACAAAACCACATGAAAAGTGATGCCAAGTGATAAATATTCAATATTCAATTCAATATTCAAAAATTATCTGATTGATTAAATGCTTTGTTCGTTGTCTTCTGCTTGATGAGACAGATTGCTCACAGTACCATCACAGGTTGTTAAAGGTCTGATCTTTCGGCATGCTCTGATGTAGTTTGTGTTGTGGTGATATTTCCGGTTTGAAATAATTTTAATGATACCAGAAATTCCTTAATGAAGAAACTGCACAGAAAGGTGTTCCTGTAAACATTTTCATCTTTAAATGAGTGGGTCTTCAAATGTAAAATTTCCTTATTCACTTGACCATGTAATGTTTCATCATCTGCTTCCACCGTGTTTACAAGCTACAGAGGATGCTGAAACACAGTGACCTTTCAAGGAGCATTATAGAGAGTGACTTATTTGCATTTTTTCAGGATATAATGCGGGAGAAGAAGCCAAAATATAAGGCTGTATTAACCATAGGATGAAATGAGCAATGAGCCAGGTTTGCCGTGACATGACATTTGAAAAGGACATGCGTTTCCTACAATATGCAAAATTACCAAGTGCAGGCAAATTTCTTCTACTGAGTGTCTGTGTGTGAGTGGGTGAGAGTGGTTTGTGATTGTGTGCCCACCCTCTGTATGTCCTAAATGTATCCATGTCATGTTAATAAACAAATCAAAGGTCATTATAAAGGAGAAAAACACTAAAAGAAAGATTAAAACATTAAAAATTACATTTAAAGATGATATACCTTTGAACATTTCCATGTTTGAGAGACAAGATGCAAAAAGATGTAAGTATGCAAAAATGCTCGTTTAGCAAGTTCCAGCAGTTTGCCTTTACTGTGCAGTTACAAACTGATTTTCACATCAGAGTTTTTACTACAAAGTCCTGCCGTACTTCTGAGAAAAACCTTTTGAGGATACTCAAGTGTTTCCCACATGTAAACACACTCTGCTGTGTCAACGTGCTGACCTCCGGATTAAACAGTGAGCAGTCTATGCACATGTACAGTGTAAAGCATTTGTAAAATGCTGGAGATCAATGTCTATGCCCTGAGGCTACAGAAGGACAAACATTATCTACTCACAATAGCATAAAATAAGTGCATAGGAGATTTTAGGGCATCTAGCTCAATTTTCCCTTTCATCGGTCCCAAGTTCCAATACCAGTTCAGTGTTCCCTTAACTTCTGAGCGAAAGCTGTAGTTTTTCAGCCGCTAAACGCTGGAAGAGTGCAAAATCTAGTATTTCTTTGTGTAATGTAGTGGAGTACAGTGTAAAACCTACATATTTAATTGAAGTAAAAAGTCCATTCATGAATTTTCCATCACTTATCCGTCATTTTGCCTTTTGACCCACATTTTGACAGCTCTGGTCTGGTGCCAATAGGACAAACAAAGGAAATGGTGGGACCGAGTGGCAGCAGCATACAGCTACCGGCCTTGGAGTTTCATGTGTATTCTGGCAGTGCGCTGAAACGCACGCATTCTGAGAAGCAGAGCCAAGTCTGAGCCTGAGTCTTAAAAGGTTGCGTGCGTATTGACCAAACCCTTTCCTTGTCAATTGTTCATTATGTGAACCTCCCTGAGGCATGTTCAGGCTCTGTCTGTAATTATGTTTCTGTGGAAAAATTTTATGGCATAAAAAAAACAAAACAACCCAACAGTTATGTACCGGAATAGGGTAGAAATCTGCTCCATGTTTGGTCTCCTCTTCATATTTTCCTCCCTCACTGCTGCTGTCCAGTGACTTGGAGGTGGTGTTCTTTCCCACACCCATCCTTGTGTCTTCGATGTCCCTCTCGTCCTCTTCCTCTGTCCCTCCTCTGTCTCGCTCTGATGTGAACACTGCAGATGAATCCTTCAGTCTGATTACATCATCCAAGACTGCCTCACCTGCTTGAATGAAAAGAAACAGATAAAACCAAAAATTATCTTCATTTATAACTTCAAGGTGCTAATATCCTAACTTCATTATGAAGGTCACATCACATTAGTGATGCTGACTGAGAGGCCGCCTGGCTGTACTTCTTCTACTACAACATCTTGATTTGAAACTTGACTTGTGTCTGGTCCCTGTTGCTCAGATTATGGGTTTGCTTCCTTTTCTCAGTTTCACTTACAAACATTTCAGGCTTATTTTTGCCGCTGTGGGTTTTTTGGTAGCTTAAAAATTGTGAAAGCATTTTACAACATTAGTTTTGGCACTGGTAACTTGACTAAATGATCAACAAATTCAGTGCTGATATAACTGATCAGGAACTCTGTCAATTAATCAATCACGCAAGTCATTTTTCCAGCAAAATAGTCAAGAATATATTGGTTCTTGTTGCTCAGTTGTAAGGAGTTAGATTTTCTTTCTCTTATGTGATATTACAGTAAATCTCTTTGTAGTTTGGACCATTAGTCAGGAAAACGTAACCAACCCGGGGCTTTAGCTTATAAGAAATTACAATGATGTACTATGATCAGTATTCTATTGACCAAGCAATTGACTTGAGAAAATACTGAGGAAAAAAAAATAATTAAAAATCGTCTGCTGCAGCCCTTAAATTTTTTAATAGGAAATAAATTCCTTTTCAGTGAGCAATTCCTACACCTCAGTTAATAATCAAAATTGCCAAAAGTTCCAACTGACACAAGAAGAGAGCACAAGGCAAATATATTATGAAACGAGATTATGAAAGGAAAAAAAGGGGAAAAAAAGAGTGAACAAAATGACAGAGTTGAGAAATGATGAATAAGGTGCAGCAGACACAAAGAGGACTGCTGGTTGTCCTAGCAGGGATTGCTGTCTAATTTGTGGTCACTAAGTTTTATTTAATGTATCATTAAATGTCATTAACTGAAAATCGAGTTACCAGTACAAATGGATGTTGACTGAAAGTAAATCAACTGTTCCTGTATCTGGTCTGTCTTACCCCAAAATGCTGAAATTTCGCTTCATGTGTTGTGTACTTTTATTCTATTTTTTAATTTTGATCCCAGGAATCTCTTGTAAAAGCGATCATAATAAGAGTTCCTGATTAAGTAAGGCCAAAATAACCTCTAATGGAAGACTTTGATACATAATGTGCAAAAAGAAAATTTTCTACAAAAGGGAGCTGCACAGTTGATCAGTGAAGCTTTGGACATCAGACAAACTCGATGCCACAGGTGACATCTCCAGCAACACTGTCTGGAGTTTAAACTGCATGATGTTCACTGTATGTTTTCACATTTCAAAATTACAGTACTTTGTTCTTTCAACATCATCATCTTGTTGTTGACATGTATCATCTTGACTCTTTTAGTCGCTTCATTAACCACGACCCACTGTAACTAAAACTGCCTCACACAACAATACTGTTATAGGTCATTAGGGGTTGACTGACAGGTTCATTCGAGAAGTACTGATGCAACACAACATGACAGATCACTGAGGAGACGCCCTCAAATGCTAAACTTCCAGTGAATAGTCTTACATAATCAAGAGTGACGTCACCAAGGATTCTCATTTCCTTCCTCTCACAGGACGGTGATATAAAGCTGTTTGATAATTTAAAAAGGTCACTTCATCCATAAGTAACCAAGTAACTCTTTTTATTTGTGCCTCTGAATTAACCAAAAAAAAAAAAAAATCGACTGATATATGGGAGAAAAAGTTTCTAGTGGAGTTCTTTGTCTACAAACTGTGCTAGCTTATAGGTATACAGGCCAAAACTAAGGCCAAAAGCTACAATAAATTTATACATAGAAAAAAGAAAAAAAAAAACATGAGACATGATGTCTGACAAGTTTCTCACATACCAAGAGATTTCTAAGCGTGTCAAAGGCAACAATGTTCCCCTAAATATTTCATAGAAAACTGCAGAAGAACTGCAAAGAATTACAAAGAGTAAATAATCTCCTCAGATTGTTTGGGCCTAAAAAAAAAAGTAGGCGCAAAAATATGAAAGTCCATGGCGCACTTACACAGATTTTAAGAGTCTATTTAACTGTCAGCAGATGCCCACCTAGCATTGCCTTGTCACTGCTTTCGATTCTTTGTCACATTCCCTTTTCCAATTTCCCACCCAGCCAGTCTCCCTGCTTGCAGTGTAAAAATGTTGGGATAGGTGTTATACCTAGTTGACACATCCCATCACTCCTGTCAAGCTGGGCGGCTGGGAGCATCTGTGTGGAGGGGGCAAGAGAGAGAGGGAAAGGAGGAGGTTGAAGAAGAGGAGAGGAAGAGAGGAAAGAGAAGAGGAGATGGGGGCAGAGAGGAGAGAGGCAGAGGGGTCAAGGATAAGGAGGAGGGAGGTGAAACATAAGTTAATTCGACAGACAGCATTTAATCACAAGCAAAAAGTTAATTAGTGTGTAATGTTACTGATGTATTAATTTTAATTCAGGTGAAATGTGGCTTTAGGAAGGCAGCATGAGTGAACTGTGTTGCAAATTGAGTCTTCCACCTTGAGTTGCATGCAATTTTTAGGAATATTGAGAGAGGAAGAGAAGAAGCCAACACTGGTAACATGTGCAAGTGTAGCCAGCCATCGTAAACGTTATATAGAATAAGAAGAATTATAGATGAGTCTTAAATTACTGTAATGCCACAGTCAAACAACTTTCCCAGTCGTGATCTACATGCTCATACTTGACATTGCGAGATGGGGCATTGGACCTCTGCGGGATAAATGCTTTTATATTAAAATCCAGCACACAGAAATAAAGTTTAATACTGACAAAATATAGCCATTGGATCCATATCACAACCCACATTCACAAGTTCCAGTAATCCTCTGAAATGTAGCCTACACATGTAGTTTCTCACACCTCATACAGAAAGTAGTTGTTACTGAGCACTGAACTCTGGTTTCATGGGAACAACTGGGACATTGAAACACTTTCTTTCTCACACTATGGCTACCAAATCTAAATAACTATAAATAACTGCATTAGGTAGTTCAAACTTGAACTTGCACTTCACAAGAACAAGCAATAATACTGATTGTGAGGTCTTGCATATTTTCATATAACAAAAGAATATTTTTCTTGACGGAGGTCTCTGAGTGCCCTTCTAGTTACAAAGCAACCTGGCGTATGCGGTCCAATGTAGCAAGGACATCAAAGACCTATTGGTGAAACCAAACAACCACTAAACAAACATATGGCCCAACACAGAGGGGCTTACTCCTCAGGTCAAGGTTCAGCTGTCTATTTACACCTAAAGGAAAAGGCACACTCCTTTGAGGACAGCAATGTACATATTTTGGACTGGGAGGACAGACGGTTTGAAAGAGGAGTAAAGAAAGCCATCTATGTGAAAGTGGAAAAACCATCCCTCAACAGAGGAGGAGGTCTGCAACGCCACCTATCTCCCATTTACAATATTGCCCTTTCGTCCCTACCTTGGAGACTCTACAACTTCAGCCGCATTCAGACCAAATCCGGCGATCAGGCGAAAACAGAGCTCTTTCCATTCATCTTAATGAGGCCTGTCTGTTTTGGCTGCAGCAGTTCCAGCCGCAGTGACTGCCTGAAAAAAAAACGCAGCCAGGTGAGGCAAAAAACTTGAGACCGGTTCAACTTTTGGAGAAACGAAGCACAATGTCATGTTCCGCTATCTTATCACATAAAAGGGGCGTCTGCCAGTGACCGACCGGAAAAGACGCAGAGGAAACATAAACCATGGAGCAGCAGCTTTTAGCATCGGTGAGATGGAGGAGCAACTCATCGCAGCAGTTATGACCTATCTTGAGCTGCACAATCCCTCCTGCAGGGATTACAAGGAAACCAACAGACGTGGACGCCTGGCGTGGTGTTGTCATTCAAGTCGGCATTTCAGGTTGGTAACATTAGCTGTTTTTGTTGTTCAACTGCCATAGTGGCCAGTAGGTAAATGCTAACAGTAAAGTCACCTAACCCTAACTTGACGTCACAAATGGGGCTGGTTATGTTAGTTATGTGACACTTCAACCCCCGGACAAATCTGCCAGACAAACCTGCCGGACAGGCCTGCGGCGTATTGATTGCCGGATTTGGTTCAAATACAGCCTTAGCCTCCAAGAACAACAGTTGTTCACAAATGGCCCCAATGTGACTCCACCGTCTCTAATGATTGTCATTATAACAGAATGGAGCAGTACCTGAGCTACACCTTGGAGCACTAACAATCGTTAGACACCATTGGCCTTTATAAACACCTCCATAGAGGTTAAATACCTGGGTTTCTCCACCAGCTAGTCAGATGCACATGAACTGATAAAGCCACTTGGATGAGAGGTGAAAAGTCTTCACAGACATATTATGAAGTCCAGTTGCTTTTGATTCAGTTGTCCAAATAACTATAACCTGGACGAGTGAGAACATTCACAGAGTTCTAGTTAAAACTTAAGTCTTGTTTTTTAGTTTGGCCATCATTCTTCTTAAACAGAATGAAAACACTGTACAGGTAACAATTTCTAAACATGGCACAATCACTAAAAGGAAATCAATGAGACAAGAAACATGAGGTGTCAAATGATTATAAAGGTTTTAAACCAAGGACTCAAATTACCTGGGGGTCAATGGCAAGTCTTTTTTGTGGCTGCCTAGACCCATGGCAGAAACAACCTCTTTTTCATAACATTAAATTTCCACTTAGACAATTTTGCAACAGCTGTCAGGCTTATTAAATGTGAAGTAAAATGCTGTCTGCACCTGAGTAAGAAGAGTCACATGTCACCTATTCTGCCATTTACACCAGGTGAAACACAGTATAAACAGCGGCAATATTGAGGAAGTTGCAGGGAATCAAAGATAGTCATTTTGTGTCGGAATGTTCCGAAGATATGTCTCTTGTGAAAAATGGGTCCAATATGTACTTTGGGGACGATGGGGTGAAAGAATTGGTCATAATCTGTGACCATTGTACTTTTATCCCGAAAGAATGAAGGGACTCAAGACTGCCTCTAGTCTTCTTAAGGCGCAGGGCCGTGGCGAAAAGCCATGTGACAATGATACAGGAAATGAATGGTCAGTGAGAGGTCTTGCCTTCTGCTATTAACTGTCTCGAAGTGAATGAATGGATCAAAGACAGGACATTCAACGGGTAGACCAGGGTCCAATTCCGATATGAAACCATAACTATATTATGCTTTTTAGTACATAGATTTGTTAGGTTTAGGGACCAAATCTATGTGGTTAGTTCTAGTAAATGGTCGAACTATATGCAAACAGAACTGTTGGCCAAAAAGCATCTACCATATATTGGAATTCAAAACAATTTATGATTAACTCTAAACAAAGGGGAGGTTATGACATGGTCTTAGAGAACAGATAACCGCAGCAGTTTGAGAGTACGGAAGTAAACAAAGGCAAATGGTTAAGTAATTACCAAAACTGTCCACTGTATACATCAACCTTATTTTACAGACACACCACTTCAACATATCTACCACACTACCACACTCATAGTCATAAATGCGTTCAGTTTTTCTGTTAAATGAGGAATTACTACCAACATTTTCCTTACTTTTGCGACTTTGTGTGGCTAAAAAAATGTGGTCAAATCCACTTTAGATCGTGCCACTCAATCTTAATTGATGGGTCATAAAATAAAGTACAGTGTTTATAATGTAAAAGTCTCATATAGCTGGTGGTTAGGATTCCTGGTTTTCAGTCAAACAGCCTGCTTTCTCACAGTATGGGAACAGTCTGACATTGTTCAGCCAACAGTCATTACACTGTCATAAACTCTTCCACTTCCATAGCATGCTTTAAACTAAAAATGAACCCTGTACATACAGTACGCCGTAGGCTTGGGCCGATTTACATATTATCGAATATTGCGCTATTTGCCCGTCATTTGCAATATTTTATACAATATTAAAAATTTCAAACAGCTTATCACAGGTTAATTGGCACGATGCAGGCATGCATGCAGCACTTTAGTATACAGACAGGGAGAACTTAGTTTCGAAGAACAATGCAAGCTCGCCAATTTGGCATTTTTTCGGATTTAAAGCAGAAGAAAATGGTGAGCCAAAGGATTCAAATGAGGCCCCATGTCATCTTTCAGGCAAGCAGGTGATGACTGAACAGGGCAACATCAATAATCTGCGTTCCCCCACCCCCACCCCAATGATGACATTGTCTGTTGCATATTTGGTAGGCACAATATTGTGATATTCAATTTTAGATATCGCCTAAGCCTAGTATGCAGTGCTAATTTGACATCTATATTTGTACTGTAACTGCTGTTGAACCTTACACATGGCACATACAAACTGTTTGCTTGCATACAACCTGTCACATTGCCAGAATGCACATCTTTTTTTGCCTCATTTTTTTCCACATTTTAACAATGGTGTTCCCAAATGATTAACACAGCAGAATTGATGTTATTGTGATGTTATCACAACCATGTCATGATAAACAAGAAAGGTCCTTTAACAATCTGAAATAATGAGCAACATCATTAGAAAGCTGTGAGATATGGAGTATCTCATCAGCCTCTGGGTGACTTCAAGTCTGAGGATGCATGTGCCAACACCAGCACAGCCATGCTCAAACGCTTTTTTCTACTGTTGACCAAGAGGTGGAAAAACTCTCCTCATCCCTTTGTGTTTTCTGTCTGTAGGTGCGGGGAATCGGTCCACACTCACACACAGAAAAGACAAATGGAACTGGAGCGAGAGAAGAGAGGACTGAAACTAAGTTTATGTCATTACGTAACAGGCAAAAAATCTGCAGTTTTAAAGGCATAGAACAACTTTTCAAATTATTCAAATTATAACAAAGGTAGCAGTGTGGTATTTTTAACTCATCCCAGAATATGCAGGCTGGTGGACAGAATTACTGCTTGGATCTATAACCATGGTAACCAGATCTACGGATCTTTTGCTGGCTTGTGCCATGTTGTGTGGGATTTACACGGAGGAGGACTTAACACCAGATGTTCATGTTGGTGGTTCCATCCCCAGCGCCAAAAATCTGTTTCAGAGTGGATACATGTGTCTATCAAGTCCTCCTCCAGATGCTATCCTGTAGTTTAATCATAGACTCAGGACTATATTAACTCTCCAGTTGGTTTAGTAATTTAGGAGTATTGTCCTCAGAAATTTCAGTGTCACATGCCCATAACAATTCTGCGTCACTGTCAACAATTTCTGTCATTATGACGGGACACAACCCTGCCATTGATATTTAGGAAATCTGCGTTTTATTGCTCTATGATAGGGGGCGCTGTGACTGATCTTGTAAAATAACACAGCACTTTCTGGTCCAAAAGATGCACAGAGGATCTTCTGGAAACAGAGTAGGTCAGGATCTGGCTCTTGTTACACACAAGTAACTGAGCATTTACCATACACAGCAGCAGGTAAACGGCACCAGCCTAACACTGATACATGCTGATGCCCACTAAGAAGTAAAAGGCTGTGCAAGCCATCTGAAACTCATTTGGATGAAGCAGGAAACCAGTGACTGTATATCAGAGGAACAACATGACAGCCTCCCAAAAGTGAAGCCAACATCTGAAGTGCCCCTAGGGGACTGGCTGCAAAGGTGCTAAAGAGAACTGAAAATAAAAGGAGAATAAGTCACTTGTCAGGTGGAACAAGTCCTTTGTTTGATAATGAAAGACAGTCATGTGACAGGTAACTACTCTATTATTCCATGAGCAGTCAGCATTACGAAACTTGGCATGTCATCCTATTTTACAAGAAAATTACTCAACCTGCAAATCACATGACAAGTTCATTTAAGGAGGGCAATTTTATTTGTATAATGACAAATTACGTAACTGTTGTGAAAGTGATTGAACCAGGAAATCATGATATAAACCAAAGGAATGTGTGAGTAATATGTAAAGATATGCTCGTGTGCAAGAGCCAGGCTTGTGCTTGTGTGTGTGTGTGTGTGTGTGTGTGTGTGTGTGTGTGTGTGTGTGTGTGTGTGTGTGTGTGTGTGTGTGT
>JAPZDX010000021.1:14519591-14537020 GCA_029783625.1 Naso annulatus
TAATTTAACCTTTATTTAATAAAGTCTCTAATTAGAGGTATACAATACCTCTAATTAGAGACACTGATTTCAGTTACCCATATTGATAGATTACGGTAAATCTTCTAATTTCGATTATTATACAAATACTGTTTCACTATAAAACAAGTTCTGACAAGAGTGGACATACATACAACAAAGGTGTTAGAAAAGCTGCACCGAAACTCTCCCTGCTTATCATTATTTCATTCTTATTCAGAATTTTTTTTTTATTCTATACTCTTGCAGTTCTCTTTATTATAAAGTTATCTAGATTTTTATAAACAAGTTTTTGCTTCATAACTAAGGTTATATTTTTCCCAAATGTTTTTTTTCCCTCTTTTGGGGTTGACATTAATGTTAGGGATGCATGTCAACACTGATTATGTGAAGTCAAGGCTTTTGTTCATTTAGACACACAATCTCTGGACCTATGTGCAGATATACAGTGGCTAGGTTATTAAATGAGCATAAATACTTTCTCCGATTACTCGATTGACATGATATCGCTAAGTTACCTGGTTACTTGGTGATGTGTAAACACATTAAATATCTGACTGAAGCCTTTGAGCACCAGGACGCTTTTGTCTTTAGTTGTTTGGTTTCAGCCTAGAGGAGAGGCAGAACAAAATAAGAGGAGTAATGAAGATTAATGTTCTTAAAATCATATCACTAAGAAATCTTTTTAGCATGTAGAGTTTGAGGTGAAAGTGCATGAGCACATGTTTGTGTGCGTGTTTGATGGGACTGCATGAAGATCTCAGCCATAAAAGTGATAAACAAACAAAAAACTTTGTGAGTTCAGTCACAGACTCTTGCGTCAAAGGAATTAACCATTATAGCAAATGTTTATAGATTTGGTAGAAAGGGCTCTGCTGCCTGAGAGCAATCTCAAACAATATTTGTAACAATGAGGATTCAGCTGGGAGCAGTGGTGGAGGAAGTTTTCAGATCATTTACTTCAGTAAAAGTACTATCACTGACAAATACTCCACTGCATCCTGCAGTTTAAACTCTACTTAAGTAGCAGTTTGCAAGTATCATCAAAATCTCTTAAAAGTAGAAGTACTCATTATGTGGAAAAATCGTCCATATCAGTTTTACTGTTGTACACTTATATGATGTTTTAGTATTAATGTTACTGCTGCATTATTGTATAGGCTTTTTTTGCGTTTTACCACTGTTATTGTTTAAGGATGTGTAATTTGAACCACTTTAATTACTGTTGGGTAATTGATTCAAATCGAATTCTATTAGAATATCACATTTTTGTAATGTCACTGTGGGTTCCTGTCTTCACAGGTCTGAATAAAAGATCGATCAGACAACTGCAGCTTGTCCAGGACGCTGCTGCAAGAGTTCTCACTAATTCCAAGAAAGTGGAACATGTTACACCCAATCCTAAAATCACTGCAATGGCTTTCTGTAAGACGAAGGACAGATTTTAATATTCTTTTACTTGCCTAAAAAGTACTACATGGTCTTGGAACAAAATACATCTCTGATTCACTTGTATGTTATGAAGTATCCAGACCCTGCAGGTCATCTGGCGACTCAGAGTTCCCAGGAACAAAACAAGGCAAGGTGAGGCAGGCTCTACTTTTTATGCTCTCCACCCTTCCTGAATACCTGAAGTCTTTCTGTGGCCTTTCAACAAGTTAGATACAAATGTTTGTTTAATCCATAGTTATCTTGGCTCTTTTTTTTTGCTTTTGATGTAATAATTTTACTTGCAAATTCTTTTAATCATCACTGAATATTTATCACCTTTATTTGTTTGTAATTGTCTTCTAAATGCAATTTCTTTTACACTTTTAATCATTTGTTGCATTTTGCTTTTATTATCTTTTATATGATTTTTTTTTTCTTCATATCTAACTTTGAATGTGTTTTATATGCCTTTGTAAATCACACTGCATTGCCTTGTGTATGAATGGTGCTATATAGATAAACTCGCCTTGCCTTATAGGAACAAGTCAAAAAATCAACTCAAAATAACACCTTAACCCTTTTCAGTTTTGGCAAAGCATTTTCCACGTAAACAAAGAGGTTTTAAGTAGTTTACTTTGCAGGGAGTAGGAGAATTTCCTCAATCTACAAAGAACTTAAAGGGAGAGTCAGTAGCATTTTCCTAGAAAACAAAATATGGACTTGTACAAAATTAATCTGGCTCAGTCATCACTTATGGGCCCCTAGACATGTGTGGTGGTCACTGGTTCTGCAGAGCATTTTGATGTTTTGTTTGTCTGGGGACGTTTCTGGGTGTGGAGTGGGTGCGTTTCCCCCAGCCAAAGAGAAACGCAGGTGAGGTTTGGAGTAGACAAAACACAGCAACTGGATTTTAGACAGGAGAAAATTGTGGATGTGGATGCAGCAGCGAAGAAAAGGAAATATAACCCTAGTGAGGCAAAGTTGGCCTGCTCTCTGTTGGACAAGTAGGTGCAAAACCCAGTTAGCTTGTGCTAACCTACTAAGTTAACAACCTTTCCATTTAAACAAATGTAATATTCCTACGAGGAACAAGCGACATGTGTACACACTACAACACTTCTGCTGGCGTTGAGCACAAGAAGAGGGACCCAATTTGAATGCTGTGTTTACAAGCATCAACAAACAATGCTAAGTATCTACCTCAACATTTATACATTGTTATTGTTGTTTATATTCAATTTAATTTTGAGATCCTTAAAGGCATAACAGACATTCAATGTTAAAATCAGTATGCATGAGGAGATACAGTTCATGCTTTTCACTGGACAGGAAAGGAATGAAAAATGTTAATGTGAAAAGTTATTGGCAACAAAGGGCGAAATCCTCAGTCAGACTTTGGTGGGAGGACCAAGTGGTGGTGCTGTTGGGGCGGGGGGCATGATGATTAAAAGCAAAATGCTGTTTTGTTTTTGTTTTGTTTTGTTTTGTTTTGTTTTTCAACTACTCCTAAAATGATGCCCTGACAAGTCCTGGGATTACAATAATGACAAATTAGTTAACAAGGACATACAGATATATCCATATGCCTTTAATGTACAGTACATTCTCATTGTATTACTCACTCCTAAATTAAAGACATTTGTCACTGCACTGGGCAAAAGAGCCCATATCCAGACTTATTTTGAACTTTAGCCTTACTTTGAATGTTTGTAAATTATTTCAAGTCTATCTTAAGCTTCTAATGTTATAGAAAAACAATCAATTTATTGACCTACATTTCACATTGAATATTGTTTGGACTTGTTTGCATTTATCCTTGCATTTGTCCTGATTTTCCCCCTGAGCAGGCTACTACTATCTTCTGTTTTTATTTCGTCTCAGTAGTTCATTGTAATTATGCGGTTTATAACAATAGGCCACTTCTTCTACTCGTAGTTGCAAACCTCAGTGAGCATCAGCAGAGGCAGATGATAGCCAGCTTCCTGATACCATTTCCAGGAATATTTATGTTATTAATTTGAGTGAAGCAGGTAACCCAAAAACAGACAGGGACCTCACAACAACAGCTGAGGTTGGCTGCTAGCTAAACAAGATTATCAACTTTTTGCGTCGACACAGATAAACTCCGAAACGGTTAATGTCAACATGTGACATTCTGCCAACAATTTCGTTTGTGTTGTTTATGCGCCGTGATCACCTTGCGTCTCATCAGTCAGCTGTCTTCTGTAGTTAATTGCTGAATGAGTGCGCACACATATACACACTACACTATGCACGCACGCACGCACGCACAAAGTACCTTCTTTTTTTGTTCTTTTGTGGTACGCCACCAGGTATGATTGATTATGGAAGCCGAGAATGGCCATGGTTGCTACTATTATTTTTCATTCTGTTATCTTTAGATCACGGAAAAAAACATTTTGTTAGCAAGATAAGGGTATGTTTTCCTCTAGCCATGTTATCTTGTGATAACGGCATAAATTCATGTGTTATCACAAGATAACAAGACTCATTTTCCCATGATAACGGGATAAGTTATCAGGGGCCTGTACTATGAAGCAGGGTTTATGCTTAGCAGGGTAACTGTGGGTTTAACTCTGGGTTTTCAGTCCTATGAGGGTGGATTACTTCTTACCGGACTAAATCACCGCAGTAACTCATGCTGAACGGCTAACCTAAGCTGGATTGCTTTTGTTTGGTTTAGTGAAGCTGGGTAACGCAAAGAGATCCAGGACATGTTGAATTCGCTTTGTAGTACAGGGCCCCGGTGAGCTTTCAGGTTGTTGTTGTTTCATGTTGTTCCTGTTCGTTGTCCCTAGCTGGAATGTGTTGCATGTAACACCAGTTGGAAATGAGCCAATAACGTTTTTTCACTGAAGTGCATTAAACAAGTAAACCATGAAGTCATCTGTTATACTTACCAGAACAGCATGCATATTGAAACGTGATTGAAAGTGAGTGTGTGGTTCATGACAACGCAGATTTGGCCTGTCAAGATCACTGTCAGCAGCATCACTGAAGTGCAGCCATCTGCAAAGCTTCAGTTGGACTATTCTTTTCTTAAATGAGGAATGCTGATCTGATTGTTATCTCTAACAGAAAGACACAGTGGAATTTCTGCCTGTGTTAGACCTTGACTGACCTACAGTCTGAGGTGTTGATCAATAGATATTCCATTTTGTGACACAGTCAGCTTATCTACTTACAGGTGCCAAGAGCCATCTACATGCTGGAGCTGGTGACGCTCCAGATCTCTAATAAAAATTATTAGAAAAGAGCAAACAATGGGCTTTTATTATGCTATTAACACGGGAAAACAAGCCTTGGTATCCCATGATAACGAATGATTTTGTTCATGATCTTGAGATAACAGAATGAAAAAAGATAGAGCGACCATGGCCGCTTTTGGCCTCCATAATTAGTACCATGCTGCCACCACTCCATAAAAGTTACTGAAACAGTGCAGTTTCTGAGCTTGAACATGTAGATAATTTCTGCGGAGTCGGATTTCCCTCTTTTGTATATTGTGGGGGACATGTCCCTCGGTCGCCCAGGACGATTATGCCCTAGCTGGAAACTAAAGCTGTCAGAAAAGTGTAGTGGAGTAAAAGACATATTGTAGTTAATGTATAATTTTGGCAAAAAAGTAAATAGGCCTACTCAAAGTACAAGTACCTTGAATTTGCATCTTAGTACAGTGTACACTTAAACCAAGTAAATTTACACATAGGGACGGAGCTGTGAGGCTGTTGTGTGGGTAATCAGCAGGCTAAAGCTGAAAACTTTTATTTTCTAAAGGTTACTTCTGCATGACTACTACTGGATGTCACAAACCAGACGGTAGCTGAGCAGCTGGAGGTGAGGGATGAATGAAGCACCTGATGCAAGTATGACACACAAACACACACACACTGCTAGCAAATTTCACACCTCACATCTGCTGACAAACAACCTTACTTTAGCTTTTTGTGTCACTGTTTTGCCACTGATCAACGTCTCTCTTGTCAGTTTGTGTTTGGTCACCCACAGTGTTTGCTGATACATCATCTAAATGCAGGAGAGAAACGCAGTAAAGGCATGCATTAAAAGGGATAAGTCACAGCTGTCGACAGCATCTTTATTTAACCGACATCACAAAGGTCCTACTGTACTGTACATAATACTGTGGCACTTAGAGTCAGCATGCTCGTAGATACTGAAGAACCAAGACAAAGCCTTCATTCAACGTAAGAACACACTTATAACAGTCTTTTGTTTCTTCACAGTTCTGCACAGACTCACTTTTCCATCTGGCCAGAGAAACATATGATCTCCCAAAATACAAAATACAAAAAAAAAAAAAAAGAAGAGGAAGAAAAAAAAAGAGAGAAATCTTATATATGAATAAAACATTAAATTTCTGTTAAGAACTGCTACTAAACATGATCCTAAACTGAACTTAACACAGATATTTCTGAAACAAATATTCAGTCCTGGTCCTATTCCATCACCCAATGCAGCACAGATGAGACCAATACAACGTAGGGTATATAACAATTTACTATACATATATACATACACCAGTGGTGCATCAGGTGCTGCTATCTACAGTGCCTTTATTACACATAATCAACAAAGGCATACGTAATAGTAAAATTGTAGTGCAAGCTAATTCCACATCACATATTTGATGACAAACATGCTTTAGTTCATTTCTTTTTTTAGTGTGTCACCACAATTTTTTGTACCGCTCTTAGTTCACTTCATCCAGTGTTCTAACCTCTCAAAGAAACAGCAGGTCTTTGTGTTTGACAGAGAATCTGTGTGTGTGTGTGTGTGTGTGTGTGTGTGTGAGACAGAGAGAGAGAGAGAGAGAGAGAGAGAGAGAGAGAGAGAGAGAGAGAGGTGGATTAGTGTTAAAACTAGAATCCTTGGCTGCTTGGGTCAGTGGACTATTGTACAGTAAGCTTCTTTATCCCCTATTGGTTCTTTTTGTCTGATGAAAAAAGCACAGGGGGCTCCTCTGTTTCTTCGTTAAGGACACAAACACACACTGGTTGGATGAGAATTTCACCCAGGAAGCTCTTCTTCTGTCTGTAGCAGTCCTTTAATCCAGAAGCATTTGTAAGATACAGCTAAAGCAATGCGAAGAAATATAAAAAAATCATTTCTGTATCTTTAAAATATTACATTATGTGCCAGGATGTCATGTTTGAGTGCAGTGTTCGAGGTGAATGGGTGTTTTGTGTTTGTGAGTGTGTGTTGTGCACAAGGGCTAATAATGAGAAAAATCAACCAAGAGCGTCTAGATTCTTTATATCACATTCTCGAACAGTTGCATGGAGTTCATTATGTTCTCATCCTGAAAAAAAAGACAAAGAGAAACATTAATCACCAGAAGTGAGGAGTGAACAAATTTCAGGGTTGATTTTTATTTTTATTTTTAAATACTTGACACAATATTTACTTTATCAAGTTGCCAAAGTGACAATTTAGTACCTATTTGAGTCTTTCGAGGCATAAATGCTTCATTCATTATTGATCTCATATTGTTTAGATGCTGAAGACTCGAATTTAAGTCCTTTAGCCCCTTAGTACCGTCAAAATGTTTGTTATGTGTAAATATTTAAGGCATGCCGCTTACAGAAACACCACATGGATTTCCATGTTTTTCATATGTATCCACATTTACTGTACTTGTTGTAACATGGGATAAATGGAAACATGGTTCTGCATGTGGGAATCAAGCTAATAAGATGTGGTACTACATGCAGCATGTGAAAAACATGTTACCGCTGGTGATAGCGTACATTAATCCCTGTAAGTTTCACATGGGACATAACATAGGTTTAACATATTACAAAGCGAAAATGTTCCAAAACCACATGATGCCCATGCACTTTTCATGTTTCACATTTTTCACATGTGCAAAGCACAAGAGTTTTTTCATGTGATCACACGTGTGTTTGCACTTGTAAAATCCATGTGGTGTTTCTACAACAAAAATCCACATTTTTAAAGAAAAAGTTGCAAAAAAATTTTACATTTTATAAGATTACAGTTTTGTCGATCGTCCTTGAGGAGTAAGTAAACTTTTTTCATTTCTCTGGTACTTTTTGATTGAGGCTTGTTAGAACAGCTGCAAAGTCACAGTGGCTTTATTGTCCAATATTTGAGTTCAGGGTCAATGAAACATGGAAAGAATCAAACTGTATATTTCCTCATTTTCAACTTCTCACATGTGCGTCAGAGCCGCACTGATGTTTATTGCAAAACCAAATACAACAAGAGTGAGTCACATATTTTAAAGGAGCAATGTGTAAAATTGTTGGTAGCATATCTCGAGAGTAATCCCCTCAGCCATGCAGCTAGTGGCCTTATTAGTTGATGAAACTGCATGAACAGGGAGCCTGTAGCACCAGATGAACACAGCCTCAGAGAACGACTAGGCCACTTTGAAGACAGTGATTCACAGATGCCTGACCAGGACTCTGACACCTGGGAACACGAAGATGTGACAAGCGAGAACAGGAAAGGTGCGAACATGAAGAGGAGCGAGGATGGTCGGACATTACAAGCACTGATTCTCTTATGTAACCCAGTGATCAAAGGTTTCTATTAGAGTTGGTGAATGATTTTACAGTAGACACACAACCAAGACGTTTTTGATGAATTTCACGTTCTTTTGTCTCTGTCAAGTTTGAAAGAAGTGCATTTTGCACAGAGTTAACAAAGCAATTAAGCTTAAGACAGGACAGGCAACGGCTAGCTGGTCAGCGTGATAACTCCAGTTGGTATCTCAATATCTAGACATGTTTGATACGTCAGTTACTTCGTCATTCTCTTGATATTGTTAGTTCACGTTTGTAATGTTTTCAAGATGAGATTTGGCCCTGTCACACATTGCTCCTTCAATCTGCTTATGAGGCAAAGAAAAAAATTTCCAAACAGCTTGTTCAGTATATTTCCATTCGTGTGTGTGTGTGTGTGTGTGTGTGTGTGTGTGTGTGGGGACACGACAGATCCAAAAGTCAAATGTTTTCTTCATTATATCCTCTGTACTTCTTGCTGACAGTGTTTTTTCTCCACAACAATATGTGGTAAGGCACTACCACTTATAATTTTACAGTCTCTAAAACTGTAATGACATGTTTTTGTTTTCCAGCTACAGTGTGGGAGAAATATGTCTTAAGTGGAATTTTTACCGTCCTCAAAATGTGCAGTTGTGTAGACTTATGAAGGTCAAGTCTAATGACTAAACCAAACTCAGGGAAGCAGCTAAAAGCAGATAAACTTAAATAAAATTTAATATTGTGAATTTAAACATTTGTGCATGTATCATGGTTCTTTTTTAAGCAGAAATACCATGTACATGTATCATGTCACATATCACATCTATCAAGTGAATGCATAATGAGGAAAAATTTAAGGACTTTAGGTAACATCCTCTTTAATTATCCCAAACGTTTGAAAGTGTCAATACAATTGGAGCATCATTCTTACAGAAGTCAGACACTGAACCTGACTGCATTCGTTTGGAAAATATTCATTTCATTTAATGACGCAGTACTTTTCAACAGGATAATGGACTGTGGTCTTTATGGGAAATTGCATAACTTACATTTTGCCAAAAATCAGCGTCTTACTTTAACGAACCATGTCAAGTCTCTTGTGGTTATGGGTTATGTGTGGTTTAGCTGCAGCTTTGTGGACTCGTGGTTGCCGTGAGAACCCTGACAATGGGACGCTTGGTCTACCACTGGCTTCACAATGGAAACCAGTCTGTCATGTCTGCCTTACAATAATGACTGGAGGAACTGGTAGTGAAACGCAAAAACAGATAATTGTCTTCTTCTTGGAAAATGTTTCCACAACATTCCATCTACTGTTGTTACAGGCTGTCTTACAAATACTTATAAGCCCATCCATAATGCAAAAGAGTAGCTTAAAAGTAACATATTAACAGTCGGTCAAGACTAACAGTCCAAGACGCAAAAACTACCAACAACTAATGGCTTTTGTGTTTTCCTAACTGCCGTCTGAGTGTATTGGTTGTGCTTCGGTTGCGTCCCACACTTGTACTGCAACTTTGGCCGTGATGGGTTAAAAACAGAGTAACTAAATAAAATAAATTTGTAAACTACGAGAAACTCATCATAGGTGCTGGAAGTGCCAGAGCCTTACAACAACATGAGTCTAAGTTTGTCTAGAATGGTTGCATTAATTAAGTGTTAAGAGAGAAAATGTGGTTTAACCTTGGTGACAGAAAGACAGGTAGATAAAAAAGACTAAAGGTGAGATAGGAAATCTTTCTACAGCTTCACTGGTACTTCTCCATAAATGAGGACAACTATCGTCATTGGCTGATTAACCAGTTTCTAGCACTGGTCCTTGACCTGTTATCCGGGCAATTCAATCGAAGGCCCAGATAACTATGACCTGGACGAATGTGAACATTCACAGCCTCCTTGACCTGTTGTGTACTGCTCTAATTTTGCTTCTGAGTGACTGAGATTTTGTTTGTGATCACGTGTCGTCTGCTTGTTTGTGGTACTGGGTGAAAAAGTCACCTTCTGACACGTCTCAATGAACTCTTCAATGGTCACGACGCCATCTCGGTTTTTATCCATTTTCTGTAGGAAAGAATCCACAAGACAGAGAGAGAGGACACTTTGTGAGAGCATTTTTAGTGTAAGGGGTAAGGTCTTGCACCAAAGTGTACTTGTGTGTGTTTTTTAATTGTGTGCTTTCAGAACCTGGAAGAACTTGTCCACGTGTTCATAGGGTGCTTCATCCCGCACGCAGGGGTAGGTGTACCTCCCCATCATGTCATAGATTGATTTCATAATCGCCAGCATCTCCTGTAGAGAAGAGGACAGAGGCAAAGTGAAGGACTTGAAACAACTATTTATTGTTTCGTGCGAGCACCTTTGCAATTTACCCTTATAATTTACTAAGCTCGAAACCATCACATTTGTAAATGAAACTGACTCACTGGCTTTGCAAACATGGACAAGAAAAGACTAAACATGGGATATTGTAAGACATTAAATTATTTTGTTTTGGTTTTGTTGGCCTGAAATTGCAGTGCATAGACCAAACATTACATTACCCAGAATGCACAAGTTGCAATTTAACAAAAGCCTGACAGTGATGGTAAACATGTTAACAACTTCTTTAGCATGTCACCTTCTCCCTGTGCTTCCTGTCTGTCTGCACATTCAATGAATACCGGTTAAAAAAAAAAAAAGTATTGGAGGAATTATCTGACGTGTGGCATTTGCCTGCCTTTTTTAACTTTGCAGTGTCACCCACACTGACCTCTTTGGTGATGTAGCCATCCTTATTAATGTCATAGAGGTTGAAGGCCCAGTTGAGCTTCTCAGTGACTGAACCTCTGAGCAACACCGACAGGCCGATGACGAAATCCTCAAAGCGGATTGAACCATTTCTGTCAATGTCAAACGCGTTGAACAGGAAGTGAGCGTACGTAGTTGCATCTGAGGACAAAAAGAGGTGCTGCCATTATCTAACTGTGGTGTATTTTGAAAAATCAGCAAAAGAGTTATGGTTATTAGGGCAGGGACATGATCATGGTCTAACACATTGTTGACCTTTGACTTTTGAAGTTTTATGTTGATTCCTTTTTAAGACAAATGTAGCAACAATCTGTTGAAGTACAGAATAAATCTGGGACTTAGAAAAAATTTTCAAATATTTCTGACCCACCACCCTTCAGTAAAAAGAAAGATTACCAAACCTCCCCAGATAATCATTTTCATACAGTTCCTCACAAGAAGAACAAGAGAGGAGAAATTGTCTTAACGTCTAACCTCCTTGGGGAAAGAACTGAGAATAGATGGTCTTGAATGTCTCCTCATCAACCATTCCACTGGGACACTCCTGCTCAAGAGAGGAAGAAAAAAATGTGCTATTCATTATAATAATTCAAGTCTATATAAAGCATAATAATGAAGGAAAATAAGTGTTGGACGTCTCTGCAGTGGGCAGCCAAACGTACATTCTTGAAGCCTCGATAGAGAGACTGAAGCTCCTTCCTGGTGAACTTGGTCTGAGCCTGCAGCTGGTCCAGCCCCTCCGGCTGGTGACGCACCGTCGACAGCTCCAAGTCACTGTCACTGCTGTCTGTGGGAGGAAGAGGGAGACAGAGAAAGGGATGGATTGACAGACAGGAAGTGGGAAAAGAGAGTGATGTGGAGAAAGGGAAAGATGAAGAGAAAAGGGGGGAGGATAGACTAGACATTGAGTGTGTGGATGCAGGGCAACATTCAAGGAGGGGTGGGATCATACTTTCAGCAAGGAGGCATTTGTTATAGAGCAGGTGGGAAAACGTGCGAGCCTAAGAGAAAAATGTGGTAAAAAACTGCAGGGGAGTAAAATGCAGGCGAAAGAAGGCATAAAAAAGAAGAGGGGGTACTTTCTTTATGGCGGAAAACGAGGATTGTTTTGATCTGCTTTAATGAAAAATGCCACTGCAGAAAATCTGAATTTGAGAAACTGAATCATCACTTTTCACTCAGAAAGCGAGTCACAGAAAAAGTATTTGTTATCATTTCACACACACTAAGAGAAAGCACTGCAAAACTGAGAAAAGAAAAACATTCAAAAAAGGGAGGGAGGTTTTCTCAAAGTTAAAGTACTCACCATCTTTAGACAGAGAGGACAGAGGAGCAAGAGGAGCAAGAGGAGGAGGAGGAAGGATGTTGAGATGAAGTGAAGAAGAGTAAATGGAGAACAGTGAGAGAGCGATAGTAAGAGGAAGAAAAAACAAAACAAAAAATACAGGTCAACACTGAATTGTTTATACAATGTGAGCTGAGCGGTTCAGTTGTATTCGGATAAAACATCCAGCGGAGCAGTGAAATAAAATATACCATGAAACATAAACCAAAACCACAGTGGAGGGAGGTAATGTCCTGTTATTGTAATATTGGGTCAACTCTGTGGGGTTTATTTAAAAACAATAGATGAGAAAGAAACAGCAGGAGCTCAATATGTGAATACTCTCTTTGATAAAAATTATAAAGAGGGCCCCATTTTGCTCCTTTTCTAAAAAATTATAGCTTAGATGTATTTTTTAGTTTATATAGTTCATAAATATATATAGTTTAATCTCTAATGTAATATGTGATAACATCAGGGCATAAAAGTTCCTCCATGACCTTGGAAAAAATTTCTTAAGAGCATTCTACTTTTCCCTGAATGGAGAAAAACCTGTCAGTCGACCTTGAGTTCAAGTCTTCATGGTCAAATATTTTTCTACGAGCTTAGACTTGCATTTACGATAATACCAGCGTCTCATAATGCTGCATTCATGTCATATTGATGTTATTGTAACAACTTCATGACCCATGTCAACTTTGAATAAGGTTATTTAAAGTGGAAAACTTGTTTTTACCTAAAGAGCCAGTATGTCAGACGTGATTAATAACACATGATAATGTCACATCAATCAAAAAACAAATGCGATTGAACCCACACACAGCCAATTGCAACAATCATATAAAACAACTTGAGATCAGAAACACTCGCAAGTCATTCAAGTATAAATCTTTTCCATTGCTACTAGTCATCCTGTGACATGAACTACAATGAACTCTATGATTACATGCTTTTATTTTGAAATACTCTTATAAGCACAGCCGAAATCCAAACCACAGCTAGAAATTTAGAAAAGTCTTGGAAACTCCACCACCCTTTTGTTTGTTTTTTTTGTTTGTTTGTTTTTTTCCACTCACTCGATTTTAATATGCATCTGAGCAATGAAATGTAAGTGACAAAGTCAAATAAATAAAATTAACTTAAACATAGCTGATGGCCTATTAGAATGTAAAGTCAGTGAGAAACTAAAATCATCATTTCTGAAGTATCAATAAACTTTAAATTTGACCCAAGTTTGGGTTTTTATAGACCATGAAAGAAACCAGTGGCCATGTCATGCTTACAAAGATAAGAGAAATTCAAGTGTTCTTAAAAAAATAAAAAGTCAATTTGGTATTGAATTGCAGGATAATTTAAAAATGGTTTTAAAAACTATGATGTCTTTCACACCATTTCTTAAATATAAACTATCAAAACAAACACTAAAGCCACATTCTCTCTAAGTTTAAGAGCTAATTCCAAGCACTGATCTAGAGTAATAACACTGCAACATTCAACTGAGAAATGTCTTAGCTGGTTTAGACTTGTGTAAGTCGTTAGTTACAAAACACTTTCATCTTACAGTTTCTGGGTGTGATTTTAGCGAAGCATCAACTCAACGTACTAAACACTTAAAGCAGCTGGTGCAACCGGCTCCTGCTGCTGTAAACACAAATTAGATAAAGGCACCAATTATGTATTCATACCCAGATGAAAAATAGTCCCTTTCCTCTTTTCCTGTCTGAGTAACATTTTATAAGAACTACAGTGTAAATCTGTTTTAGAAAATTAGATTTATGTTCGTGGAGTGTGAGAAAAGGAGCAACACTTTTGTTTTTGTTTTTGTATGTTCATGGGATTTTCTGACAAAAACAAATAGTTGAGTATTACCAGCTTTATTCTTAAAAGTCAACAGTGACGATCCTGCAATTAAATCCCAGAGTTCTTTATTATTTGCACACTTTGTACTTGTCTCGTCTTTGTAGGCACCACAGAGTTACTTCTACTCATCTAATGACCTACAACTATCCACCCTTGAGTTAACAACATTTAAAAAAATAACTATAAGTATATTAAAAGTTAAAAAAAATGCCACTCCAGCTTCCTTGCTCCATCCTCCTCTTCCTCCTCACTGCCCCTCTCCCAGGTTGTCTCACCGGTCTCAGTGATGTCGATCAGGCCCAGCAGGTGCATCAGTTTAAGGAACATGATCACCAGGCAGACAATGCCAACAGTCTGGAGTCCCTCCGTCTCCCACCTCACACTCATCTTCCCCTCGTCTTCTATCTTTTCCTCCACGGTCCTTTTATTTCTTTTACTCTGCTCCTACATTACTGGCATTTTAAAACGCCTTTCTTTCAGTCCATCAGCCTCATTCAGCCTCACTCTCTGCTCTACTTCTTTGTCCCTTTCTGCATTGGAAACAGTGTCACTCACTCATCACTCATCTGTTTCTGTCACTATTTTTTCCCTGCACTTTCTGTTACTCTATTTAGCTCTTCCCTTCTGCCGTTTTTTTTTTTAATTGACTGTCTTTTTTCTCCCCGTCCTCTCTCCAGCCTTAATGGGTCTTTCAGGATATTCTCCACAGCTAAGAGGGTCTGATGGTCCAACTCCTTTAATAACGTCAAGGCGATCAGATTATTGCTGTAAAACACCCCTAAAAAAAGAGAGAGAGAGAAATCCCCTCCGAAAAAACTGAACCACAACGTTAATCCATGGAAGATCCAATCAGGCAGAGAGGGAGGTCAGACACTCTCACGTCAAACATGTAAGTTTTTTTGGTAAAAGCATTCAGTCAGTTTGGAGTTCCTCAAACGCACAGTATTCCTGTAGTTGCTGCCCAATCTCTAATCAAATTAAAAAAAAAAAAAAAATCCAACATTTGTCCAGACTTGATATGTGTCTTGAAATCCCCCACTGTCTGAATGACTGATGCTCTGCAATTTCACCCTCTCCTTCCTCCCTCCATATCAAATCTTATTCTCTGCTAATTAAGGCTTGCCTTTAAGGAATCAGAGAGAGCAGTGGCAAAGGTCAACAGGTGTCCTGAATCCCATTTTCCCAGTCAGCTCTGTGATCCACTTTCTAATTGTTCCCCTGTCTCTCTTGGGGTCCATAACAGATTTAATACCATGTCAAACACTCATTATACTATCATAAAGGGAAACAGTGGGCCAGCGCTCCCTCTAGTGGAGTCTGAAGAAACAACAAGAACACAGATTGAAATGTGAACAGGTAACTTTATCATAAATGTAGAAAGTTCTTCCTCTTCTCTCTCTATCTACAAACAAGGTCTTTTGCTTGCCGTATTTATGGTGGCCTATGGGAGATAAAATTACCCTGTTATTCACTCATGGTTGTATGTCTCTCATTCCAGCCACATTCCCATTTCTCCAACTACATTTCCCACATCCAGCCACTCTCTCCTGGCCTGCAGTTACCCACTCTCATTTGCTTCCACTCTCCCTTATCTGCTCTTCAGTTCAGTTCATTTCAGTTCAGTTTATTTCAGAAATGAAGGATAAGGAAGGAACATAATAGTAATAACAATAATAATAATAGCAATGTCAGAATAGCACATTCAGCATTTAAACAAATCATTCCTACGCATTCTGCGCACGATCACCCCAAGTTGCAATGTTCCTGCATTTTGTTTTTATTGTCATGTTTCTGTTGCCTGAACCTTTAACAGGTGCTGTACCTGCCTGCTGCCACTCTCCCCCCATCACGTACATGATTGCAAACTGTACCACAAAAGATGATAAAAAATATAATCTTAATCAATAAACTATAGCTGAAGATGTGAAGAACCGAAGAAAGCATTTGCACTCACACCAGGCTATATACGCATGTATTTATTATGCAGCAGATGTTGAATGGTGCGTCGTCACTATCCTAAAGGATGGTCCAGTGTATCCTGTGTTAAAGGAGGCTAAAAGGGAAATACTGAAGCACATTTCCTTATCATTAGAGAACGGAACACACTTATCATGACTGCGACTTAGAAACTTTAGGATATTTTCACTCAGTTAGGAACACTCCTAAGCAAGACAGACTATTTAAACACAGCCAAACTCCTGCTCCAACGTGGACTGTATGTGGCCTAGAGGTGGAAAACCTCAAATTACTCAATGTGGCTTTTTAAGGTGATTGCTGTTAACACATATTAATATCTGAAGGTGACTTATCAACTCATAGTTTCTTTCATCTGGATTTTGTTGATTGGGCAGTATGAGGACAGATGTTGTTGCAACAAAATCATAATAAAATCATCCAACAGGGAGCAGATTGATGCACAGGGCCAATTTATGGTGTATGTTCAGACAGCATAGGCCACGTATTAGATTTAATGGATTTAATTTTATGCATTTTTCTAGTAACACAGGGTGAGAAAAGTGAGGGATCCTATTACTGATCTTAATGTGTATTCTGTAATCTTAGAAAATTAAAAAATCACAATCACAGACAAGAAGGAGGAGAATGACTCTGGCTGCCAGTTACCTTAATTAGGTTCTGTAACTGTTGAGGTTTTAGAAAATTGAGGGGTGGATGGCTGCCTGCATCTTTCTGAATGGACAAATGTGATCTCTGATACACAGTAAAAGTCATCTGTTAAATTATATATGCAGCAAGCATATATAATTCCCTTTTCCATCTTTTTTTTTTTTTTTAAACAGTACATGAACAATACTCACCACTAAAATATCCTGCATGAGAGTCAAATGTGGAGTAAAAATACCAGATATTGGTATCAGAAACCCGCAGGGCTTGAACAAAGACAAGGCTACCTCTGATATCAGATGTCAGCCCAAAATAGGTCCTATGGCCTGAACCCAAAATCGACTTCGAAGCAAAAAGGACGGGACGAAACAACAACTCCTGGCCGGCAGTCTAAGTTCAGATCATTTAACTGGATTTTAAATACACACACACACACACACAAATGTCAATGTGTGCACTTGAAGCAGCATCAAAGGATTTTTTCTTAAGTGCTGATGATATAAATAATGCAACAAATAAACTATTAGACGCATAACCGCAAGAATGTCTTCCGAAGCAGGGGTGCTGATAACAAAAACAGGGGTGTGATTTAACTGGCAAGAAGGATGTTATGACTGCACATACTGAAACTTCACTAACCGCATTGATAAAATATACTGAAAACACATTTTCCATGGCGAAATGCTTTACAAGAGGAACAGAAAGATTAAACAAACCACTTCTAGGCTTCTAGGCAGTGAAAGCTCTCTACTAACATAATACTACTACTACTACTACTACTACTACTAATAATAATAATAATAATAATAATAATAATAATAATAATAATAATAATA
>JAPZDX010000021.1:14587807-14599033 GCA_029783625.1 Naso annulatus
GAAAATGAGAAAATGAGAAAACGACACTTTATGGGAACAAGGGAGAGAAAAATAGCAAGATGGGTGGATGAAGGAGTGGTCAAATTTTGACATTTTTGCTCTCTTGAAAATAGACAGCTTGATGAGATCAATCTTCTCATCTGTTTACTTAAATGTCAAACTATTCTTTTAAGCAGCCCAACCACTGAAAACTTTTAACCTACTAAATGTGGCTCATTATTCCCGTCATATTATGTCATTACAGTCTGTACAGGAGTTCAGCTCAGACTAGGGCCAGATGGGGCAGCCAGTCAGATTAAGGCTTTGCGAGGATTACGTAAAACTGTTTTGACTGTAAACACAAACTGCAGTAAAACAGCAAACATCTGTCAGCTGCAGACAGACAGACAGACAGACAGACTAGAAGGTGTTTCTGGCTGCCGGTTGATTGAATTCTCTGAATATTCAGCAGTTTTATTCAGTTTGCTTACTGACCTGCATAAACTCCATTTTAAAAGTCAGTATCCCTTTACTGTGGTTGAATAAGTGAAACAATGAAACAACAGCAGATGACATTGACTGACAGGTGTTTACGATCCTGGAGAGAAAAACAAGCCCACATCTATTTCAATGTTTGAACTTATCGTTTTGGCAAACTGACGAATGGAAATGAACAAGTTTATTCAGAATAAAATATTCCATGTAAGTGGCCTGAGTATAATATACTTGCTTCTGCAGGGGAAAACACAAAATGCAGTAAAAGAGCGCCACCTTGTGGCAAAACTTGTTACTTGACACCAACTGTCTTCATGTCCTTAAAAAGTGTGAAGTAACTAACTTCTTCCTCTTATGTACTGTTTTGAATTAGGATGGCGCGATAATTGTACTTGACTTTAAAATGTCTATTTAACGCTTCAACTCAGCTAAACTAAACCTGCTACAACTTTGTAGTACTGCATATGTTACCTTAGATTTTGAATAACATTTTTCTGATACACGTGCACTTTTACTTAGAGTTTAAAAGAATTTTGCCTTTAGGCTTTGTATTCTTGTTTTAAATGTAACATGTGTACAATTGAGCCACGGTGCTCCCGTAACCAACCTATACTAACATCAAGCTACCGATAGTTAGAAAACACAACTCCATTTTGAATCTGACAGGACTTAACGTACTTTGTACAGAAACATTCATAGTAAAGTGTATTCATAATAATATGTTTCCCCCAACAGGATAGAGTGTATCAGACTCAGTTTAGGGGTTATCAAAGAGTACTGAAACTGCTGAAGCTTCAGGCTCAAGAGATTTAAATTTAAATCTGAATGATTGTTAAGACCTCATTATTTTCTTTTTTAAAAAGTCCAAACTACTACACTTTGAAGACCCGTGTGTCTTTGGGTTGAACGAATGTTTTGCACACAAAAAAGGACATTGGAAACAATTTGAATCATTTATTTTGGACTGAATCAATGAATACAAAAACATTTGGGGTTGTTGACAGTGCGAAACCACAGTAAGTATTTACAAATGTGTTATCTACAACAGGAAATGGGATACTTGAAATCGGCCATCCCAAAATGGCAGAAATAGAGAGACATCAAAGTGGAATGAACAAGTGCTGAAATTTACACCAGGCCTGTCTGTACCACAGCATGCCGCTCTGAACACCAACTCAGAGGAAAAAGAATTGAAGCTTTCACATCACACAGATAACATCATTCATACGACCGACCGCTGATAAAAATTAATATGACACCTGATGCTGTGAATCTCATTAAGCAAGAGGACATCAGAAACCCCAGGCGAGCGATCGTCAACCACCATGAGATCACTTCAGCTCTTTAATCACTCATGGCAAGTCCCAGTCACCTGCTCTTCTCTATTCTCCTTTTTGGGTTTTTTAGAAATCAACTTAAGAGGCCTCTTCATCAATTTTCGGTGCCAAGTAGTATTTGACGTGTCCCATATCAGCAATCTTGTACTCCACCACTGTAGAAAGACAGAAAAATGCAATTAGGGTCACCGTGACTACATGTGAACACGCTGTGAATCCAAATGAAGACTTTACCCCTGATTCAAAGAGACATCTGCACTTACCGAGGGGGATATCAGCCGACATGCTGAGGGTGACCGTCTTGGACAGCGGTGTGGCTTTGGTGAAGAAGTTCAGGTAGTTGAGGGCAAAAATCAGCTGGACGGGCTCATTCATCTCAATAGTGACCTAAAGACAGCGACCAGAGGAGGGCGGTCAAACATTTTATATGCGCAATCACAACAGTCGCATACTTTCAATGTTTGTTTATCTAATAAACTTTTTTTTTAAACATCAAACCAGTGTGATGTCCTTTAATAGCTTGTTTTTTTTCTGTTAACAAGCAATTAAAACCACACAATTAGACATGCAGCACAAGACGAAGAAAAGAGCAAATTCTTTAAAGCTGTGGCCAACGACTGACCATCAGAATAGTTGCAGATTAATTTATTGTCAATCAAGTAATTGTTTCAGCTCTGACATAAAGGTCTTAATCCTTAACCCTGGGAGAGAACATTAAATCAGTGTCAAATATTTGAAACAAAACTTCTGTTTTAATTATCTTAAATCATGGCTGACGTTATTGTTGGGTTACCACAAACTCAAACTTCTCAAATATCTTTTGTATGAACTCATCACCACCCTCTGGTGGACAAACTTTGTAATGGCAACAGAATTATTTAACATGCCTATGGTATTTCTACACTTAAATTCTATGGCTAAAGTCATCATGCAGTTCCGTTGTTACTCTTATCTTCACTCAGTCAAAAGATACTCACTGCCTCGTCCTCTTTGTCTACGTTGCTGGTCTGGGACAGCTTGACATTTCCTGTGCCCAGCTCTCCTGAGGCGGAGAATTTGACTCCGTCCTTGGCGCATGAGATCATGACAGCATCACCAATCTGGGACAGGTCACGGCAGATGCGGGCAAACTCCCCAGAGGGCATCTTCACCACACAGCTGTACTCCTGCTCCTGGAGGGACAGAAAGACAAACAGAGGTCAGGGAGGGTGTTTGTTTAAAAAGTATGTTGAACATAAAACAGAAGAACGTGGCGGACGTTACTTACTGGAATACCCAGCTGCTCCACATCCAAGTCCATCAATTTCATCTCATAATCTGAAACCTTCTCCTGGTCTGTTAGAGAGAAAGGTGTAAATAAGATTTCATGCTGAAGAAACAAATAAACATCTGTCAAGCTGAGGGGTTTTTGCTGTACCAACAAGAACTCAAAGTGGGAAAACTTACTGAGTGTCTCAAACACAAGCGTGAGTGTGTCTGCATTGTCTTCTGCTCTGAGGGTGATGATGTCTTCATTTCCGGCACACTTTAGGATTTTTGACATACTGTATGAAGAGAAAAATAACACTGGGTTACAAACAAAGGACTACAATTAAACTTGAGAGCTAATGCTACCAGTGTCGTGTATGTATTGTTAAGTATTCATGAAAATCTGCCGTTCATGTACAAAAGACACTGATGAAATGAAAATTAAGTACGCATTCAGGTGCAGCCCTACGGTGCTCAATGTAGACCTGATTTGTCTGTTGGTGAAATTTAATTTAAAAAAACAAGCAAAATTCCCTTAAATTCGATGTTGAATTTAAAGTTTAATTCACAATTAATCAGCAAATTCTCAAAATTGATTAATCTGAGCCACTGATTTCTTTGTAATTCTGTTAAAGGAATTAATACTTTTAAAAGGATTCATAGTTATTAAAACAGTTGCCAACTGCTTTCTTTCCATGACTGACCGATCAGCTAAACGTTAATCAACCAACACTTCCATGAATCTTTTAACACTATCACTTGATTTACTTTCCAAAAAATGTTTCACATCAATTGTCTAATGTTTTGATAAAATGTACTACGTTAAATGAACAACATCTGAAATCACATCACAGCTCAAAAATTAAAATCATCCGAAGCGCGGGTATTAAGTTACAAAGCGAGGCGGCGGTGAAACGGAAGAGGAAGTTCTTGGATTCAACAATTCCCGCCAACCCTCCCATCGTAACGTTTGGCGCTCAAATGACGTAGACGCGTAATCACAATAGGAGCTGATGTGCTGAAACCCGCGCCAAATAAATTTCCTGCATTAAAATGAAAAAAAAAAAACAACCAAAACTGTACGTCAAACAATGGATTACACTTATTTGTGAACATCACAAGTACAAGTCACTTCATTTGAACGCGGACATAAAGAGTTAAAGATAAGCGCTCACGGCACTGGGGTGACATGCCCGGGCAAAGACGCAAAGATGGCCACCCTCTTTGTAAGATGCTGATATAAATCACAAGCCATGTACTTATGGTAACAAAAGACGTGTCTCTCTTACTGCAGTTTAGGCAACTTAACGTTAGGCATCTTGCGATGTGTATGACAATCACCAAAACAAACCAAACTGACTGTTTCTATGTCGATATTTGCTGCGGACAAACTGACAGCAGGACTTTACAAACACACAGCATTAGTCAGCAGATAATATCAGCGACCAACAACCTAACAACGCAACATATGACGGCAAAGAACACAGAATTTTATGGCTAAAGTGTCTGTTTGTAGTGTTTGCTCCACCTGCTGAGGTTGACCCCCATGGCGAGGTTTCTGTCGCAGCGGTACGAGTCAAAGCCGTCGTGCCGCAGGGTGAGCTGAACCAGGGAGACGTGAGAGGAGTCCATGCTCTGCAGGGAAATGCCGGACGAGCTGACGTCCCAGCAGGCTTCTGTGATCAGATCCTTCAGAGCCTCCAGCACCTTCTTCAGGATGGAGCCTTGGACCAGACGAGCCTCAAACATGGTTGCTGTGTAGTTTTAAGTCTGCGTAGTCACGAACGAAAAGTTTTTTTTTCGCCTTTAGCGTCGCTCCGTCGGATAGAGGCTGAAATTAAAGTTATCACCGAGCCGGAGAGAGACAGACTCCTCTGGAAAGTTAAGTCTTTGTGTTGTTAGCTAGCAGACGAGCAGTGTACACGCACTTCTCTCCGTGCAGGGGTTGGTTTTAGCTCTAAGCGCGCGCTAACATCAGGTTTTAATGACTAGCATCTTTACGTCATTTCCGTATCCGCATCGGTATCTCCGCTGCTAAAACAAGCGAGCACCGGTGTCGGCCATATTGAAGAGGTCAATAAAATGCTCCATTCTACTCCCTAGAAACCTACAAATATTTTCAGATAGACAGCACATAGGCACAAGAGTAATTCATTGATAATTATGATACTAATGCTAATACTAATAATAATGTAAGATACTGAAATAAGACCTTACTCAATTTCATGTTTACAAAACAGTTTAAAAATTTTGGCTGTTTAATTTACCACAATGGTATTTACTGGCATTTTTTTCATTGGTTGTATTATTCAAAAGACCATACACGGTATTTGTAACATACAGTTATTCACCCTTGACTTTTTTTTTTGGCAACCTGTTAATTTACTAACATTTCTTTGTTCTGTAGGCTACTTTCCTATAGGAACTACGGTAATGAGCCTGTGCATAACTAACTGTGCAGAAAGACAACAGAGATCTTTTGAATTTTAAAGCTG
This sequence comes from Naso annulatus, assembly GCA_029783625.1. Classification (NCBI taxonomy): domain Eukaryota; kingdom Metazoa; phylum Chordata; class Actinopteri; order Acanthuriformes; family Acanthuridae; genus Naso; species Naso annulatus. The sequence continues at coordinate 14,593,362 of JAPZDX010000021.1, forward strand.
TTTTATTGAACAATGACAAGTGCTTGGTTTGACTCACATACAGCATCACTAATCCCTCAACCATGTCTCTGGCTTGTAGCACACATACAGACACATACATGGATGGTATTTTTATATTTTAACCCCTGAGTATATATTGAGTCAGGACACCTAAAAACAGGGTCATTTGACGTTTGGCGCAGACAGAATACATCTCCCAAGATCTTATAAAAGAAAGCAAAGAACATTCTTACAGAAAATCAATCAGCTGTCCGTCAGAAAGTCAGACATGAAAAATGCACATTTTGCATTGTGTGTTGTGGCAGGGTTTACTTTTACATATTTGGACGGTAACAAATTGGGCTGGGATTGAGTGCAGAGACCATCTTTTTATACTAGGGGCATCTGCTTAGAGAGGCAGGATGTAGTTGGCTGCCATGGCGATGATGGGGGCTCCTGTTGGGACACCAGGGAAAGGACCACTGGACCCAGCGATGTCGATATGGGAGTATGCCAGAGGTTTTTCGGAATCCACACCATGCTGCATTTGAAGTAAAGTGATAATACAAGTTAATTACTGCACTTATTTAAATTCTACTTTACATATTTTCATACTTCATATTCTGACAATTTGTGAGCACCTTGTCCAGCCCTGAAGCCATGATGAGGAACGCTGCAGGAGTCTGATGTCCTCGAGGTGTAGCTGAGGACGGCAGGTTGTTGGATTGCAGAATATCCTCGTACTCAGATTTGCCCTTGTGGAACTCGTAGTCCTCTCGTCTGATTCTGGACACCTCGAACAAGTCGCCCCACACCTCTCCAGCTGCAACAAAAAGTACAAAGACTCACTATGTGTTATGTGTTAGTTAACAATAACTGAATAAAACTTTTTGAGGCACATAACCACTAACCATGAGGGGATTAATTCCAAGACCACAATTTAACAGTGACACACACGAGTGTCTCACTGCTGTCATTATTTATACTTCACATTTTAAAAACTGAATGAACTGCTCAAATTGTGTTATTTCTGAAAGGGCCTTGAGACTTCCACTCATTTTGGAGTGATTAGGTGCAAGTAAATAATTTATTATCGCTGATAAATTGTTATAAATTAATTTCTAAAAAGTCAACAGTCACAACAAAATAAAATAACAAAATATTAAAGTAATGATGTTATGTATTTGGTTTGAGAAACAAAACCTAAAACACATTCAGTTTACATTATTAAACAGAAAAGCATGAAACTAATCATTTACAAAATCATAATTTAGTAATTTAGCTTTAGTTTAAATAACCAAGAGCTTTGAAACTTTATCTATACAAAATAATATTTACTTGCTTTTTCTGGGCCTTTTAACTACTCGACATGCTGACCCAAGATAAAAAAAAATGACCTCAAATTCAATTTCATCTGTATAGTTTTATCACCATTTTGCCATTGAGCAGCGTTTTCGCTGCGATGGGCGGGTCCATTATCCATAATGATCTATGAAGAAAAATTCAGAACAGACCTCAGTACAAACAATAATTCTACAGCAGTGGATTATTTTAAAGTTAATATTTCACAGTTACTGGCAGGACTGTCTGTGTTTCAGCAGCACTCACAGAGTAGTTGGGTCCCATGGCTCTGATGGCATGACCAGTCAGAGTAGCAATAGTGAACAGTTGAGGAGAAGTCTCGTGTACCGCCTGCAGACACAGGTGACATGATCAGAATGAGAAACAAAAGAAGTGCAGAAAGTGAGAAAAGTTTAGAGTGTACAAAAGAAGAATTTATAGTGATGTTGGGACCTTCTCCTTCATCTCGCAGAGCAGGTCGACCATCACCATGCGTCCCTCAGCGTCTGTGTTTCCTACTCTCACTCTGCGACCCGCACGGGAAACCACCAGTTCATCGGCCACATAGCAGTCTGAGAAAAAAAGAACAACACACACACACACACACACAGAGTCATATTAGCAGAGGTGCTGGGACACAGATCCCTCTGAGAGAAATATAAACAGAAACATGTGTGATGGAAAAAAAGATTTACACCGACCTGCACCGACACTGTTCCTCACCATGGCCATAGAGCCGACAACCTTCAAATGTTTTGGCTTCAACTTGGCTAAAATCTGGGGAGTAAGAGGAGAGTGAGGTTAGGAGCAATGCTGCAAACTTAAACACATCAAACTTCAGGTTTCACTGTTCATGCTCAAATTGTTAACTCTCAGTATCTTCTACGAACATTAACCTGTGTATATCAAGTTTACAGAGGGTATGTCGTTTTTTCTGAGGGCTAAAGAAAGGCTTGCATGGAGGAAATTGCTGATCCCATCTAACATGCGAATCATGACTCCGTCTCAGCACAAGTGCTGAATATTAACTTGAAGTCGTGAGGTGCGGACTTGCAGTAAAAACTCCCACAGGGGTTATAACTGAGGTGCAGAGATGGGAAGATGGGGTTGGAGGTGTCATTCACCTGGAAGAAGCCGGCCACGGCAGCAGCTCCACACTTGTCTCTGTGCATCCCAGCCATGACACCACCGGCCTTGATGTCTGCGCCACCGGTGTCGTATGTGATGCCCTGGAAACACATCAGATACAACCTCAGTTTATCACATACAGGTGGAAACATGCAAATTTTTGGTTCATACCTAATCAGCTAAACACATTGCTTCTCTCTTAAATGTCTCCCTGATGAACTGAACAGGAGGGTTCCACCTAAAAATTATTGTCTTTATTGAATTATCCGCTATATTATAAAGTGATCTACCACATTCAAAGGAGATTTCTCCAAACATTTCATTTGTTCAACCAACACCTTAAAATCCCTAAAATATTTAATTTACTCTTCTATAAAAGAAAAAAGATAATATCTCCACTTTTAAGAAGCTGGAACCAGTAAATGTTTTAAGAAATTACTGAAATGATAATATATTAAAATAGTTGTAGATTCTTTTTTTGTCAACAGACTCATCACTGCAGCTTTACTTACTTTTATGCAAGTTATGTTTGTGCATGCGTTTGTTTCAGAGCGTTATGAAAATCTCATTTCTACCACATTTCACAACAACAAAAACGTGTAATGTTTGGTGAAAATTTAATGGATCTTTCAAAGCTGTGTTTTCTATTTTTACAATGTAGTAATGTTGAACATACGACCTGTGCCATAAAACTTAATATCTATTTAGGGGTTAAGTTCTCCTTTAATCTATTAGTGTCTCTCTTTTCTCACCTTTCCGACCAACATGAGTGTTTTTTCAACTGGTCCATCTCCACAGTACTGCAGCTTGATAACTCTGGCCTGGTGACGAGGTACACCTGTTTGAGGAGGAAATTATGAATATTTATACAAAAGTTAACATTTAACAATGGTGAAAATCTGTCTCCAGTGCCATGTTAATAAGTGATAAGAATAAAAAATATGTTGTCTTACTGTTTGCACAGCGGTTGACTGCAGCCAGACAGGGATACTCTTTCTCAAAAACCTTCAGGTTGCTCAACACTTCAACCTACAGGAAAATTAACAAACAAGCATGCACACACACAAAACAGGGGCTTTAAATGACACTGAAAAACCAAATGTCAAACCAATTTGTTCAAGACTTTAACTTAATTTGTTTCTACGTACATGGAATCTAAAGAGGAATACCAGACGAGTAACAATAAAAAAAACATAGGTCCTGTTTGCACACATGACATAATATTCCTCTCTACCTTCACAGGGCTGTCTTTGAACAGTTCCTGGATGTAATCAGCCACACGAGGAGCAGCCATACGTTCAGGGTCCGAGCCACCAATGTCACGGCATGCCAGCCTGAGGAGGGGAAGCAAAGTAGCAAGTGAACTAGCAAACAACCACAACGAGGGAACTCTATAGCAGAAAACGAGGCGCAGTGTTTGACCCACCTCCCACTCTCCAGAGCATCGGCCAGCTCCACCAGCCTTCGTCCCTCTGCCTCCTGTGCGGTCCACAGCCCCAAAACACACACCTTGTAGTCTGAGGGTTTTACTTTCCCTTCCCTCAGTTCCAGGGGCTTTTGGTGGGGTTAAAAAAGATCATTAAAAAAGAGGCAGTGTCTTACATTTTGATACATGCAGGTGCAGCTGAGACACCTGGAAAACAAACCTGGAGTGAATTCACGTGCTTGAAATTTGTGGGTAGCACTGACAACTGCTCAATTAAATTATTCTACTGGACATGTACTGAGCATCTACATGAACAGCATTGGATACTCAGAAGTATATCAAGTAAAACAGTACATAAATAAACAAAAACACAGGTCAAGAATTAACTGCAATTACACAGTTTAGCACATGTTGCCAAATTGTTTCCTGAACTCTTTTAAGTGTGTGTGTGTTTTTTTATTTATTTATTTATTATTTTGAGTGGATTGAAAGAAATCAAGTACTTGAGGAGATTGTCCAGCAATTTGGTTATTGCACTTTCGTTAAACCCGAGGACGCACTCAGACAGAAGTTAAAATAATGTGACTTTTCGTCTCCAGTACGTGACAATTTCAAAAACACTGGACCCCACATTTCCCATAAAGTAACCAGCAACATTTTAAGCAGACTTATCAACGTCAAAATATTTCAAACTCAACACAGAAGATGTTATATAACTGTTTTTGCAGTGTAATAGCAAAATAGCACATCACATGATTAGAGAACTTAATGAACAAAGAACTCAGCAGAGTTCCTCTTGAAAACTTTCCACTAATGGTCGGATCAAGCAAGATGCATTAAGAGTGCCAAGTGTGACCTGAGCTTGCACTGGTGTGTTTCCTCACCATGTAGAGAGCCTGAAGGGCACCGAGTGCAGCCACGATGGTACAGCTCTTATAGTCCTTGTGTGGAGGGCAGACCAGCAGGGGGCGCTGCATGCCTGCTTTCAAGGCCCTGTGAGAACACAGTGATGAGCATGACAGAAAAGAATCCACAAGTGTGAGACACTGAAATGGGAAAAATCAGCTACCGTCAACTGACCGCTTGATGCCGTTGTGTGCAGCATCGCTAAAGCGCCTGACATCATCATAGTCACGGTTTACTGGGCCGGTGGAGGCAAACACCAGGCGGTTACCAGGGAGACCAGGAACTTTTAGGACCACTACCTCCTCCCCAAGACCGCTGTCCACCTAGAGGAAGAGCAGATGAGGACACCACACAGGTAAGCAGGAAGCATCACATTACAACATCTCTTGTTGGTCACCTGCAGCACCAGGATAGCTGCTAATTCTGAAATTTAGAAGCAAAGAGGTGCCTCAGAGAGTGCAAACTTAAAATCGTCTTCATAGTCCATCTTTGATTCCAGCAGCTTAGGGCAGGTGATCTGTTAGTGCAGTGACCTCATCCTCTTTGGCTAACCTACTTGTGTTTACTTACTTATGTGACCAACCTTGACCTGAAGAGGTAAAATATTCAGTAATTCACAAGGAAAACCCCTTCAAATGTCTACGTGTGTACTTACTTTGGCACTTATCTCCTGTTTGGAATAATTTTGAATTCAGAAAATCCTAATACAGTATGATTTTTCAAGACTGACTTACACCTGATTATTCCCTTTGTTAAATGAAAATGAAAATGACTACTGTTGGTCTAAGTCCATTTTCCAACTTTTATGTTAAATAAAGGACTTACTGACAAAAAATCCTTTTTGTCTTATTTTAACTATTCTTAACTATTTATGGTAATCACACAGTTACCC
>JAPZDX010000021.1:14649874-14662616 GCA_029783625.1 Naso annulatus
CCTGAATGCCTGGGGCAACTAAAAAAAAACAGCAGGCAAGCAAACCCTACCCAGACATGCCCGATCAGGCAAGTACCGACTCGGAGCACAGTACCGGCTACATACAGCACTGTCTGCAGAGAGTTCCCAGTAAAGCTGATAAAAATGGATCTTTTTTCCGCAGCAACGACAGCTACAAAAAGCACAACTTGGTGAGCCATGCTAAATCCATTCCACACAAGGCTTTCGTTGAGGCAAAAAAAACACCAGACTGTTCCTGGACCGATGAACTGTTGTGTCTGAAGACTTCACGTGGAGGGCCATAACCAGAAAAAAAAAGTCTAACCACTGCTTATCATGTCGCTAAGGCAGAGCAGTTCAGGGCCCAAAATTCGGTGCGGAATTCAATAAGATCCTGAAAATCTGGAATTTTACTGCAGGACAATCCCGCAAATGGAAGCCGATCGTATGTTTTACATCAAATGAGACGCAGTACATGGTTATCATTACATGCGTTTATAAATTTTAACGGAGCTCCGCAGAGAGAAGGAGGAAGGACAGAGCACCATCGGGTTAACAGGAGCAGTGTTTCTGCTGGTAACGTTTTGCTGTGACCGCCACAGCAATACAAAATGTCAAATGCAAATAAAACATTTTGCAATCCGTCAGTTGATCCGTTTCCTCAATTAATACACGATTATTAAATGCGTTAGTTCATTTACCCGCGAGGCCCGTGCTGCTCTCTTTGGAGCCTTGACAGGAAGTGAAGATGACCAATGACCAAAAGTCTATCAACACGCAGCATCATGAAGAAGATTCAGACGTACAAAGATGAGACGTCTTCTTTATTACCTGATCTATCGCTGCGCATTCAACCCTTGATGGACTCCTCATGTCAATCAGCTGTCGCTCTATTAGAATCCAGTGTGCAATGGGAAATCGTCACGTCCAAACAGTCACACAAAGTAAAGTCACGAGAAAGTAAAGTGCGCAGCATCCTTCTCATAACCCAGCACACCGTGGAGTTTCTTCTCCTGCAGCGGCTGACAGCCTGTCACAGCAGGGTCGGCCCTAGACATTTTGGGGCCCTGGGTGAGATAGGATTTGGGGCCCCCAAACTGCTACGGCATCAGTTAACCACCATTACATGTCGTCGGTTGGATTTTGTTATAAAATAGTTTTGGGTTGTTTACTTTCTTATTTAGCAAGCGAAATGTATGCACCACACAGCCAGAAAAAGTATGTCCTGGGCAGGGCAAGTAGGAATTTAGATGGGACAGGGACATTTGAGAAGTACTCGCCTTGCAGGGCAAGTACGAAAAAACCTTAACGTCGGACCCTGCATATTCCGTTCAATAATAGTATTTAATAAATTGTATTTTCATGGGGGATATTTTACAAGGATTTTGTCTTTTTGTTCAACATAATGGCAGCACCATATAATGTTATGCAATTACCACTCACACAGACTTTATTTTTCACAGAAATGATTCAACAACTCTAAACGCAGACAGATCATCAAAAGCTTTACATAATTACATATTTAAATTAGCTGCATATTCACTCTGCCTCATACAGTCAGATGCTGTAAATGTATGTATTCCAATACCGAGGCCCATGCTACTTAATTTAAACTGCTTTTTGACTCTTCTGGTGGATAAGAACAACATTCAACAGTTCTAATTACTTAAACAGCTGACTTGCTTGATAACGATTTTTGAGTTTGGGGAGTTATTTGTTACACGAACAGTCATGCCTTGGTAAAAAGTGCACAGGGAGATCACAACAAAGAGCTGCCCGAAGTGAGCAAAGCAACAAAATAAAGGAACACAATGGGATAAAAGCAATATTTCAAGCTCACCTTTTTCACACTGTATAACACCCCACCTGTCATGCTTCAATAGCCTTGAATTTCTCTTTCTCCCATTAACTCACAAATGCGATAGAAGAAAACTAAATTTGCAGACGCCTCTCCTTCTATTCGTCTTGATAATAATGACACTGCTCCCTTGCTGCTGCAAAGTGCTAAAAAAGTCAAAACAAAAGGGATTTCAGCAGATATTTGACAAAGTAGTATTTTAAAAACTGGAGAGAGACATGATGACGGTAAAAAGACGAGGTAAGACAGAAAAACAAAGGAGCAAAACTGCATTTGGTGAGTCAGGACAAACTGTCTTGAATAAAGCATTATGGAGTCATACGATACTGAGGGATTAAGTCAAGAAAGGTCATAAGAACCATGAGGGTTTTTTTTTTTCCTACTGAACAAAGAAAGTCAGCATAATGCTACCAGACTGTGCGATTTCAGATAGCATGCGGAACATAAGAGGAGTGACAGGGGTTACATGTGACACAACAGCGTTGGCATTGGTTAATCTCGTCATCTGCTTTGAGACTAAGGAGCTCCTGAACTTGTCACCCCAATTTGTCCAGTGTTTCAGTTCTTCCTTGATATAGCTGGTAACTACTGTTACTTGCAAGTCTCCTGCTAGTGGGTCACATACTTAACACATCATCAAAAACTTGCACCCTTGTCTGACACGTCAGATCATCATTTAATATAAGAATTTTTTTTTTATAAGACTGATTTCAGCGCTGTTACCACCTCCCTTGCCAGAACAACAACTTTTACATAGAATAGAGGGGCGCTTCAAAGGCACAATGTCCCTGCTTTAGTCAGGCTGTGTATAAGGGGCAAAGGTGTAACTGATTAGGTCTTACATATAGAAGTTACCAGGGATTTGCCTAAAAGCATTGCTTTCGGGAGAGAGGCAGCAAAACAAAAATTAAATAGCTCCTTTTTCTGTTAGAGGCATTTTGTCTGGATCAAAACATTTGCCATTTTGTTATTTAGAGGGGTGTTCTAAGGAAAGCATGTGTGGGTGGGCAAGCTCAGGATGTAAATGTAGTGATATTTAGACATGTTTTGCCACAGGGGAAAAAGTGAGTGCAGGATATGTGACCATGACAGAATAAAGGTGACAGAAGACATGAGGAAAATAAGGGAGGGGGATAAAGAGCAAAACAAAATAATACAGAACCATGCTGAGTCATAGTGAGATGAATAGAAGGATGAAGGTCTTCATCTAACCAGCAGGGAAAAGAGAAGAGCTGGTGAGACCAGCAAGGTTTCCTGTCGATTAAAAAACATAGAAGGGGTCCTTTCCACAGCTTTAGGTCTTTGGCCCACACAAGCAAGGCCTTTCAACACTGCAGAGCAACACACAAATATGGACCATGAATCGTTACACATAAAAATGTAAAACACAGTTTGACAGCATAACACCTTTTGGTATACTGAGATCAAATATCTAATGAAGAAGACACTATTGTAAAATGAATGGGGAACAAAAGTAGATCTAGATAACATTTCCACAAGGACAGATTTTCTAGGTTGTTGAAGTGCATACACTTATTCAAACATTACTGACAAGAGACTGCAAACAGCAGTTTTCATTTTATGACATGGTGATTGACCACTAACCCAGAAATATGTAAAACACTAATGGTATATTTTGATGACAGATGACACAGACTGAGCAGTAACAATTGTGGCAAACTACAAAGAGGTATGGTTGCATTACTTTGCCAAACATTGTAGCTTTCAGTCATTTTAAAAATCATATGGAATATACAGTAACTGGCCATGTAGCAGTACTGGTGCTCTCAAAAGAAATAACAATAATGTGTATTTCCATATAGAGAATAACAAGGATAACACTTTGGATAACATGTAATGTAATATTAACATGACCTAAAACTTGCAAAACTTGAAGTCTTTAATCGGCAAAGTGTTTCCTTTGTTCTACTGAAAAGTTTGATGGCTACGTTTGTATGTTATCAGCAAAATAATTATTAATCCTTGATAATGTGCCTTAAACAAAGAGTCCACACACAACTCATACTGTTTTTCTTTTCGAAGAGATGAGGTGAAGATGTTGCCGCCGGTACATTTGTACTTGTCACTGTCTTCCACCAGTTGTTGGGGGTAGGGTAGTTTTCTCATGCTAGTGTTGTTGGGGGTTTTTTTTGTTTTGTTTTGTTTTTGGCTTTTTAAATGGCAGGCCGATATTTCTTTGGGCATATATGCTACCCCTGTCAGGTCTGGAAGAATTGCATCCCCGGTACCGAAGGACTTGGCACCAAACATCAAATCTTAATCTCAAAGTTAAAAGGAAAAGGAAAAAACACAAGACTTTTAGAGTTGAAGTAAAGACAGAAGATAAACAACACTGATACAGGAAACAATATTAAATAAGAAGAAGAGACAGAGAAGCATACAGGGAAAACTGGATGAGTTGGGGAAGAAAATAAATGCAATTGTGTGGTGGGAGAAAACATGCACAAAGGAGAAGGAGCTGTTTTTAGTTCAAACAAACAGATTAATTACGAGATCTAAGGTTGCCGCTGCATTTACTCAAAGCAGAAGGCTGAGATAGAGAAATAGGAGAGGCGGGGTAGGAGCAAAGAAGGCTAAGGGGAAAGAAAAAGGCAAAAGGGTAAGCATTTTTAAAGCTGACAACTCTGATGGCTGTGGAAGACTGAAATGGAGTGATTTGATGAAAGGACGAAAGAAGAGGATGAGGAGGAGTGCCAGAACCAGGGGAAGAAAGGCATATCAAGTTGGAGATGGAGAGAGGAAAATGACAGTCAGGAAGATGGAATGAAAGGCAATAAGAATTCATGTTGGCAGCTGCTGGAAGGTTGAATGTCAGGTTGGCAGTCATTTTTGTAAACAGCATAACTGCATGCTCTCATCTCATCATATTTCTACGACTAGGAAAGAAAACAAGCAAGGGAGATGAGAAGAGAAACGTAGTGTGTACCTGACTGAATCAAAGACCCGCTGACTGAGCCAGTCACATTTGAGGTCATACAGATTATGAATGCTACAGATTAGAAACAGCAGAATCTCAAAGGCCAACAGAACAGATTAAAAATTAATTTGTGACATAAGGAGAGGTGTCATTATCCAGTGTTCTTAATGATTTTAACACCAACGCCCATGAGGCTAACTAGGAGAAAAAAAAAGAGCACATTTATATGGAGTATATCAAGGTATAAGTCTGTTTAGTTTTATAACTAGTTGTGAGCATTATACGATATGTTTAAGGATGATGTAATTTAGGAAAGGTTGCATTTCAGGTGTTCAGTTGGAGAGACCAGTTTAGCAATCTTGTCTGGAACAGTAATGTTCTGGTTTACACATACAACAAACAAGTGGCCTGCTTAAAGTGAATTCATCAGGGAGATGTTTATTATATCTTGATATATTTGTGTCACTTACAAAATGACCCAATTTAAAGTTGATAAACTCTTAACAAAAATCAAAACTATCAACGTTTTCAGACTGCAGGAATCCTTTCATAGTTCTAGGAAACTTCTTAGTATCTCCTATGTTACTGAATCTGCATCACAAGAAATGTGAACTATTAGTATTCTTAGAACTACGTTTTGAGGAACTTTTTTAGCTCCAGCTTTAGAGTAGGTACTTTGGCAGCACGTGAGCAAAGTAAGTGTATGTTGTTCGGTCGAACTCAGAAGCCAAAGCATCAAACCACCAAGGTCAGTATACCAACAGCCAGTTTCCGTAGCTTATGTTGTAAGAATAATAAACTTTATTTGTATAGCATTTTTCAAAAGAGTGTTACAAAGTGCTTTACAGAACAAAACAAAATGATACGCATAATCAGAATAAAACATTATAAAAACATGGGCAGAAGACCTAATCTGCTATAGAGAACAAGATAAAACAGTCAGAAAAAACCGTAAAGAACATACCTACAACAAAGAACATTAAACCCATTAAAACATGATAGCCTATGTAATAAAAACGGGTAAAACAAAAGTAATAAAGTAGTAAAAGTAATAAAAGTTGGTAAACAACAGATTTACTCTAAAAAAAAAAAGCCTTCCTGTAAAAGTAAGTTTTGCGAAGTGATTTAAAAGGATGTTCAGAGTTTGCTAACCTAAGAACCTGAGGCAGAGAGTTCCACTGCAGCAGGGCTCTAACTTAGAATGCCCGCTTGCAATTAGTAACGAGGCAGGTTGTGGGAGCAGCTAAGAGGTTCTTACTGGAGGAGCACAGGCAGCAGCTGGGGTGTGAGTAAATCAATAACATAAGAAGGAGCAAGGTCACATAGGGCTTTTAAGTGATTTGTAAAAATTAAGAAGTAATCCTATATTTCGCAGGTGGCCAGTGTAACACTGCAAGAATAGGAGTGATATACTCTTGTTTCTCAGTGTTAGTCATGGGTCTAACAGCCAAGTTTTGGACGAGCTGGAGACAGAAGATGGCCTTTTGACGAAGTCCTGTGTACACAGAAGTACAATAATCAAGCCGCAAAGAAATAAAAGCATGGAAAACTATTTCAAGGCATATTTGAGAAAGGACATTTTTGACTCTTGCAATGTTCCTAATTTTTGAAAAGCAAGACTGCACTATGTTAGTTTGGTTAGTTCTAACATACATGTATGTTAGACTTGACGAAGGCTATGGTCGAAATGTCGTTTGATTAAATACAGTTTATTGTACTTGGAGCTTGTGTGTACAGTGTCTTCTCTCAACCCTGTGCTGTGTGCGTTCTCGTGTCTTCTACAAAATTTTCCAATTTACAATTAACAGAGAGATCCATTTGATTGTGGAAGTTGTTTTCAGATGCAGCCAAAAACTCTTTGCTAAAATGGGGTGGTTCCTATTGGCGGTGTGAATGCTAAAAGGAAAATGCTTTTAAAGGTGTTTAGTTCCCAAGGAACCCCCAAGTGGACAGTTTCTCTCAAAAAGTTTCTAGAACAGTTTGGTCCGAAAACACTCTATGGTGTTAAAACAGATCAAGGCTTTTTCTCCAAGAATATAATTGGCCTGGGGTCATAAAGCAGCAGCCTGCTGGATTCACCCTTTTACTTCTTGCAGCCAAACACTGCACCAGTGTGGGAGAAATCTATGGGAGTGACCTTTAGTGAAGCAAAGCGTTCCACTCCCTGTCTGAGTGTTTAAAGGTTTTATGCTAGGGTCAAGTGAATGAGACTCATATCAGCTGGGTCCCACTGACACCAGGATGCGAACAAAAACTAACATTACTAGTAACTTCAGAGGACATAAAAGAAGCAGAAAATGTTCTTTGTGGAGCTGCAACCCCAAGTTAATAAATCTATTGACAAAAAAATTAATTAACAACTAGCTTAAAAATCAAGTGTGGGGTTTTTTTTCTTTGTAAAAACAATTATAGCTTTTGATGCATTGCTTTGTGATGCATGATAGCTAACTAAATACTTAAGGGATCTGACAATTGGTCAGACAAATGTAATTAAAACGTTAAAGGGATACACCAACGTGTTTTTTCTTTTTATTTGCCTCACTCCTGACTTCAAGACAAGCAGACAGATACCGTTCATTCGACTGTACGTGCAGTAACAAGGAAGAGATGGGCAGAGCTCACCCACCACTAATTACCTTAGCTCAAATACTGATCGTCCAAGGGTAGTGTTAGCCTGCCTCCATCTACAGTCATCAGATAAACTTTCCAACAACTCTAAACAGTCCTGTGTGCTTGTTGTGACTTGTTTATTTACCACATTAAACTGCAGGGCATATACACGCCGGTAAACAGCAAAGGAAGAGAGCAAGAAGAAAAAAAAAGCAGCTTGCTATATACAACAATGTGTCCTATGCATCATCATCATTATCACATTCACTTACTTTATGTGTCTCTTAGGTCCAGACGGCCTGGGGCTTTTTATTTATTTTGAGTAGATGGAAAAAGATTAAACGACTGCAGGATTTATTAAAGCTGGAAAAGTGTCATTTGTTGTGATACAATCTCTTTGTGTGCTGTCCTCTTCGCCATGGCAGCATCAAGTCCAGCTCAATACAGCAGAAACACTCATTTTCTGTCAGCACAGGCTGGCAAGCCCCACATCGACACCACCAATCATGAGTTTTGACTCTCCCCTTGGCTGTTCCACGGCCTCAGCCTGTCTTCTTGCCCGCTCAGCTTCCAAAACATGCAGTTCCTCCTCTGCATATTCTGGTACAAAAGGTTGTGGTTCTTGGCTAGTCCAGAAGAATTCATCCTTGCCCTATCTGACAAAGTCGGCAATGTAGCAGCAATTGCTCTTGTACTTGTAAAAAGATGCTTTGTCTTGTTGATCTACCTAGAAGCACATCCGTGGTGGTCTGTGCATGTGCCCTACGGTTTACTTTCGTTGTGTATTTGATTCTAAAATTACATAAAGTGCTAATCTGAGTCTAAAAAATATTACATAATGTGGTAAATAACAAAAACAAAAATAACAAAAAGATTGGTGTATCCCTTTAACACTAAGGCTGGGATATGCTTTTGTCCAGATTTAATTGTATTACGATACTTGGTATGGGTGCCGATTCTATTTGTATTGTGATTCAAAAGTATCAATCACTGCGATTTTAAATCATGTTGGACACAGCTTTGGTCATATCTAGCTCTGCTGTTCCTGGAAGTGTGTAAAACCCAAAGTGTATCTATATTTTGGATTTAAAATGTAAGGGGGCTGGTCTTATCTTTGATGGACTGGGATTGTCTGCCATTTTCTGCTTTCAGCTGCCCAGCTTGGATGTTATTCTGGAAAACATGTCTTGTCATCACCTTCCACTCCACCATAAAATATATATATATAAAAATTCGGAGGGAAAAAAACATTTTAAAATCGTCCCATAAAAAATTACATACCAGATACATACCAGAATTTTTTTTGTCCCCCACCCCTAGTTAACACACCACCTTGGACTGTGAGACTACAGAACTTGACGAAACAGAGACAAAGACGCTGTGGTATTCTTTTGCTTAGAGGGCAGAAAACCAGAATGCAAATGCACTGCACAGGACCACAGAACACTCAGGTTGATGGGTGACACAGTACTAGTTGGGCGATGTGTGGTTTGGGTTAGTCCCTCAGCTACCTGGTCTTTACCAGTTTTGTATTATGATTCAGCTCTATTTTAGGTGAGAAACAGGCAATATCGTAACAAAACTGGACTCACACTTGGTCGAAACTGCTTGGCTCTACATTTGATCTGAGTTTGATAATCCTCTTCTCTCTAGATCTTAAAAAAAAAAAAAGATGGCTCTCTCCCTTATGCCAAAGAGTAATTCTTTGTCCATGGAGGCGATCATACAAAAAAACGTAAGCGCTACCTTTAGTTTGACCAACAGTCTTGTGGTTGGCAAAATCTACAGATGACCCGTAAGCAGGGAACTCAAAAGAACATGAACAGAGAAAAGTTCACCATTGTTACTTTTAGGTTTTGCTGATAAATCCGTTTGGATAAAGGATCACACTAAAACGTGCTTTGACAATGATAAGCTTTCAATGTTTTAATATTACATGGATAGATCATTAGCCTATCACAGAACAAAAACAGATATAGCTGTACTGCAGCTTTTTGTTTGCAATTCAAAGTACACGCCAGCTTCCTACCGCACAGCATTTTGAGCAGAAGTTGGAGAAAGTTGAAGTGAACGCTAATGTCCTCTGAAAAAGAATTTAAAAAGTCACTTAAACCAAGTGGCACAAAAGGGATTTTCTTTTTCTGTATCTTATCTCTATCCTGTCTGTGTCACTGCCTGTTGACACAGGAGTGGAGCAGAGCTCCTCACACACAGGTAATGGACAGCTGTAACTTCAAAGTAGAGCCAGCAATAGAGGGAATAAAACAGACTTAAGGATACCATTCACTGCAGTCAACAAGGACAATGCTCATTATTCGTACAGTATGTGCAACAAAAGGGAACCAGCATAATCAATTTATCAACACCTGTTGAACAAGCAGAACCGAAATCTTTGAAAAATGTCATATCTTCAGCCACTCTGCCCAACAGTAACTTGCTTAACCCTCAAAGATTGTTAAGCTCATACTGTGCTGAAAGTTAATTTGCATTATCCTCCCAAGCTCGGGAAATTATTGCCAAAATAGGTAACATTGCTCCAATTATATGGAGGGGCTTTGGACAGGGTCGAGCGATATGGGCTGAAAATGATATTGTGATCATTTTAGGCTAGACTATATCTTGATACATAATATTTCTCAATATTTTTAAATCATCTCAAAGCACTTTATTAATGCTAGAACTCTGAGACAGAATTGAACATTGCAAATCTTTTGACCAAATTCCCTCTCTCATGTGATACGATTGTAGGAATGACTATTAGTACTTTCAAAAACCATTAACAGAATTCCACTTTTGATCACTGGTGATTAATAATGCAGATATAATGACTTACCAGGTAAAAGCAAGTATTGAAACAAGAGCTGTCTGATAAGTTGGGAAAATTACATCACTTGTAGCTTTTAAAATCAAGAAAAAAACAAGCACTATTACTTCATATCACTAGGGTTGCAGCAATTAGCAAGATTATTTTAGTTTTCGACTATGCTAGCAATTTTTTTAGCGATTAATCTAGCCGTGGCTTGAGCACACTACACCACCTGCAAAGTCATTGCCTCTCTTGACTGTAACCCAGCTGTCTACATGACTGATCAACGGAGTACACACTACGAGACCCTTTCACTGGGAGCAGCCTGAGAGAGAGAGAGAGAGAGAGAGAGAGAGCGCAGCTCTGGCTGAACAAGCTTATAGTGAATTAAAGAAAGGGGTCTAGTAATGAAGAAGCCAGGGCAACTAAACACAACTAGATGTTGTTGAATGGTACTATTTTTTAATTGTCACTTATATCGTCATCGCAATAAATACCACAAAATATTGTGATAAAATTTTTAGTCCATATTACCCATCCCTATTAAAGACACATAATATCTCATAGCTACCAAATTGATAACTAGTTATTACATTTTGACATAATTAATGTGCAGTCTTTATTGTCCTTTATCTCATAGAGCAGACATATTGATTCATCTTAATTGATATTGCTTATGCTAGCTCTAACTTGTAGAATCTGCTGTGTAGACTGGATGCTCAGACTGGATGTTTTCTTTTGAGTTGCTGCAGCGTTAACTAAGTGCTGTCATGGTGAGCTAATTCCATTTTACCATAACCAAACTGTATTGTGCTCTAATAGTACTGGATTAAACAAAGCCTTGAGGCTATCTATTTGCCTCAAAGTTAACCTTAGACTCAATCGACATTAACCTTAGACTCAGCTTGTCTCATGTTGAGGCTAGGCTGAGCCACAAGAATTTCTCCATCCAACTCTCTGCAAACTTTGTCTGCCGACTTGCTTCGTGACCTAGCGTCTCATCATCTGGAGGCTTCCTTTTTGTTTTGGTGCTACTTTTATCTGGCATATTGCCATTTTTAGGAGGCTGGAGGAACGTGGCGATTTGTCGAAGTCACACGATGGACCAGGCACAAACAGCTCAATCAGTTCAGTCAGCACTTGAGTAACGTAACAGATGTAACATATTTTAATCGCAAAAACCCCTTTTGTCCCCAGTTATCTTCCACTGAAAAATCATGACAACTCTGAGCTGTAGAAATTTCTGCTTCAGCGATACAGGAGGCAGTTTATATCATATTAGGTTATTTATACATTTGTTTTTCATTTGCCCAAACAGGCAACTACATGTCACATTACTTGCCTAAACACCAAGTTTACTTGCCCTGGGCAAGCAGGCAACTGTTACGGTTGAGCCTTGAAAACAATTAAGTCACATATGTCTATAATATCTTTATACTGCCCAGCCCTTGGTAGGGATATGATAAAACTGTTGAAGCATGAAACAAGATGGTCTGCACAAGTATGCTGTTGTTGGTCCCAGGACAGAGAGAATGAATAAATATTTTCCTTCAATCAAAAAAATTCACCATCTAAGCGACCACACCATTACTCGCTTCCTCGTATGGTTTTGAAAAGTTGGATAAAAAAACAGAGTTTTTATCTAATATATTATTTCTATCACAGAATGTATTTTAAAAGGAGCCACGAAGTCTTCACACTTTAGTCATTTTCTTGACACTATTCCTATTGGAAACATGATCAAATTATATATTGTAATAAATATCCATTTTGATCAATATGGAAAAAATGCCTTGTACTGTACAAAATGTCTGTTTAATTACATTAAATAAAGTTGAATAACTTAGTATTGTGAAATACTACGCCCTTAACTGCAACAGTGCAGCTCTGTTCCCTATTACAAGTGCCAGAATCAAAAAGCACATTGTGGCAATCTTTAAAGCTTTAAGACGGACTCACAGAAAGAGGACGAACAGTGAAAACCAGAGTGCAGGAAGAGAGAACAAAGACCGAAAAAGGAGCAAAAAGACAAGAGGAGGAAGACAGACAGAAATCTTTTCTTTTAATGGATAGTCCTCTGAAACGTCTGTGACATTTCAAAAGGCCAGACTTCCTAAGAGGCACTGACTCTTCCTCCATTAGGGTAGGGCACTCCATGATTACACATATCAATAACATCTGAGCACAGGCACTGTGCTTTATATGACCTATGTACCATGATTTTTTTTACTCTGTGTGTGTGTATGTGTTATAAGAGATCGAAGATGTCAGTGCTCTGGCTCCAGCATCTCTGCATCTCTTTTTAAAGGATGTACTGGTCAATCAATTGACATAACCAAATTAACCAGGATAAACAGGATGTGTCTTTACCAGCATTTCGTGTTTCAGCATTTGTGAATGCAAAGTTATTTCTTTGTACTCCTTCATGGAAGGGTCGTTTATCTCTACTCAGTCTGCTCAATGATCGGCTGACTGGCCACTGTTGGGATTTTGCAACTTAATATTTTGGCTATCAAAATTAATTAATGAT
>JAPZDX010000021.1:14739032-14754618 GCA_029783625.1 Naso annulatus
TTCTCCAGACCCTCAGAGAAAGACTGTGGTGATGGCTGCAGATACCAGCAGGAGGAGGACACTGGAAGCAGTGGGTATGGCGCCGTTACACAAGTCCCCTCTACAGCACTTTATGGGGCTGATACATGAGGAACTGTCGAGGCAAGACTTTAAGACGACACCTGCGTGATAGGATAAAAAAAAAATATCTCATTTTCAACAGTAACAAAACCACCAGGCATTCAGTGGGCCACACATACAAACCATTCAACTTAGACATCAGTTCAATAGATTATCCATTTAAAATGCTTAAAATCATAAAAATACTTCCAATGTGGAGGAAAAATTACCTTGCTCTTCGACGGTGGCACAACGGTCCATATTGAAAGGGCATTCACTGACCACGCAGAGATCATTGGTTACACATGTGTAACATTTCAACCCAAATGCTGTATAGAAACACAGAAAACTGTCACACATGATTTCAGAGAGGGACGTTTGGCAGCTAGTTGTCTAACAGGTAGGAAATGTCCTTTGCAACCACAAAAACTTTCTAGAGCGGCCATATGAATTCCTTTTAATAAAGGTAAAGAAATATTACACGCCAGATAGAATGCTTTGAAAATAATATAGTATCTTACAATTCCAAAAAACATATTTCTATATATGTGTGTGTGTGTGTGTGTGTATATATATACATTCTGCTCTTCTTACCTGCAGACAGAGTGAAAAATAGGACCAGAACTCCGTAAAGCTTCATTTTGAATGGAAGGAAAAACAGACTTTCAATGAACTCTGTGAGAGGAGAAGTACTGTACAATCTCCCCTAAATGCTTGCCTTTTATAGCCTACCTGATCAGTTTCTTTTTCCTCACAAAGCCTCCTCCCAATACAGTAACAGGTTATCAGTGAAACCAAATATGGTTGGTAAAGACAGGATATGGCTGTGGATACAAGAACATGAAGTAGCATTAATATCTTTTTGTGAGAGACGAATAACAGACAGGCGACAGTAACTCAGTCAAACCGCTTATTAAAGCAAGGAAAATACCAATCAAGTTTATTCAGTGACTAAAAAATGTATTTCCCTACTCAATTGGTTCACAAACATTTTATCACTTTCATTGTTAAATCATCATTTTCAGCACTTTATGCATATTTCTGATTAGTGAAGTTTAGCGTGGTTAAAACTGTCATTTAAGCCTAATAGGAAAAAGCTGTTTATCAGTTCTTTTTGACATGGATAACCCAGCTTACCTGCTGTTACTTTCACATTCCAGAGGGGGGCGGGGGATCATTTTCCAACTGTTTATTTCCTTTTGAAAATAAAAACTATGGACATTTAGAGCATGTAATCAAAAATCAAAAGAATTCCTTCCTAATTTAGATATTGATGGTGTAGAGCGTTACTGATCTTTTAAAGGAATATGTCATTTTAATTGAGGCCTGAGCACACGGTGCGAGGACCTTATTATAAATGTTGGAATTACTATTATGATGGTCAAGTGAAATGCCATTTTGCCATATACAGTGATTGCTGGCATTAAAGTAAAACACGCTAAGTCATCAAAATGCCTTGTTTGAAAATAACTTATATACAACATAAGATAGTCACTGCTGTTTTAAAAAACATTGGATAGAGTATGTTTCAAATTATTCTGATGGTTTTGATTTAAGTTGATCCTTCTGTAAATCTGTACTCTTTTCGTTGTGTTCATGCATATTTAATATAACCACCACATGTTGCCCAAGATAGAAATGCAAAATGCAAACTGTGTGAGGAACAGATAAATACCAGTTAAAGGGAGTTTTGTCAAAACACTACATGATTGAAATGATTTTTGGCCAAATCTGTGTGGATGTTTTCCACCGTGACCAAACCGACTTTAATTTGATGAGTGCAAGCATTTCATGAGTTAATGTTTGGTGATATAAAAAGTTTTTACTGCTGTTGTTGCTTTTATCAGATTTGACAATGTATGTTCTCTTGTAAATCATAAACCTTTGCAAGCTTGAGATTACTTTGAATTAACTCCTCTTGTTGATTGTTCTCAGAGTGTATAAACTCTTTTATTGCCCGTCGCTTTAAATCCATCTGATCAGTTTCTGTTTCCGTGCAAAGCCTCATCCCACTACAGGAACAGGTCACTGATCAAACTGCCATGACGACTGGATATGGTTGCGGTAAAAAGGACTTTAAGTATCATTTAAATCTTTTTGTGACAGATGAATAACAGAGACAGAAGACAGTAACTCAGTCAAACTGATAATTAAAGCAAAGAAAATATGAATCATTTTAATTTATTTATGAAAAAATTATCACTCTACTTATTTGGTTCACAGACATTAATCACTTTCATTGTTAAATGATCATTTTCAGCACTTTTTTCATATATTTTCTAATTTGCTGAGGACAGCAGAGGACCATTTATAAAATAGAAACTCTGGACATTTAGAGTATGTGATCAAAAAGCGTGCACTGGAGTTTTGATAGAACTGGGCAGATATTAATGTTACAGAGTGTTATCGATCCTTTCAAGGAACATGTAATTTTAATTCATTTGATTTTTTTAAAGTTACATTTTTTAGTGAATATAATTCCATTCAGTCTTGCTTTCTAAATACTACAGCGTTAGGTTTTTCAAGTCAGCATGATAACCGGCAGAGGAAGACTTTGGTAGACCAAACTCAAGGGATCTATCTATCCACGTTCCTGACTTGATTGTTGTTGTGTGTTCTATTGCAGAAAAACAGACTTGAATAGCCCATTCACCCTGTTTCCATACATTTACTTGCCTCATCGATTGAACAAAACTTTGCCATCCTCAGCAGGGTCAACCGGTGTAGTGATAATACACTTACACAATTTGCATACAGCGCTTATATACTTAATACTGTTATGCACTGATATTGAAAAATAAAAAAAGATGAGTTGTATTTTGAAACAAGACAATTGCACTCTTTATGTCAAAACATTAAATGAATGAAATGACTTCTGGTCAGATCTGTGTGAATATTTTCCACTGTGACTAAACTGTGATGGTGATAGAAAAAGAGCTTCTGCTGTTATTAGATGTACCTCTCTCCAGTAAGCCATGAGCCTTTCGTAAGCTTGAGATCACTTTTAATTTATTCTCGTAGTTCTTTTTTTTCCTCAGTGTTCTACATGGCAGGATTTCTGTGTTTTTTCATCTCTAAAAAGAAAGTGTTGAGTTTTCACCTTTCAGTGTTTTACACTTTTTGATAATATGTGTGGAAAGCTACGCCAAGAAGTAACAAAGCTATTTTTTTGCTGTAATGATGTGTAAAGTAGAATTGCTTTCAATTCATTTGATAAAAAATCGAACAAACAAACAAAAGAATCAGTTTAATAATCCTCACAAAGCCTCCTCACAATACGACAATAGCCCATTAATGAAGCCCCCGTGAAGGCTGGATGCCGTTGTGGATACAAGAACCTGAAGTATCATTAAAATCTTTTTGTGATAGATGAATTACAGACAGGAGACATTAACTCAGTCAAACTGGTTAGTAAAGCAAGGAAAATATCAATCAAGTTTATTCAATCAATGGGAAATTTTTCACCATACTTACTGGTCCACATTTATTTCATCACTGTTATTATTAAAGCATCATAATTTTCAGCACTTCATACACATTCTAATATGTAAAGTTCAATGTAAGCAAAACTACTTTTTAGCCCTGGATGGGGAAAGCTGTTTATCAGTTCTTTTTGATCTGGAATAACCGGCTTGTGTGCTGTTACTAAAACATTCCTGAGGGGGGCAGCAACGGACCATTTCCAAACTGTTTATTACTTTTCAAAAATGATCAATCAGGATTGTAAGTCCAGGCAATCATAATTTGTAAATATATGGGGGAAGAACAGTCTCAAAATGAATATACACACAAATACTTCTTGTATATATATATATATATCTATCTTTAGCCTAACTGAAATCCATAAATATATGTATTTAAAAGAATTAGCAATTTATATTAAAAACATTTATGTATGTTGTGATATTTATATACAAACTGAATGTGCATTTAGAATCTGCATGTGGTTTGTAAACTTCACAGCATTTGTGGGTGGGAGTTTAGAGACTTTCCTGACCTGACCTGGTTAAAATGAGACTAAGACTAATGTGACCTTTTGGTTTTGAAAGTATCTGCTGTCATACCAATCCAACCTGTAACCTCAACGCTAGATACCATTAAATTAGTCATGCAGGAGGACATTTAACAAATGTGCGTGCTAACATGCCGACATCATTATTTTACCCCAAAAATATGCACCTTGGACAGCAGAATTACAGGTCCACTTGCATAGCTGTAAGCGCTTGTTTATTGACACCTGACAATGTGAAAACATCACTTTTACCCAACACTGATGAACTTGTGTCAGAGCTAGTGTTTTTGATAAAATGTGTACATCATCTCGTCCGTTCCTGGCTCATGTGTAGTCATACAGTATGTGCTACCTGTTTTTTCTTTTTAATCATCAATAAATGGCGCTAGGTCTGGTGATTATTCTCAGGCTATAGGTTTTTTCTCTTTTGAAAAGCACACTTGGCTTGTTATCAATGAAATATGACAGGCTGAAAAAAGTTGAGTTGATGACAAAATTTGAAATTAAATATGTTGTCTGAAGATAAATTTGGATAGATACCAAAAACTATGCAGACTTTGCAAGACATGCCCATGATTTGCATTTTTATATTACACGGAGTTCTGTTGAGCTAGATACAAAGGGACAATCTATTACAGTGACAGACAAAAGTGTCTTTTTCGACCCAAAACAAGTCAGACTACGTTTGAAACCCAAATGTAAAAATATCTCAATAATTGAGGCAGAATTTTTGCGAAGCTGCTGAAAAATTAAAAATGAAAATTTTGATTGTTCAGATCAGGCATAGAAAAAAAAAAATCTGCATAGAAACAACAAAATACAGAGCCTCAGAGAAAGAGTGTGAGAGAGGCCATAGATGCAAGCAGGAGGATCACACTTGAAACAGGAAGTATGCCGCTGTTACACAAGTTCCCTTCACAGCAATCCATGCCACCAACACATGTAATGCTGTTTTGGCAGCCCCTCATAACCATGTTGTCACCTGAAAAACACAATGGGAACACTTTCAGAAACTCTCTTACAGAACAAAATACAGAAACATTTTGTAGAAGTGCTTTGTTTATTGATTTTGGTGTGTATAGAACTATGAATACTACATGTGGAAGCTTCTAATGCAGACAAACAAAATAAAACCTACCGTCTAACTTGAGAGTGAAACAACGGTTCATAAAGCCAGGACAAGTTGTGGTTCCTGTGCAGGATTTAGGGTGGGCAGCTGGGCATAAGTAGCAACTTAATCCACATGCTGCACAAAGACACAGAACACACCTCCTCCTTTAATCTCAAAATGGTGTTTCGCAAGCAGATGTGTATTACTGTGGTTTTGACATGGTTCAGAACCTCAGTCTTTACGGTAGGAGTGGAAAAAAAGTTGAGAAAACGAAAGCAGTCAGTGAGCAAAAGACACCATGTAGGCATGTCAGAGCAAGTAAGAAAAATTAAATGAATTTATCCAGTAAAGTTGTGCAATAAAAGTGACAATACAGTAGTTTTTCCACACTATTAATGACAGAATAGTTTTATTTTATTGTCTAAAAGAGTCAAGTAGAAAAGAGAACTGAGAAACTGAGGGAATGGGAAATGAAAATAACATATTACAGGAGTTTTAGACAAAAAGTTCAGCTTGTTGACCTACTGACCATCGCTTCACCACCATAAAGTTATCCAGTGAAGCCAGAAACAGTTTGACAAATCCACAACTTGTAGTTTGTAATTCAGCTGTAATTTGTAAACTGGGATTAAAGGATGTAGCAAATAACAAGTGTTTTAATCCGATCTGAGCTTATTAAGTAGCTTCTTAACTGACAGACAATCTTCTCATGTTGTAAATAAGCATATTCCAAAGAATATCAAAACATTTCTTTCACTGGCACAAGTTCCTTAACAGCTTTTTTTAATAACCTTCAAACATCAACACATTTCTTTCAGCTATGTTCAGTAACTTTAAGATTAATGTTCAGTCAAAGCTTATTGTCCTAACTTGAAAGTTGTTCTTACCTGTAGAGAGAGTCACAAACAAGATCAGAGCTCTGTAAAGCTGCATTCTGAATGGTGAGAAAAACAAAAGTGAGAACTGAGGAGAGGCCTCTCTCTTTCAGCTTAACACCCCTCAGTCTTTTTTTTTAGGACTGGAAAATTTGCATTTCCTCACAAAGCCCTATCCAATTGAGCTGAATAATGTCGGTCCTGACGTGACCTCGTTATTCCCGAAACAGCAAATAACCTTTTTTGGAAATGAACACAAGAACCTAAGATTGCACAAGATCTTCATCAATAGCAGAAAGAGACCTGTGAATATTTTTGTGTACTAAATTAACCTTTCTGTTCCTGTGTCTGTATTTGCATAATAGGGACAAGCACTTTCACTTCCTTCAAATTGTTTTCAAAAAACACTAACTCAGCTGCATTGGATATATGTAAAAAAAAAATAATGGCAGGCCAATGAAATAGAGAAGTTTAATTTAAACATAAGACTTTGACAAAACAAGCTCTTACTTGCTGATCTTTAGCCAGCCTTTGGCCTTCTCTACCAGACAGTTTCATCAGTTTAATATGTTGCAAAAAATCTGGCTGAAGTGATTTCAGCCTTTAATCTTCTAAAATCCTGATGCTACTAAATTCAGTGTTAATCATCAACAAATCCGAGAGTTCTAAGTAAATAAAAATACTTCTCAACCACATGACAAGTAGCCAAACCTTTAGCATCTAACCTCTTGTGGCAGACAGAACATGTAGGCCTGTTTGTCTTAAACAAATCAGGCACGTGTTTTCAGAATTTAAAAAAAAAAAATCAGATTATATTGTAATATTGATCTTGAGGCTCCGACAGACACTATTGCCAAGCCAGAACAAATGTGGCCTACAAAAAAAAGGTGGATCTTTATTGGTGTCATGTTAATAGCAACAATTCAACAATTCATAAAAGAGGAATCAGAGTTACTTATAAAGACAACTGGGAAAAAAGTCCCTCACATTTTTTGTCCAGAATCGCCTGGAAGCATCGTCTAGTACTGCATAAGGAGCAATGCAAAATAAGTGAGCAGCTCGTTTCCAAGCGTCATGGAACCGGACGTAATTTAGGGAAACTTCAAAATAAAAGCGAAAATTAAATGTTTGAGGAAGAGGCATGAGCCCTTTGTAGATATTCATCTATTTTACGTACTTGACCAGAAATACACGTCGAGCACTAAAGGTATCTAAACAAAGCCTGTATTAACTTAAGGAGAAATGTTAGAGCGAGGTGCTGCAAGATGAACACATATAAAGGTAGGCACATAGATTCTTACGAAAATAAGAATTGTTAGACCATTGTCAGTATTATTATGACCACTGAAAGTATAATACATGACACAGTTGGCTATGTGACAGTGTTTGTCGCTGCCCTCTGCCTGTATCTTCTGATCTCCTTCTGTTCAGGACGTTTCTGGACATCAGCATTTGTACAGTGATGTGCCCAGACAATTCCTTTATATTATACCTTTAACTTTTTTATATCCTGCTTGGGTTGCTTAACCTATAATGCAATAATTTATGAGTGATTGTTGATGAAATGTTTATCAAATTTTGCGATAAAAGGAAATAAAAGACAAGGAGTGCAAAAATAAGGAAAAGGGTAAAAACATATCGACAATATTTATGGTTTAATTTTGAAAAAAATGTAACCGGAAACTCTGTAATGTTCTGATTGGCTTGACGCTATCTGCGTCATTTACGCGCCTGTGTGATCTCAGCACATGCGCCGCTATGTTTTGAAAAGCCGGGCAGCTAAATCCTGCCTCTCAGCTGTTTAGCTTCTCATGTGCATGCATTTCTATACATTAAATCGTGATGCATCTAATATAAGGGCAAGATAAATCATGCCGAAGTCTCTGAAAAAGTCCTGCACCACTCAGACCTCCATTAGCAGGTACTTTGGAGGTCAGAGCAGCAGCAACGCCTCCAAAACCCCGTCGGGGATTAACCAAAGTCCAGCTGCTGAGCACTTGCTTTCAAGAGGCAAGGTAAGGTGTGCTTCACCGAGTAACGTCACATTAAACACACTCACACACTGAGGCTCAGATCACACTCAAAGCGAAGGGCAATAACTAAACGCTAACCGCTCTTGTCCTGCAGCAGAAACTGTCCTCCAATAATGATGAAGATGATTTTAGATCGCCAACAAAACGCGCCAAGCTTTCTGCACAAGACCAGCAGGAGGATCTGGACTGCAAGCTTGCTTCCTGTCGGAGCACTCAAGGTGAGTGTGTGCGCCTTAACCAGGCAACATTTATTTCCTCTCGACCCTCACAGCAGCTCAAACACACCTTTCACATTTCCAGTTTCCTAACGCTTTCTAAGGAGCATGTGCAGAAATGTTAAATAGTTCTCCTAATTAAATTTTTTTGAAAGTGGAGTTTTGACTGATGTAACATGACGTTGGTGTGACAAACCCAAAATAAGGGCAGAAGCGAAATCTGAGAGGAGCAAAATGTTTACTCGTGGGATTTTCCTCTAACTGGGTTTCTTCTCTGTAGAGATGATGCTGACATCAAGCCGAGGAGCCGCCAGCCTTTGCTCCTCCACCTTAGAGAAGCTGAGAGGCTTCAGCTGCTCTGCCGAACCCAGCGCTGGGCGCAGTGACACTCAGAGGGAGGAGAAGAAGACAGATGGCGCTAGCAGTAAAATCTGTGTCCAGACTAGCAGTGCTCAGCCTCCTCAGGACACTCCAGACCACTGCGGTGATAAAAACAGACTTCACCCACCAGAGGAGGAGCATGAAGATGAAGAGGAGGAGGTCAAAGGAGAGAGTTCAGGGCTGACGGCTATGAAACAGGTGCCTCATATAAATGTTGACTCCATCACACCTTTATCATCCGAGTATTTGTTTAGGGCAACAGGTTGGACTGAGGACAAAGGTTTCAGCCTGTTACTGAAAAATTAAGTTATGCATTTTTTGATTCTTTTGCAGGGTTTCAGCTTGTCTCACTTTTCCAAGTCAGGAGGTGGAGGAAAGGTAATAGAGCTGAGTCCTCCGTCAGACTCTAGCGCCACCTCCAGACGCTCAAAGAGTGTGTTCACTCCCCTGGAGCAGCAGGTCATCCAGCTGAAACAGCAGCACCAGGACGCGTTGCTGGCCGTGGAGTGCGGTTACAAGTACAGGTTCTTTGGAGAGGATGCAGAGGTGAGAGCTGACAAACAGCAGTTAGTGATGCAGGAAGGACGTTAACAATATCAATGCAATTATATCAAACATGCTGCTGTCTAAAAAAATCAGATCAGTTTTTAATTTAGAAGGTCAAATGTTGCATATCTTACACAGTGAAATTCCGTTCATTAATGATTAAAGGATGATTCCGGTTAATTTTTCTGTCAAGTGTGTCCTGTCTGTATATATGTTTTTTTTGGTAGCTGCTTGAGACTCTTGTATATGTTGTAAACTTTATTTCTCTTTATTTACAAGCCATTTTCATAGTTGATAGATATTATGTGATTATTCCTGTTTTAAAAATGCTTAAATGAAGAAAAAATAACTTACATGCCAGCACTTCTTCGTGTTAAAATGTTCTAAGCACCACTTAAATTATCCTTGAAGGCAGCACAGAGTGCTTGTTTTTCTGTGTGAACAGATTGCTGCAAAGGAGCTGAATATCATCTGTCACCTGGATCATAACTTCATGACGTGCAGCATCCCGACGCATCGTTTGTTTGTTCATGTCAGACGGTTGGTGTCCCATGGACACAAGGTGTGAAATATATCTTATGTTGCATTTGTTTGAGTTTTAAAACCGTTTAGATGTTGTTTCTTTACCCTTACATAACGGTCTTTGCTTTCTAGGTGGGTGTGGTGAAGCAGACCGAGACATCGGCGATCAAGGCATCAGGGTCCAACAGGAATTCTCTGTTCACTCGTCAGCTCAGTGCTCTGTACACCAAGTCCACTCTGGTGGGAGAGGGTATCCTTATTGACCGGGAATATCTGTGCAGTGTGTGTGTGTGTGTGTGTATCCTTAAAACCTCTCCTTTTAGTCCTTATTTTGTCCAAAGTGGTGTCCTTGACAGTCCTTTGAGATGTAAACCCAGTCAGCAGATTGGAGGATGTGGAGGAGGGGGCCTGTGGTGACGTGGTGCCGGACCCTCCTGACAGCTTACTGCTCTGTCTCAGTGAGAACTGGGACAAACTGAAGAAGCAGCTCACTGTAGGGCTGGTGGTGAGTCTGATTGCTGTATACAAAAAAAAACCAAAACAAAACTAGAGATACATTCAGACAGCTTGCAAGTCAGATTGTTCAGTTTTAAGTTTGTTTCAGCTTGCTAGTTTGGACTTTTTTGAAATGAAATTGTGTGTAATTAGAATGTAATCGTAACAGACAGGAGTGCCAACACAGAGGCCAGACAAAGTTCTGCAGGAGACAAGGACAGCAGCAAAACTTGTATTAGCCACCTAAAAATGTATTAGTTTGAATCTGAACACACCCTTTAATCCACCAATGTCAAATTTTTCTATGTCGTCTCAACAATGAAATCTTATTTCTTTATTTTGACTTTTTTATTTTTACCACAAGTTCTGCGTCTCTCTTTGCAATAATCTAATTTAGAGGGGGAGCATCTCCACATGAACAGAAATGTCACACTCCAATGAAATATGAGCATTGTTTCATAGAAACGTGACATTGCTTCTGACTGAAGCGCTCCTTAAATTCAAAACAATGGGTCAAACACAAAAATAAAGAAATATTTTTCTTACCACAATAAATAAAAATGTTTAATTTTTTTCAGTTGCTTTGTTTACATGTACTCATATAGTCAAAATAAAAGCCTAATGAGAAAGAAATGCTTCATCTAAACACACCATTCGGAAGATTCTGATCCAATACGGCCCATTCTGAAAGAAATTTCATTTCAAACGAGAGGTGATTTATGCTTGTCATTATTCTGTGTCCTTGTACACACTTTCTCTGATTGTGTCTCCCTGGTTGGAGTAAAATTATCCTTGCTGCGCATGTCTACCTTACGTTTCCAGATGAGGAAGCTCTTCTTCAGCTCACTTGCCATGATGGCTTGGACATTTGTGTTATCACCACGAGTAACGCAGGACAGTGGGAGCTTCCTGCTTCTCTTTGCAGTGGAAAGATGCTCCAGTTATGTTAGTCTGTCCAGTTACTTTTGAGCCCCTGAAAATGGGGAGGTCGTGTATATAAAAGCCTGTAATTCCTAAATTTTAACAGAACTCTATCAGTCTGAGTGGTAACAGCTTGTGGAAAAGTAGCTGCCACTCGTCTGTCTGTGCTGACGCTTCATGCAGGTCACGCCGGGGCAATAGTGTTCTTCTTCGGCAGCGAGAAGCTCCTGCTGTCCTGCATCTAATGTTACTCACGGTGATAATGCTGATGGCCAAGACACAGCAAGTGTTACAATTCACAGGAGAGCATAAAGACACTTGGAATACGCCATGAGCTTCCCCGGCTTGTTTACAACAAAGGTGGAAGTAAAACTTTTTCTTCCTCTGCCGTTTCTAAAAAAAGACAACTCTGTCTGTGTCAAAATGGTTGATTCTGATCTAACACTTGATTCATATATACACGTCATGATCAGATCACTTTATTCTTACTATTATTATTATTATCACACATGTTTTTGATCTGTGTGAAGAAATTTTCTCATGAAAACATAGTCGGTGTTTGCAATACTTCTACGCATGTGTTTGTGTACGTAGGCGGTCCAGCCCAGCACAGGAGACGTGCTGCTGGACTGTTTCCCCGATGGTCCGTCTCGCTCTGAGGTGGAGAATCGTATTCTGAAGATCAACCCTGTGGAGATCCTGGTCCCCTCTGACCTCTCAGAACAAACCAACAGATTCCTGCAGAGCATCACCAATGCCAGGTAGTCTGCTGACAGGACAGCAGGGGGCAGCATGTACCCGTTTACTACATGACGTTTCTTTCTGATGTGTTGACTGTACAGCTTATCTGTAGGTGTGTGTATCTGTGTGTAAAGTGTGTGTGTGTTTAGTCTGTGTCTCTCTGAGGGATTGTGTTTGGATTTCTCCCTGCAGGTAGACAGTTGTTTTGTGTGGAACTCTCTGGGCTCAATCTGGATGAGGAAATCAATGCAGGCTCATTTAGAGGTTATGTGATAATGGCCCTCAGTACCCTGAGCTCCACCGCAGGGCTAAACAGAGTCCAGGGCTAATGTATCTGTGGCCTGAGTTTCCCCCCAAACTACAGTTTTATTATACTTATTTTTCAAAGAAAAATATTTTTGAGATGACGTTTTATTTCCTTAGTGAAACTTGTTCAGTAATTATAAATGTAAAACAAACAAAACAACCAAACCAAACAAACAAAAAAACTAAGTCGGCTGGTGGCCCAAGCAATCAACTTTTGTTAAATTAAGTATTTGTGAGCCTTTTTTTAATGCTGGGTCAAATAAATAGTCCACGGCTTTTTTTTCCAAGTTACAGCAGGGGGAAAAATAGCCATGGACTATAAAAGATTACCTAAAAAAAACTGTGAAAGGTCGCCATTAATGGTTCATTTTGATAATGTGCCTTTGATGTAAGTGGTGAAGGACCGATTCCTCTTTCTTGCGGGTGCTTAAATGTTGTCAAAAGCTTGCCTGAACCAATATGAGGTTTCAAAAGTCACAATAAGTCAAATCAAGTGATGGTTTTTGCAAGTTCTTGCCTTTTTTTTTACTACTGCTCCTCCGCTTGAGCTTAAAGGGAAAATATCCAGAGAAGCAGAGGATTGTAACTTGAGAAGCTTTCCCCTTTTTTTTAATCCAACTCAGATGCCTCAAGCTTTATTTTGGCTTCAGATAAATTCGGCTACATTTTTACACAAAACGATGACTGGATTTTGTGGATTTTGCCATTAAATTTGTATTGAGGGCACATTGGGAAGGATTTTTTTAATGGCCTGTATGAACAAGAGGATTTAGTTCAATCATCAAAGCCTTTTTTAATGTTTACCTGATTTTTCTCTAAGGACATACTATAGTAATCAAACCTATCTTTAAAGCACATAGCTGAGTCTTCACCATCAAGGCAATCAGTTCAAGCTTGACGGTCGTCAACAGAAGCACACAAGGTACAACAGGGAGTCTTCAACTTTTATCTTGGACTAACAAGCCTCATCTGAGTGTCTGGTGCAAAAGCAGGCGTCCATGTAATGCATTTTCAGGCTCTGTATGAACCACAAGATCAAGAGGAGTGAAACAGTTTGTCCTTTGTTCATCGGCTGACTAACAGCGTGGCCAGCAACAGTGACGTCTAACTGATGTGTTCCAGAAACCTGTTGCCTCCCATCTTTCGGCCATTTGGCTCCTCTTTGTTGACAGTCTGCACGCAGCATGTTCACACCAGTGGGGACGGCTTCCTCTGGAGGCTGCCTGTGATTGCATTATGCTGTGAAAATAAATTGAGGGTGTGGAGTGGGTTTGATTAAAAGAGGATGGTTGGACAAATGGGGGTGATGTTACTACTTTCTGCCCCTTTTGTCTTTTTTTCATTTTTACTTTTACTCACCTGGCTTTAACCTTAAATTTGGCTCTGGAAAAATTAGTTCATTTGCATTCCTTCCCCTTCTTTCTCTCTCTTCTCCCTCCTCCTTATTTTTCAGCTGTCCGTGTTGAGTGATTATAGCAGAGATGGTCCTGTAAAGGCCAGTCCAATTATTGAGTTTGAAAAGCATCGTGCTCATCAGAGACAAGACTCCTCTCTATTGGCAGCCTGTATCGTACAAATGGCTTTGTCTGTATAACTCAGAGAGAAAATTTATCACACAGGATACTCAGCTATGCAAGGCCCATTATACATCACTACAATCGGTGACCTCCCTAGATATTTTTCTAGTGATTTGTTTTGTTTTCCTTATCATGATTCATCAGGCTGAGACGTCTTAAATGCATAAAAAAATGCTGAAGTATTTTTTGTGGTTGATAGCAGATTTGAAATTACAGTAATCAATCTCGTCACTCCAGTCCATTTAAAAAAACTAAAGCAAGACTCACCCAGGTGAGCTTTTTGTATCAGTTTTTTTTTGTCTGCTGACGTTAGCTTAACAGTCTCGGTGTCTCTGGGGTGGGCTGATGAGACGGGCCCCTTGGCAACGGGATTTATGTGCGTCCATGGTGCTGCAGGTAATGAGTCCCTGGGAGGCTGGTAGCAGCTTGATGCGGTATTAGTTGCTTTATTCATCCACAGTGTGGAGTCATGACTCAGGATCAGAGCAGCTGAAAGGCTCACTGGCTGACACTCAACATGAATGTTCTTGCTTCTCCTAAGATTTTAAGTGATGCCCGACACTCTTGAAAGATATTATCACATCCAGGGTGCATGGTCAGAGCAGTGGTATGTCAGAACAGATGCACACCAACCAAAACTCATATGTGTGTTTTTTGAGTGTGTGCATGTCAGTGTGTTAGAATTAAATGTCTCCTGTCAGAACTTTGTATTCACCCTGAAGCAAAACAGATAGTAATGGAGCACCTTAATCTGTTGTGCACGTTAACCTCTGCTCTTTGGGTCACATTATCTTTGACTTGCCCTTTAGCCATTGCTGCTTTTGATTGATTATTACTATCAGAGAGCTCTGAGCGTTGGAGAAAAAACCCTCATTGCCAGAGAAGTGGTGCATTACATCTTAATGTGAAGCACCGACCACTTTACATCTGTAGTTGAGCGCTTAACCCAAATTGCAGGAAAATGATAGTATTTTCTACCTGCTGTCCCCCCCAGCGCAATGGAAGTGGATGGAATCTGTCTTTTGCAATGATCAGCATTAATCGCATCTCTTGTCAACTACTTTGAAATTGCTCAAAACAAGTTCTGTGGATTGTTTTGAGTGATGAGGATACAGTTTTTATAAAGACCTAATGCTGTTAAGTTTTTGGTTAGTGGTTCTATGAATGGTAATGTTGGACGGTCTACCGCTTTGGTCAATACTGAAAATATCTCAACAACTACTGGATAAATTGCAATTAATTTTTATACAGACATTCATGGTCCCCAGAAGATTTATTAAACTGAAATGTCAATTCCTTTCCTTTTTGCCCGGCGCCAGTAGTTGATAGTTGTGATTTGTTGTGAAATATATTCAAACTACTGGATAGACTGCCACAAAATAACATTCGTGGTCCTCAGAGGATGTATTCTAATAATCTGGGTGATTCCTGAACCTTTAATCCACCTGTAGAACCAATGACGTTCCCAATAACCTCAGCTGTACTTTGTGTTCTTTGCAAATAGGAAAATGCTAGCTGGCTAACATGCTAAACTAAGATAATGAACATTGTTAACATTTTATCTGTTAAACATCAGCATGTTAGCTTTGTTAAGTTTTACATGTTAGCATGTTGACGTTATCATTTAGCTTGAAAGACTGTTGTCCCTTCTACAGTGCCGCGTGTGTGACTAAGACTCAGATACAAGCGAGAAACAATATTCCATTTACCTTCACTGTATTTGGGATCAAACTGACCGGATACTATCTGCAT
>JAPZDX010000021.1:14854276-14869466 GCA_029783625.1 Naso annulatus
TGATTGTGTGATGTTGTGTGTGCATATGTGTACGTATATATGTATATATATATATATATATATATGTATGTATGTATGTATGTATGTATGTAAGTGTCTGAGTGTGTGTGTGTAAGATCTCATTCCACAGTGCAGAAATTATCCAGACTGTTTTCTCGGCTCTTGGGAAGCTCGTGGTTTTCCAGTAGTCGGTACTGGAAGGAAACACGGTTGACATAGTTCCCACTGGACACCAGCCTCACCACAGAGTTATCACAACCAATCTTCATCTGTGCTGGAGGGCCAAAGAGAAAAACAGAGGTTTTTCACTGCAGCACATACAGAGCATTCATGTTCTCTCGCAAGTCCATCTAAGGCCTTGGAACGACACAGCCCAGTGGCCAGAATGCTGACACTTTATGTGCTTCTGTAAACAATGGATACATTAAATTCATTCACATCATATGATGTTTCTACAATACATGTCAACAATACTGGTCGACTTCCAGAATGTCGTTCACTTGCTGTTTTAACCAGGTAGGTTTAACAAGAGGTCAGGACATTTTCCATGTTCGTTGTTTGCAGAAATGATGCCACCATTTATCCCAATGTTTGGCTTTTATGATGAGTGTTAAGTGTCTTTGTTCTGTTTTTAAACTGTCTTTACATTCTACTTATCCACCCAGATAACTTAATATAGTATCATAGCTAGGATGCACGTTCTTTTTTGCTTGCTTTTATGGGCTGATTATTGAATGACTTGACTAACATTCAAGAATTTTTTTTTCCGACAAATATGGGAATCTATACGTGCATTTTTAACTAAAACAGATGAAAATCATATTGTAAAATACTATTTGATTTGCAAATATTTGTTGATTTCACCATGTGGGTGTAATTATTCTTATTTTTAGGGACTCATCTGCAGCATAATCTGCTCTCATATCACGGCGGGATCATAACATGCAGCTGGAATTTAGTTTAAATGTTTTTTTCAATATACATATTATTTAAAAAATCTTTGTAATTATCAGTGAAAATCAGTTGAAAAATTCTCCTGAGCCTAGGCATATCTAGCAGCATAACACAATCTAGTATAGTATAGTATGGTCGTTGACCAGTAGCTTCAAATTGTCACTGTTCTGATGAAGTGCTTAAAATACAAATCTCATCTTTACATTGGAAGTAAACTTGAGGGGCTCAGACTCACCGAGCCCACTGAGAGAGAAACACAGATCAGCAACAGGGAACATCTTTGAGGTGTCCACGCCGTTCCCCCCCAGCAGCTCCACGTAGTCACCTGACCCTGAACAGCCAGACCACACCTGTCTCTGTAAACAAAAAAACAACAAAACATTCTAGTGCTGAAGAGCATCTAAAGCAAGCACGTAACTCAAGTCCGTATACAACAAGTTCCATATAAAAAGATACACTGTAAATAACCTCTTTCATATTGTCCCATTGTTAGCATTTCTCTTCACTAAAATTTAAACTGATATCATTAAATTATACTGAATATTCAACACAAAGGGTTAACAATTTACTGTAAGATTTAATTAGAGTTGCTGCTTGACGCCCATAGACATTGCACACCCGCACAGGTGTTTCCACTTTAGCTAATTAGACCTTTTGCCATGCTAATTAGACTTTAATGCACCTGTTAGAGCAGAACAACTTCTGACAACAGACCCACTCAAACGACGGTGTGCGTCTGTAAACTATTCACCAAACAGAAGACTGATTGCTGGAAGATTCTCTCCTTATATTTTTTACAATGACAATATTTTTACTACTTATCTGCCAATTATTTTCAGTTGCTGCAATATCCATGAATGGGAAATACAACAGTTAAAAACAGGGCAAATAAACTACATACACATTCACTTTCTTGCTAAGAAGCAACTCAGCCTGTATAGTAGCATTGTATGTTTACTGTAGCTGGAGTCAGAGGTGGGTTCGCATACCTTGACATAAAGACTAGAAACATTTAAAATTGTTAATACAAGTTTTTTTTTTTTCAGGACTTATAAACCAATAATGATGATGATGATGATGATGATGGCCACTCGAGGAAAGGCTCCTAAAGTGAGACAATTCCAATGAAAATTTTACAATGCCTATCTTTACAGCAAAAATAAACATGTTCACAGCCAAGTCGGGAAAATGTTTTTGATTTCCAACTTCTCTGTTCATGACTGCTTTGTTGGAGGTGAACTTTTATATAACTTACTTATTTAAATCATATAAAGGCTTAAAGTTATGCATAACTAAGGGTGTGGTCATTTCGTGGGTCAGGAGCTGTTAGCTGTCTGCTAGGTAGCAACATGTTTTCTCCCAAGCTCCACCAAAGAACCAAGATAGCGAAGGCCATAACAAGGAAAGAGAACTCCTCAAACCAATAAATGACATCATTGTGGCGCTGTCCACTATTCAATCTGCTGTGTTTGGACGATACTGTACATACAGCATGCGAACAGACTGAACTGAAGTTTTGTTTTACTGTAGTCCTCTTATAAAAAACCTGCAAAGCTGTAACATTTTCTTTAACAATATGTGGGAAGATAACATCCTCCTTCTAATTACAACTACTAGACTCTGTGGGAAATTGTGAGAAATGCACACAGCACCTATAAATTGCAGAATAAGTCTGAGATGTGGGCAGACACTCAGAGGTCTGGAACCAGGCTACTAGAACAGGTGTTTCCCCTCAGACTAAGCTTCATGTTTAGGTAAAAGGGATTGGTTTTAGTGGAGGCTGATGAATCCTAAAGCAACATTATATAACTATTTAACCTTAGAATAGCACCTCAGCTTCAGAATCATTTTGATGGCACACTGCTTTGCAGTGGGGCGAATGCTTGTCTGCATCTCAACTGCCTGTTTCTGCACTACGTAACCCTTTATGGCTCTGAGTCCTACACACAAACAAAAACTACAAACTAAACTGGATCTTATTTCTATGAGGAAATGCGTTCTGGTTCTGTTTTTGATGTATTCTGGCTTCTTTGCTTAAACTCTCTGTGATTTAACAAGTCTCCTAAAATATCCTGTAAATGCTGCTCACTGTAGCTCAGTTAGCTGCTCGGCTATCAGACCACTTGAAGCACTTGGGAGTGTTGGGGAGTGTACACCGATATCAAAGGAGATCTGGACCATCATGAGGAGGATTTTTTTTTTTTTTAATGTCTTGGGCCGAGGGAGACCCAGTTTCTCAAAAAGACTTTTTGCATTTTTCACAAATTTTGTGACCATAGTAGGAGGTGAGGGGAGAGAACTTCAATTGGATGCAATCTACAACTTTACCGCTATTTGTCATTAAATTCTACAACACATGACTTTCAATAGATGTAAGATTAAGTCAAGCTGTGATAATATAAAGGTTCATATGATTAGCACTTCAGGTACACAGACAAAAATATGCGTTACTGTTGCATCATGTTTAAACTAGAGGCTACTATTGCTTTAAAGCACCATATTTTTTTTCGGTGCCCTTCGTTCATATAAAGAAGAAATTCAGCAAAGTGAGAGCACTTCTAGTTTTAAAAAGACAGGAGAAAGTTTGTCTATATATTTTTGTGTCTCTCACCTGGGGGCTGAGCTCATTGCTTTTGGCGTGCCCCAAGCTGAGTTCTGTCAGCCGGATCTCCACGGGGTAGATGATGGAGAAGCTGCAGTTCCTGCGTTGGTGTGGCATCACCATGGTGAAGCTGCCCTCTGGACTCTGAGACATGATGTTACAGGCTGTACACACAAACACGCACACACACTCAGGGGGAGAGGTTTCGAATTAACAGTTCCCCATCACCAGAGAAACTCATTACTGACACCTCATGTCACAAATTGGACATAATCAAGGCTGACTGCAGGGAGGGGACACAATTAGGGCTGAGCATGGAAATCCAATTCCAGTTCTGATGACAAAGATAAGAAAATAATAAAATTTGAATTGATAACAGTATGGTAGACGAGACAGGCAACAACAGGAGTCGGAACACTTTACTCCTGCGGGCATGTTGTTCATTTAGAGACATTTTTGTGTTGAAGGAGCCGTGCCACTCAATGCTGTGGAGAGAATGCGAATAATATGGAGCATTATTTGTTCTGCAGATGCAAGATTTAAAGACTAGATTAAGGACTTTTAACTGTTCTGTATGTGTGTCATTGCTGCTTTGCAGAATTTTAAAAAACGACTCTCCTGAAGGGACTGTCCCCAAATCAGGTGATATATTTGTAATATTGTGGCCAAGAGAGGTCTATACATGCTGTGGGACAAGTTTACTGTTGCTAATTTATGTATTTTATCAACATCACATCATTGCAAAGTAGGTATGCTGTTTTTACATTGTAACACAGCAGCATCTTGTGATCAAATGAAAGTATTTTCTTTATTGTAAACAGCTGCAGTTAATGGTCAGTATATGAATAAAACCTCATATGTTGGCCTAAGATTTATGCACTTTTTCGCTTAGTCCATTCAAACTCTCTTTTTTGTGTCAGTGCTCTTTCTTTGTCTGTATCTTACAGCCACACTGTGATTGTTATGTTGCTTGACACAATGTTAACACTGTGTTTGTCAAGCAGCTGGAAAACAGGTGCATCGCTCTCATTCAATCCCCTCCTGTCGCTCTCGGCCTTGATTAGTCGGCCAAGCACAAATGACCAGGAAGAGCACACATGCGTGCAAACAAGCAGGTCGCCCCTATTTTAAAACACACATATAAAATAAACAACAAATCTGATTTAGATGCAAGGCCTCTGTCCTTGTTTACATTTATCTCTTTACTTTTCATTTGTACGGATGCTGTTCTGTTTATTTTTGCTTTTAGACTTTTATGCCCTCAAGTGACTTCAAGGCTATGCAGCAGGACTCACGGAAAGGGTTGTGTAGCTTTCTGACAGCAAGGGTGAAGCCGCTGTCGGGGCTTTGGATGCGGAAGAAGACCATGGCAACGTTCTGAGAGGAGCGGCTGGTGGCTCCTGCTGCTGTGGAGGAGCAGTAGTCTGTGTAGCGCTGGTGTAGAGGAAGCTGGTGGTCCTGCCTGCTGGGGAACTTCTCTCCCTTCAGAACCCAGCCATCGAACATCTGTAGGAGGAATATACGGCGGATTTAGTATGTGCCATGTTTTTATCAAAAAGCATGGATTATCAACAAAAACTGAAAAATTATAACTTAAATTCTGATTTCACGTACAATATTCTCATGTAGCAAAATATTTCTGATATTACTTGAGGGAATGTGTTGGGCACATAAAGCCAAAAATTATCCATGTAGATAACTTGTTTCACTGTCCCTATGCATACACATTATATAGATAATTATGACACACAATGACACTATAAACTGCAATATGTTCTTCTTATTTTTCAAGTAAGAATTGAATTTACGGCTTAAAATACAATATACAATATGATTTGATCAACGTGCTTGACTCCACAAAATCCTTGTGTTTTCTATTAAACTTAATTTTAGGGAGTTATTTTATTTAATGAATTTAAAGTAACATCAGGCAGCATATGCTACTTCAAGTGTTTTCCAACATCCAGCATGCATTTTGTTTATGGATATTCTGTAATCTCATCTTTGTGTTATTGTGCCATTTGGTGGTGTTGAGCATCTCTCTCCTGCTAAAAGGGACGGATCTGTGCAGGTCACATACAGCTGCTGTTCCAGATGCCACCTGTTATTAAACACTAAACCCGTCTTACTCTGTGCTATGCCTTTACTGTATATGGCGTGACCCTTGATGGATTTTTATCTTAAGACTAGTCGAATAAACTAAAAGTCAGAAAACATTTAGAAAATTATGCACAATTTCTTCAACAATATTAAACATTATCAAAAAAAATGTTGTGCATATTACAGAAGATGTTTAAAACTGTTCTTCCAATTTTTTAATAACCATTTCAAATTTTAAATGCTGCTGATTTTAACATTAATAAAGAAATGATAAGATTAACCCACTCGTAATTCTAGTGCTAACTAGTAAGGGTTACATCTGTTTTCGACTACTGAACATCCTTAGCCTTTTGCCACTGTGGTGCACTGAACCTTGCAATGTGACTGGCAGTCTTGGCTTCAGAACCAAAGCCTTCTCCTCCCACACTTGCTGTGGGCAATGTGACCAATGCAGAGAGCATCCCGTGTTTGTGTGTTTGGTCCCTAAACTCTGCCTTAACCCTGTTTGGCATAAATTTAATTAAATAGAAGAAGATGAAACAGAATTCAGGGTTTAAAAGGCAAAGCCCTGAACTCTCCGTCTTCCACTCGCGGAGGGTTTGTGGATGCGGGGGTGTTATTTTTGGAGATCAGCTCCGACCTTGATGAAGTCTCCTGCGTTGCAGTCAATGCTGACGTCAGACAGCTCCAGACTGATGACCTCATTGGGTTCAGCGATGATGAAAGCAGCACAGGCCAGCTGTGGCTGAGATGCCACAAAAGTAAAGTAGCCGTCAGTGGCCAGCATGTCCAAACATCCTACAAATGATACACACACATACACATTACATAATGAAAGATAGGAGGGATTCACTGTCAAACGCAAGCAAACATCAACGCTTTATGTGATCATAAAAATTGGTCATAAACTTTATGTGTGACAGTCATCAGATTTATGGTCAAACTACAATTCTGCATGTTTTCAACTAGTGTTGACTGGAGATTTGTTTGTTTCTGCTCACACATAGTCAAGTTCATGTGGCTCTGGAGAGTTTGTGCTGAATTAATGAATTCTTATAGTATCAGCACTGTGTTTATTTCTGACATTTCTGACATTTTACTGTGTGCACTCTTGGGAAAGAGTAGTGCCCGGCTCTTACGGCAGGTAGAGTATTATTGTATTATTATAATTATTATGTACAATAAAGATGTAGGTTGGATATTAAAATATGTACTTCACCTGTCTGTGTGCACATTTCTCAACCAAATCTCTAAAATCCATCACCTCACATAGCCTACTTTTAATTATGTAAAAGGTTTACTTGTTGTTTACCAAGTAGGTTTATAGTTTTGCTGTAATCAGCTACTAAATAAATCCATTGTTTACAGTTCACTTACTTAGAGGCCGGCGGAAAATAAAATCCTCTGATTCTCTTTTCTGGTCCAAATTGAGCAGAGAATGTAATCCATCTGAAGCTTCATTATCCTGAATAAAAACATGATAGAAGTAGATTTATTTTTCAGGTTTACAGACATCAGTTTAAATTTACACTGAAGCAATGTGGGATTACAGATTAACAATCAAAACTCTCACCTCAATGTAGCGACTGAGCCCAATCCTCGATGAGAGGGAGATGAGGAAGAGGAGCAGCTGTGTACGCATAGACACTGACATGCTGAAGTGCGTCTCTGGGTTTCCTGAAGCAGAGGGAGAAAATAACGGCGCTGCCTCAGAGGGGGCAGCTTTTATAGCAGCACCGACTCACAGGCAGGCCCACATCAGAGGGTCAGTGAAGACTTACAGTCATTTTAATCATGTGTGAAAACTCACTCTTACCAAAGAGCAATTAGGACACTTACATGTAAATATGCTCGACTGTATAGGAACTGATAACATCTGCGCACAAGTCATAATGTAAACCTACCAAATTTGACAAAATTGTTGCATAACGTAATATTTGTAGTGAGGGTATTGTATTGTGCTTTGGTTATAAAATTA
This sequence comes from Naso annulatus, assembly GCA_029783625.1. Taxonomy (NCBI): domain Eukaryota; kingdom Metazoa; phylum Chordata; class Actinopteri; order Acanthuriformes; family Acanthuridae; genus Naso; species Naso annulatus. The sequence goes on from JAPZDX010000021.1 coordinate 14,861,911, forward strand.
TGATGGCACTATGTTTACAGAAACAAAGCTATAATGAAAACAATTGAAATAAAAAAAGATATATAATCCCTTTTCACATGTGATAAATCATTTTAAATGTTACGTTTGTGCCTTTGAACATCTGGCCAGATGAAAAAATTTACTAGAACAAAGGATATTGCCCTCATTAAATGAACATAATGTTATGAAACGATAGTCATGTACATTCCAAGTTTTTCAGCGAAATTTTATGTGTGAATGTATCAATTCCAATTTATTATGCATTAGACAACTTAAAACCTGAAATTTGTATTTTGTAAGGGAGGAAATACTTAAACAAGGAAACACAAACACGATCTTTTGGCTTGTGCTTATTTTACCAAGCTTGCAGTGTTGGAGGGGGCAGTGGTGGCCTAAATGTGGAGGTTGCCACTTTGTTTTTCTCAACTCCTCACTTATAAACACCATTTGCAGGAGACATGGATCGCCTGAACAGAGTGCAGAATATCATTTTTGTCCACGATCCACATGGAGTTGCCAGCTGTGCCATATTTTATCTCCCCCACCTCTCCTTCCTCTCTCTGCTTTGGGGCCACTGACGTTTGGCCTCTACATAAACTAGTTTAATTAGTTGCGCTGCCAACTTCTGAATCACTGTGCTGGGCATTAGGATGGACAAGACAGGAGAGACATACTTTAAAGAACATTCTCCATCTCCTTCCATTAAAAAAAACATGTTTCAGCAAATTAAATCAAGCTTTTGTGATTGGATGCTGTGTCGCCACAGCCGAATCAACAAATTCAGTCAGGACCCTCATGCAATGTTTCCATCTTCATATTCAGTATGGGGAATATTTGGGTTAAGAGATAAAAAAACCTCTTTCCAGTTCGTGATATACTCACAAACTTAAACATGGAGGACAGGCCGGTTCAATTGGCGGTCCGCCAAACCAATGTGCTTAATTTGCAGTGAGGGCATTGCGGTATTTAAAAGGGAAATGAGGACTAACATAGCTTGTTTTTTGATTTCATACATTTTGGTTGTTTAAAATTTTTCATTGCTTGCCAAATTCCAGCCAATGAAAGTGCCTGGCCCAGTTAAATTTCCTGGTTTCAATATCTGGCCCCACTGAATTTGTAATTGAATAGCCCTGGTATAGGATTCACTACATTAGAAAAAGATTGTGATTTCAGTTACAATGTTGATTAAAAAGTGTAATACTCACAAAATTGGATATGGTTATGCACATAGATATAGATTTTCCATTTTCAACTTGTGCTGTCATAAAAAAATGCACGATTTGTGGCCATTTTAGTACCATGGTGAAAAGAATCACAGAGCGCACGCTACAAAGAACAAAAAGGACCAGGATCAAGATGTGAAAAAGGAACTTCAGGAAAGATTCAGACAGAGAGATGATGTGATGTAGTTTGCATCTAGTGACATAGCAAATTCATTTAGATGATACTAATTGTGAGCGTCCGTGCTGCCATTGTTAAAGGTCAAACTCAGATGTAGCTGAGTGAAAGAGAAGATGATCGTTGTGTCAGCGTTCACACACATTTCTGATACTGCAAGAGACTGTGTAAAACTCTGCCCCGCAATAATGTTCGGCTAATAATAGCTGACATTTTCTCACAGTGGTCTGTGACACCACACACACAATGACAGACCAAAAAATGGAAACAGTAATGAATGTAATGAACATTTAATTTAACAGTCCTTTACACTGTTTTCCCACAGCGCTGATGACCTATTCAAGGTGTATTACTTTCACTGAAAAGCCATTGGTCAGTGATAATAATGAATTGCCTTACAGAGTCCTTGTGCTAAGAAGACGTCTGAACCTATTAGCCTAGGTCTCATTGCTAAAGTGTGTTTTGCTAATGTGAATGACAGCAGAGGAAAAGGAAAATGTTAGCAAAATGCTAAGCATTGTGTGTGCATATGTGCCGCCATGTGCCACAAGTGCTTGTCCCTGGGCAGTTGCACACAAGCGCTGCCATGTGTGTGATGTGGTGACGCCATACATCCAGTAATTGTTTAAATCCAATTTATTAAATGAATCGATGGAGTTTAATTAACAAGTAACCCCACATTCCCATTATGCTTCTCGAAATGATGAACAGATATATCAATTCAAATTATGCTGGTCTATTCACAGAGTTCATCATCTAATCTAATCTCATATAATCAGATCTGAACTCATGTTACCACGACTGAAACCACAACCTTTCACTGGAAATCCTGAATGAGTGAATTAACACCCTGTGCTGCCCGCAGTTGAACTTTCTGTGGGCTTTTTTTGTTCAAATAGAAACCAGGTTAAAAAGCCAATAGTGGATGGATGAAATCAACAAACAAATACAAATACAAACCAAAAAACACATGCATATGATATCAGCTGTTGGAATCAGTGACATTGGTTTTGTATACAAATGGTGGCGAACGTCCTGCTTTGATACTGAACAAAATACAACATTAAATTCAGATATTTTTAAATTTATCTGAAAATATCTAATTGAAAAAGCCCAATGTACTCACCATTAATACAAATCCAAGAGGAAGTGTCAGCTGAGTCTGTCTCAACAGGACAAAACACTGTAACGCCATCTGGTGGTCATTGTAGGAACAGCATCAACTATTTTGGGTCAGTGTGGTTTATAACATTGCAAACTACTGAATGCGTGAATTACAATTCATGGCAGTTTTCTTAAAAATGCAACCGATTCTACTCATCAGAATTTTCCTAAACATAAAAGCTGTCTGAAATTTACAGGAGAGCCGTCTGAGTCCATGACGGTTGTCTCAGATGACTAGATGTGACATTCAACCCCCCATGTAGTTAAAGTTAAATCACAGCGACTGCTGAGGCCAGACATTAGTGTCTTAACCCCGAAGTGTATCCCAGCATGCATCCTCTTTCTGCACACCTGCTCCCTGGCAAAGATAGCACATATAGCCGAGTGTCTGGCTCTGTTTTTCATTGTGTGTTGACTCCCTTACACACACACACTTGCACACATACTTCCAGTGTGGATCTGTCTGTCAACACAGCGGTCCAGCCCAGCTCTCCTCACTGCCTGACCGACCCATTCATCTCCTGTGGGGGCTGTAATGAGCCGACCCTCCCAGTTTGGACCGGCCTGACAGAGAGAGATTACTTTAAGGCCTGCATGGATTTTCTCCCTTGTCCCCTCCTCCCCATCCCTCTCCCCTGAAAGTGCTTAATTCAGAGCGCATTAATGAGGAGCGATGGATAACACACTCTTCTTTTAATTACCTTCCAGCGAAGTTCTTCAGGGGTGGCCTGGTGACTCACATCTGATGCTGGCTTGTTTGTTTGGTTTGCCTTTATCGAATGCATTTCGTAGCCAGCACAAATTATAATGACACATTTATGGGTCAGAGATGCTATGTATTAAGGTAACAAATAACAGCATATGCCAGATAAACCTTAATATTAAGTACTTGTTTAATATCTATTATGTTCTGGTATCGACTTAGTATTAACAAGGTCACAGACAAAACATACTTCCAAAAATATATATTGAAATCAAAATCTACTATCTGTTGTACCATAGGGAGCCACTGGGATATCTTGTTTGTTGTCTCTGGCCCATTAAAGCAATAAACACATTTACAAATTGTGCAGTGATGATTGATTGTGCATGCTGATGATGAGAATAATTCTACATAATAGTATAATTACAGGGTGCACGGTGGAATAATTGTTCTGGAGCAACGAGGGACCTCTTTTCCCTGGGAAACACAATCAGACAGAGTGACACAATCAGAGAGCAGTGGCCCAAAACTTCCCTGAAGAGCTGAGGGAGAAAACTCATTGCTTTTAAAATATACTTACCAAATCATCACTTTAGAAAATCATCATGTTGCATTTAGGGCCGTGTGTTGGCAAGAATCTGACGATACAACGCATATCAAGATACAGAGGTTACAAGACGATATATTGCAATATATTGTAATACTGTAAGTGAGGCGATGTATTGCTTTTTTATTTCAATCTAATTTCAGGAAAACTGTCATGGTACAAAAAAACACACCACAATATTTGTAAAATGAGTGAAAAAACATAAATAATAACATGGCAATACTTTTTATGCAATAGCAGTCGAGGGTTTGAAAATGAACCACTGCCACAAATCTTTGCACGTAAAATATTAATTAAAAATCGATAGTGTTTTTGAGAATCAATACAATAACAAAAACAAAACAAAATGTCACACTATTGATATGTATCGATATTTTCTTACACCCCTAATTACACTAGTGCATATTTGTGTATTCTTTGTTCAATTGATCCAGCTATGTGTCTCATTCTGAAAGCTCCCTCATCACTAGCTCACTCAAGCCTGATCCTAAACCCTGACTGATGTGACCCTGATCTCCAAGTTTAGTCTGGTGGAAAAACACAAGACAAAGTTGAAATTAATTAAAATTATGAAGAGACGCTATTGAACATCCTCTCTTGTGAAATGACTTGTTCTCTCAAACAAGCAATTCATATCAGACATGTTTGGTTTTTGTCGTCCGCAGGTTAATCAGAGGAGTCAGAAGAAAACAAACAGTGGGAAATTTTAATGTGATCAACCCTGCTTCAGTATAATTTACAGACAGCACATACAGGGTTAATGATTTCAGTCCACTTCCTATACATATCCTGCAGGCCACCCTCCTTTAGCATTATTTATACAAAGTCTCAGGAGGCTTCTATATGCCAGACTGCTACCTTTCATTGAGTGTCTTGGAAATCATTGTTTCAGTTCAAACAGTGACCACCTCTGACCATCGGCATAAAAGCAGCAGAGCATCAGCTACATCTGTGCATCTGGAGGCTCCTGACTGATGCTTTTATCCATATGTATCAGTTCTGAAAACATCTCTTAATCAGCATGGAGCACAGTACCCAGTACAACCAGTTTCCATGGTACATATGCCTCAAATTTAGGAGCTGGTAGGCAACCAGAGCTGTACGCATAAGGAAGAAGAAGACAGAACAACACCGAAAAGAGACCTGTGGCTTTTTCTGTCAGTGGGCCTCTTGTCAGAGGCACCACCACACACAGTGACAGGACTAATGTAGATGATTTTCCAGCACTGACTTCTTTAAACCAAACCTTTTCTCTTGTGTCAAAATTTCTTTCAATCTTGGCCAATTCCATATACTCTGTCTGGCTGAAGCCTCTACAGGAGCATTTTACTTCAAACTCTGCGTCCTTGTAGAGGAGCTAAGATTGTGCTACTGTATGTTCGTTAAATATCCCTGAACACCAGCAAACTCTTCATTTTTAAACTAAACTCTCACTGAGTTTGATATATATTTACCAAATTTGGTTACATAATCTCTGTGTTGTTCCTTGAACACATAATTTGAAGTTCCCTGGTTGAAGCTCCCCCAAACTCTGCAGCGTGTCTGCTCAGGGCAGGTGGGTGGGCCTGTGACACTCAGTAAATGTGTTCCTTCATCATTCAGCCTCCTCTGTGGTCTGGGCAGCCTTAGCCAGCCTAATAAACATTGATTAGTCCACATAATCAATGCACTCAATGACAATGATTCAGTGCACTGCATAAATGTATCGACTGCAATCAGCTATAAACAGCAGCCCACTTTTTCATGCATTTTCTGCATTTTATTAGCTATATTTTGATGGAATAATAATTGTGCGACTCTCTGTAGAGTTAACAGACATCTTTCATTAAGTGATACCAAGATGAGATAAAATCTATTGACCATCTGTCTAGATTTCTTAAAATAAATAAATAAATGCATGAATGAATAAAAAACATTTTTTGAAGAGATCCTCTCCGCAGCCACCAGAAGGTGGCAATGTTGAGCTGCTGTTGGGATTAAAGTAATGACAACTCTGTTGTTTCCTTGAAGTGTTGCACACTAAATTATATTTTCTGGATCTTATTGGATGTAGGTGAGCTTCATAAAACAAGACATATGAGTAATACCTGACTTTTCAATGCTGAAAATTCAGCTTTAATTAGGGGATTTAAATGAGGAAATTAAGTACAACAACTGTTGGATTTTGTAACCACAGAATTAGACTGTAATACAAAACTGGTTCAGCCACCTGCATTCAGGTTCAACATGTAAAAAGTCCGGGAGAGAAAAGTTTTTGGGGAATACCAAAACACACCTCTTTGTTATTTAAAGCACCACCTAAGATCCAAAAGAGAGCCATGTGACATATCGTCTTTCATTTAACAGTTGAATTTAAAGAAAAAGCGCCGTAGGAAAATCCCAACGTGAAGCATGTAACTTTGCTTCTCCTGATTTTCGTGGCCATGCATGACCAGGTCATGTAATGAATGTTGATAAAGTAGAAAAGCCTGTTTAATCAGGACGGATCGCTGTGCAGAGGTGGAGAATGTCAGAGAGAGCAGGCACAGCTGCTTGGTGAGAAATCCAATATTGACTGTCGGGATAAATGTCCTGCATATTCTCTCATCTGTCCCAGGGGCTGTGGTATTATGCCTCTCACGTTAGCGCTCCTAATTGGATTAAAAATGGCTTGTTATTGGGAGAAAAATGACTGAGAAAACTATCATGATTATTACCTCTCAACATTGTCGCTCCCAAAGCTGAAGAGGTCAAGTAATTGTTGTGGCTTTGGAAAATGTCAGAATCGGGCGAGGGAGTCTGTTTTGAAACAAACAGTTGCTTTGATTGATTGTGCTGCAATATCAAACCAATGGGGATGCAGTCACAGTCAGTGCCTCATTCACTGTCTTACAAAGCAAGAAATGTCACATCGAAGTCCAGCATTCAAAGTATTTATTTGCATTATTTTGCACTTTTCAAATTGTTATATAACCAAGTAGGGCTTGTGTGTGTGTGTTTGTGTGTGTGTGTGTGTTGGTAGGTTGACAGGTACTGTATGCAAGCATGCCTGGCCGTAAATAAAAGTGTGAACAGATTTGAAACAGACGAATCCATCAGCCGTCTGCAGAGTTTTGGTGTGTATACCACCAGGAGCACCCATTAACAGAAAATAAATGCTTGACGCCATAAAACTGACAGTGTCTCATTCATACTGACACTGGCTAAATTACACATAAAAGCACTGATAACATCATCATTAAATATTGATTTTAAGGATGGTTGAGATGAAAACACATCCACACATATGCTGCAGATGAGGGCATTTGGATGAGAGTCAAAGCAGACTGAGCAGAGTGATTAAAGGAAAGAGCAGCTACCTGGACTGGTAAGAGAAAGACAGACAGAACAGAGGAGGAATGAGAAAAGAGGAGAGAGGGTGGAAAGTAGAGAGAGGTAAAGGGGCTGGGGGGGTAGAGAGAGATTTAAGGCTGAGGCTCAGAGCAGATGTTAGTGTTGATGATGATGGATGCAGGTTGTTGAGATGCAGAGTTGTTATCATGAGAGGCACTCGCAGCCTCCTCACAGCACACTTTCCCCCAGATGTCAGTGTGTGCGTGTGTGTGTGTGTGTGTGTGTGTGTGTGTGTGTGTGTATGTGTGTGTGTGTGTGTGCGTGCCTGAATGAGTGCGCGTGTGTGTGTGTGTGTGAGTGCATGCGTGTGTG
>JAPZDX010000021.1:14896159-14907271 GCA_029783625.1 Naso annulatus
TTAAATAAACCTTCATCTTATAATGAGTCAGGCCGCCATGGCTAGTTTATCTCTGATTGTGCTCCTCTCTAATTATTGACAAACCTTCTGCAGTGTGCGCACACACACACACACACACACACACTGTGTTAAGTGTGTTTCAATACCATGAAGACATGTGCACTGGTGATGAAAAATATACAAGGTGCATCACTCCACATACAGTACATCTACAGTTACTGTGCACACAGTGTATATAGTGTACACACACAGACAGACACACACTCATACCCACACACACTGAGAATGTAATCAGGCGTTAGGTTTACCCTCCTATCAGTCTAATGGAGGTTAATGAATGATTAGGTCTAATAATTTTAGAGTGGAGCTCTAGCTTAGCCACACAATGCATCAAATGCTCAACAGAGTGAAAGCGTCAACAACAAGAAACAAACTAACCATCTGTGTTGTCATGGTGACATAAAAGCAAGGGAGAAAATGTCTAAAAATGCAAATAAAAAATTCTCATTAAATTTATATCATAGAAACATTTTTAGAAGTATCCTGATCACTGCTTGTGCTGTCCATGGTGCTGAAATGCTTGAGTTCAAAGTGCAAGTTACAATTAAAATATTCTAATCTGATATTCTAGTAAATAAGACAGGAATATTTTAGATTTTCAAACTGTTTTCTTGCCTACATTTCTGTTCTCTGTTCAAATAAACTAATACATCAGTATTAAACAATGGAAACAAACAGGAAATGACATTGGTGAAATGAGGACTACACCCTGGGTAAAATGACACAGTAAGAGCAAATTTGTTGATTACTCTTTGTCTTTTAGTATTTAGTGTCCCAATGACACCATGATGGGTTTAACTAAGCCTTAAATATTTGAAAACAAAGTCAAAGAAATGAATGGGACTTAGTTTAAAAAAAAAAAAAGTCAGACAAAATTTCCACTAGATAAACAAAATTAAGACTTTAAACTAAAACCTGTTCTTCCTACATTATTCTAATTGGATCTAGTCAGTCTTAACTGCAGGCTTCACACTGTCATCAGAAATATGAATAATTTTCAACAGGTCATTGAAAACAACAGCTCCGACATTAAAAACACACTGAAGCAACCTCAGCAATACAAGTCACAATTTAACATGGGTATTTTTTTAAATTAGCAATAACTCAGCTTGCTTTTGAATATGGATGGTTTGTTGAAATGTGTGTCTTAGCCCTCAGGAGAATAAAGATTGTGAGATAACAGTCAATCAATCAATCAGCACGAGGATGTTTCCTTCCTCAGTCCTGGCCACTAAATGCAGGTCTATAGGCACATTGGCCGGTATAGAACCAGTGACCTACCACATCAGTGAAAGGCCAATTCATGGGCATTAAAATGCAAACGTGCACATATTTCAAAGTGTTAAATTTTATGAAGCATTAAAAGCACCGTCCCTCCAGTAGTAAATCCTAATGGTCTTATTTCCTATTCATAATATTCATACTCGCCACCTCTAAGCAGTGACATTAAAAATGTTTGTGTCTCCACCAACTTATAGCTTGGCAGTAAGGACACATATTCACACGTAAACACGCACACACACAAGCACACACACACATTTAGACTTTTGTGCAGATGTGCGCCTGCTCTCCTCTGCTGCATTGTGGCCCAGTTTGCAGCCATCTCCCTCTGATGTATAACTCGTTGTCCAAGCCTTAATGTTGATTTATTATCCGTCCATAAATTAGAAAAATATGTTTGAGAATTCCGTGGCGCAGCCAGGCTCTGCGGACCGTCTGGGGATTGGCTGACGTGTCAGAGGCGCATATTGGCTCGCCAGGCAGCCTTTTGTTTCCCTGCACCAGCAGGCATTTAATGAGCGCTGATGGCTTAAGGTAAATGTGTTAGGACAGACAGCAACAACAGCCACAAAAACAGCCCGCTACATGGGAGAGACGTAGACCCGCTCAACAGCAGAAACCAGCTCCCTCTCCTCACAGATGCATGTTAAACAACATGATTTCATTATAAATCATTTGGCTTTTTTTGTTGAGAGCCAAATAAAGTTTCATGAGCAGTTGGTGACTATAAACTTCATGAGCAGTGTCTTTACGCTACCTTAACGACTGCTTAGCGAATTTTACAAAGCTTCAGCCTTCCATTCAGCAGTTCAATAAAATGCCTCTCCAGAGCAAACTCATCATATTAGCTCCAGTTTCAGCAGTATGCAAGCCTATTTTTCTCTTATCCTGCTATTATCGAATAAGGTTGATTATCGCTGGTGATGATTCTCCTGCTGGTCCTGGCTGACTTGTGTACCGACATACATACTAATTTCTAATAAAGCCTCAGACATCTCTGGGGGTTGCATGTTGCAGCACAAGCCAGGCTGTGCCACAGTGCTATCAGGAATGTTTTTGTGCAATTCGCATTAATCATAGAAGTAATCACAGGTCAAAGTTTAATTTTGTGACATAAAAAGCTGCCATGATGTATGCAAGGAGCATCATTCCCCATTTATCCAGAACAGCCTCTAGCTCCATGAGACACACTGTACAGTGCATGATCAACACGCTCAGACAGAAACATCATTGTCATCTTGTCTTGAGCTGACACTGTCACTTCACTGTCATGGCTGTTAGGTCTGCTGTGCTGATGTCCTGCTCGACTGTTTATGTTACAGATGTTGCAGTAATCAGAGCAGCAGCGTGTAAAGGACTCAGCCTGCAACCCTGACCATCATCACGCCTGCAAAGGTCATTGTGGAAATGCTGGGTGATGGTGATGGCTGGGATGGAATGAGACATGGTTCCACTGAGATAACCCATTTTTCCTCACATCGATCCCGTCGCCATCCGTGGCTCTCAAACTTCTGGATGCTCATATTTCTCCTTGACAACCTTAAAACACACAAAATTCAATGTTGCAATAACTAAACACTATTTGTTGTCATTTTTAGAACTTTTTGAGCTTAACGTTTAGCATCTTGTGCTGCTGCCTCTTGGTGCAATATCAGCAGTCAAACTAATTCAAATGAACAATAATTAGAACAACAAAGGGCTCAAGTGTGCTCAGTGTTTGTTCATAACCCATTGTCATATTTTAATCATCGTGTCAGAATTCTGAGCCAATTACAGCACTTGTCACAACATTAGCTGGACTGTTTGCTCTTAAAACGGCTTGGTCCATTAGCTGGAATTTTCAGTGCCTTTCCTCATTTAGCAGACAATGAATCTTTCTGCTAGAAATCCATATCAGCCAAGACACAACTGCTGTTTTGATTCTAGCCTGGGCTGTGGAAACAACTCATGTTTTGTTTTTTTATGTGTGTGTGTGAGGGGGGTTATGCCTGCGAGGCACACTTACTGTCCGTCAGCAGGGTTAGCAGTGTCTCAGTCTGAGCATTTATCCTGGGCCATAATGGGGTGCTGAGTTGCTCATGGCGGCCATTGTTTAATGATCTCCTTGGGCTCTGGGAGTAAACTACTGCGGTAATCAGAAGGGTAAACTCAGCTATATTTCAATTTGGAGAGCCGCTCTTCCGTTCAGAGAGGCCGCTCTGAGACGATAAATAATAGGACTATTTAGCCTATCCCACAGGCTGCCTCTCTGACACCTACCCAAACACACACACACACACACACACATACACACACACACACATACATAAGTCGGCCTATAACAATTCAAGTCCCTTCCATAAATCAGCCCCACTAAAAGCTGGTGATTAGCGACATCATTTAGCCCCTAAAACCCAAACAGCGACAACTGTTTCCTTCCCTGTTTTAGGCAGAAGATGGAGAGATGCACAGATGGTAAATTGGTTTGAGGGGAATGAACTGTAGCTTGATGGCTGGACTTGGGGATGCAGAATAAATTCAATGCGGATTCAGTTCTGGAGTTCAGATTATTTGGGCTATTTATTATGGCATTCGAGGACTTTGACCTTGTAGATTATGGTCACTGGGGGGATGATTGTGTCCTTTATTAAGTATTTTCATGGTTTGTAAGTTCAACACAGTTTTTAAGGTGAGTAAAAAACATTTGAATCAGCTCTTCCTAATTTTATTGTGTGATTTTTAAAGTTTGTGCTCTAAGATCCAGTTCAACTTACTCTTCTCATAAAGTGCACTGTTGACAGAAAAACTGGACCAAACAAAATTATACAAATGTATGATTGGGAAAACATCTTTTTTCTCAGTATATTTTAATAAATAAATAGTAAATTTTTCATAATCTCTATACTTTGTTTATTTAGGCACAAACTGAAATTAAAGAAAAGAAATACACAATGGCACAACTGAGTTTGCTCACCCTGTTCAACATCTACCAGTTTACAAGAATCTTTTTTTATGTTTTGCACTCTTGTGTTCATTCTCAGTCATGCTCTTTGTATCATTTCTGGTGCCTTTCGTTGTTGTTTTTTTTAATGTTTTTTGTCTTAGGTTTTTTCATGATACATTCAATTTTAATAATACTCTGCTTGTGTTCTCATCAGGAGCATAGTAAGCCGGTACAATGATTTTTTAAATCATCTGTACGTCAGCAGTGGAAGCAATTTTCAAAAGATGTTCGGCCACCGCTGCAGCCTGAGTTGCTCCAGGTGTTTATTTGTGCAGGAGAGTGTCGTGTTGAGAAGTGGCACACTAACATCCACACTGAGAGGGCACACTGAAAATGAAATGAAAACAGTTGATGGCGCTACGCTGTGCTTTATGCATGCAGTATATTATGTTTGGAAAAAATACTATGGAACAAGAGCTCTTTTTTGTGTAGATAATCAGAATAAAGAAGTATTAACGTCTTTTTGCTTTAAACTTTAACTGCAATTTCAATTTCTTTGAAGGTTGAAAAATATATTGGAGCAACAAATGAGCTTGCAATAGACAAAACATTTGCCTTATACCATTTGCATGGTATTTTCTCTGGTTTCAAATAAGAAGGGAGCAGTGATCACATAAGCACACACAAAAATAACAATAAAACAAACAAACAAAAAATATATATATATTTATATATAACCTGTGCTGTTACTTGAAGAAACACAATCCTACATGCAGCTTGCATTAGGCATTACTGTTGTTAAAATTACACATGAATATTTAATTGATCCATATTTGTCCACACAAAAGAAGCAGTGAGTTATTGGACTAAAGAGAAAAAAAATATTTTCCAGACAATTATATCTCCATCCTTCAAACCAATGATTTACAAGCATCAATAAAACCACACAGATTAGGCGACCTAACCCAACAATTTTCTCATCTACCATCCTGCAATGCTGTTCTGCTGGTCTCAGTGGAGAAGGATCAGACGTGTGTCTGATGATGGCTTCCTAAAGAGCTTCAATTAATGGCCTGTCACTTATCATTAGAGCCTCTGAAAGGCGGGACGCCAGGGAGCACGATGCAAACAAAGGCACGTTTTAGAACGTCAATTCTAAAAGCACCCATTGACTCTCTATTCTAGCGGTTGGCCTCTGAGGCTCTTGTCCCTGCTGGCCTGGAGTCCCGCTGTCTCTCCTGGGGGATTAGAGGGATCTGGAGAAATTAGCCGTTTGGATGACAAGCGGAGGCCAAAGGACGAGCGGGTGTTAATGTCCCCTTTTACGGGAACAAAAGCAGTGGGGATTTTAAATAACACGTCTCCATCGCCGCCTGCGTCCACTCCAGTCGCAGTGTGTGTGTGGTAGGTTACTCAGCAGTGTTAATTGATTGGAGTCGTGCGCTAGCAGAAGAAAACAGTGTCTTATGATCTACACTGACCTGCATCTCAGATATCCAGCTCATTTTCAAAAAGCTAATTTAAAAGCAAGACTACCCCAAATAAAGTCACAATGAGCATCATTTCCTCAACAGTTTCTTAAAAACTGTGAGTTAGATTTTAAAAACACTGTTTCTATTTCTATTTGCATGATGTCAACATTCAAATACAGCACAACTATCTTTGGTCTGTCACCAGCAAGGATGTTTACTCTTCATTACAGTTTCGGACAGAGGCAGGTAGATCCTCAAAGAGAACATCCACAACAACATCCTCTTGACTGGGGCTCTGCAGTACTGCTTTTGTCCATTACGCTTGGCCTCCTCATTGACAGCCAATAAATCATTCATTTAGAGGCAAAGCAGGGAGAGAATCAAACAGCCATTTCAGAGCCTGAGGCCTTTCACTGTAGTGGCTGCTGCAGGCCACAGATCTAATGTAGAGTGGCTAGGCTGCAGCAGGGTGGAAGGGCTCTTAAGAGACAGGAGCGCATTGTTTGGAGAGACGGGAAACGCCGCTCTCATTAGACCTAGAGCTGAAAACCAACCTGAAAGGCCTGCTTCAATTTACCTGCCCTGTGCTTGGAATAAATCACCCCTGTGTGTATGTCTGTGTGTGTGTGTGTGTGTGTGTGTGCGTGTGTGCGTGTGTGCGTTGCATGCACACATACAAACACAAGTACAACTGTGAACACGTACACACACTCATAAGCAGACACTGACAAAAGAGCTTTATACATGGCTTTCAGAGCACACCTCTTCAGGTTCAGAGTTGTTTTAGCGCAGCGCTTGTTAAAGGTAAAACCTTTTACCTTTTCTGCCTCCGATGGCCCTTTCATTAAGATGCTTTCTCATTCAAATCGGAATCACAATTAAGCCCGTCTTGACTAGTGCTTTTTTTTTTCATCCCTGTTCTCCTGCAGATGTGAGTACGTCTTTGCGCGAAGTGACTCGCCGCTGCGATGAGCAACACTCACTGCAGTCAATGCCGCTCAGCTGCTGCAACAGAGCTGCTTCTTGGGCCGATAGCTAAAAGCTTACAGAGATATTGTAATTTCAATGGAATGTTGCCAGTAAGATTCGGGATAATTCTGAACTCAAATTTAGGCTTTTGGCCTGTTGCCATGCTGAATCTCACAAGAGCCAAAAGCTCACTTAATGCAGCCAAAGTAAAGAGAATCTAATACTTTACACCAGGTAGTCAGGCACAGCAGGTAACACTCCGTGACCAATTACAACACACACTGAGACAAAAAGAAAAGAAAGGGAATAAATTACACACTCACTGATGTAAAGACAAAAAAAGGAATTAACAGAGCCTGAGAAGGGCCTGGTAGAGGAGTTGGAGGACACATAGACGGTAGGAGATAGGAGACAAGATGGAAAAGTGGGAATGAAGAACAGGAAGCTGCAGAAATGTGGCGGCTGACATGTCAGACTATTTAAATACTGATGAGGCCCTCTGTCTCTCCTCGTCTCCATTAATGACATGCTCGTCAAAGCCAGACAGAGGAACCTGCAGCCCGCTCCGCCATGCCTGTCACAACACACACACGGTCAACACATCAGGCTACATCTGTGTTTATGCTGGTGTGTCAGGGGGATTCTCACATTGTTGTTCTGTCAGGGTGCAAGGTACCACTGAGAGGTGATGAATGTCCTCCTCCTCGTCAGAGAGTGCTGGCACTGCAACCTCAGACTCACAAAATCTCTCCTTGAGTTCACTTTAGCATTTCTCCTTTCCTTTTTCTCTCCCCTTCTCATCTATTTGTTCTCTTAGCCTGCTGTGTCTCCACCAGCATTCAAAATGAAGGTGTCACACTAGAGCGGATGGATTACACACACATGCACGGAGTCACACACACAACTCATAAATGAGGTGAAATGGAATCAGACTCTTATTGAATGCCTGCTTGAAAAACTGTGTTTTGCCCATAAGCACTACACTCTGCACCAGCCAATATTGATCTCTGCTCGGTATTTGTTTTGAAGTGAATAGTACATGTTTGGATTAAGACAAAGTCTTCGTCTCTCTGACCGCTGACAGGAAACAGCAGGTGATAGAGCAACATCATGAAAAGAATGGCCTGCTATAAAACTGGCAATAAGCACCACGGAGATGGGTGCCTCACAAAACACATACGTCTGCTTGATACATGAACATAAAGTCGCACCAGACAATAAAGTGTCCACGCAACAGACACTGAAGTGGACAGCGGGATATATATTTGTTTGGGTTCCATTGTGTGACTACATTTCCAACTGTTATTGCAGCTGGAAACAAAACTTTTGCTCTAAATTGGCTTTAAAAAGACATCATAAAACTGTCCCTCCATCTTTCATCGCCTCTCCTCGTCTTCTTCCTCCGTCTCCTCGTTGTGACTTTACCTCTAACGCAGAGGAGAGTGTCAGCGAGCGTTCTGTTTGATTCAGTGCTATCTAACCTTGCTTTATGAAAGCATTAAATTGATAGTTCCAGGCCAGCCCAGAGAAAATGCACATAAAACTGAGACTAACTGAGAGATAATAGTGCTCGTAAACTGGTCTAAGAGCTCTATAATTCACAACGTCCTCAACTTGTTCCATCTTACACAGCACGAGCTGTCGCATCCAAAATACTGATGGCCTGAAGGCACAAACTGCAATGCAAATGTAAGCAAAGGAAAGCAACATTTCAACAAATGAGAAAAACACAAGACTTGAGGCTGATATCACCATAAAATCTATTTACTGATATTTAAATAAACAAATTAAAACTAGACAGCAACTAAATTTAAATTTTGTCTTTCACACTTAGTTACACTTTGCATGATCGTCAGCTTGAAAAAAACGAAAATAATTAACATTTAGAATTCAAATCTTTAAGGACAGCATTTGATTTCTTGGGTCTCTTGTCGCTAATAATTACCTCTCTTGTGTCTGTCCAGTAAATATAGAGCTGAAGTCTGCAGCAGGTCGGTGAGCACAAAGACTGGAAGTTTTTTCAAAGGAGACAAAATCTGCCCACCAGAACCTCTGAAGCTCACCGATAAAAACACAATTGTTCGTTTAGTCCGTGAAAGTAAAAATTCTTATTTTACTTGGATAATGTGCTTCACTATTTCTTCACTGGGCACAGTAACGTCGCAGCAACAGCTGCTTCCTGGCAAGAAATAATCCAACATACACTTCCCATGAAACAACGCATTGTCTTTTTTTTTTTTGTATGGATTACACAAACAGTGTTAATTAGAGAATTTTAACAGTACTGGTAGTGGTAATTTTCTAGTTTTGACAGACTCAGCTAACTGTTTCCCTCCTGTTTTCACTCTTTGTGCTAAGCTAAGCTAACCAGCTGAGAGCTCCAACTTTATACGGAACAGACAAAACGTGTGTGTGATCTTTTTTTTTTTTTATCTTACTCGCTGCCAGAATTGAAGTTAGCCTAAGTACTTCTTAAAAGTATGTCCTGTGTGCGAACATTAGGGGTGGGGGGAAAAAAATCACTACAGTACAGTATTGCGATATTTTGCATGCTGATATTGTATAGATTTTTAGACACCAAGTATCAATAATTTATTTCATATATTCTTAATAAGTGTTGCATACACAAACTCAACTTTTTGGATAACAGAATAATAAAAATCAACTGACTTTTCAGTCCACTAGATGGTGCTAAGTGTCTGATGAGGTGCTAAAAAACACAATAAAAAAATGAATAGACTAAAACTTTATCTTATTAGATGAAACAGATTACGCTAACAAAGTTTTACTTTGGGAAAATGATTTACAGTTGGAAAAAGAAAAAAATCGCAATATAGGATATCATAATAATCAACACATCGCAACATCGGGATAATGTCATATCACGACTTAAGTATTGTAATATCATATCGCGGGACCTCTGGTGATTCCCACCCCTAGGGAATATGCAACAAATTTGTGATGTACAAATATTACAGATGGAGCCTTTAACACAGCAGTTCTGTATGGGATACATTTAAGCACTTGCTTGTCCATGTAGACCTGTTCCCACCTGCTCTGTTAACATGTTATGCAAATATATTAAATTTTAGACTGGAGGTATGGAGACCTGCAAATATAAAAAGTGATTTTTCTGCATTATTTACTTTTGATTAAAATGACAACTTGAAAAATTTAAGTGAATGTGTATCTAGCAAGCAGTAGCAGCTGCTGTTAGCAAGAAGAGTGATGAGCCATGTAGGGCAGCTTTAACACTATGTGTGTTTGTGTGTGTGTGTGCGGTAAAGATAAAGACATTTTCCCTCCAGTACTCAACACTTTTAAGGTCTGCACAGCTCCCACACACCAACTCTGTGTCCTGGACCTTCTGTGTCTTTCATCACCTTCATCCACACAGTGTAAGAGGAGATCAGCTTTTAAAAGGTCAACTTTTTGTACCAAGTCCTCTAAAATTCTAAAAAAAACCCAAACAGTGTGCTGTATCACATGCAGAAAACATGTCGCACAGAGTGTGCATGAAATCTGTGAGTCTATTGTGGATTTTTGCAGGTTGCACAGGGGGGTAATGGATGGCCGGCGGGTGCCCGCTGACGTGTTATTCTTTTATAAAACATTGCCTCTGCGTACCGGAGCGCAGGGGAGAGTGTGTCACGCTTGTGATGAATGACCAGAGGGTAACATCTTCACTCCTGACCCCAAACACAGGCATGCATGCTCACACATAGACACAGATGTACAGTAGATACAGTAAAATAAAGCATGCACTCATGCACATTCAGTTAGTAAACACTTTTTTTCCACCCTTCCAAAGCACAAACAAACATCTGATGCAGTGAATCCACTGAGCAGATGGTGATCCAGATGCAGGTTGGTGACCTCTCTGTGTGCCTTCCCTTTTGAGTGTGCGGTGCATATAGAGAGAGGCTCCATCTTTGTATTCTTTTCAAGGCTCTTACTTGAATTAGTTTCATCGCTTTATTATTATTTTTTATTTGATCACAGATCTGTCGTTTAAAAAGACTCCTTCCTTGTTTGCTCTCATTTATCACGCAGCCTGACTAACAGGCCTGCAGTCTTCAAAGGTATATTCCGCTATGTCTCCAAACAAAGCATGAAAGACCAACATCAAACATCAAAAGCAGCTCCTACAACCAGCAGAGCTGGAGCTGCTGGACAATGCTGAGGAGCAGAAGAGGCAAGTAATAAGCAGTGACCCTGTGCTTTTATATGAACACCACTGACACTTGAATGTAGCACACAGATAATATAACAAGCAGCAAAGAAAGCTCATCAGGACTGAACTTAACACTGCTATACCTGAAAAAGTGCAGGAGCAGAAAGAAAAAAGAAAAGAGAGACAGAGAAAGAGATAGGAAGAGAAGGAGACATGATAGGGAGGAAAGCGAG
>JAPZDX010000021.1:15041009-15055515 GCA_029783625.1 Naso annulatus
ATACAGGACAGCTGAAGAGTGGACAGGAAACAGGGGAGAGAGAGGGGGAATGACATGCAGCAAAGGACCACAGGTGGTCCGCTGCGCGAGGACATAGCCTCTGTATTTGGGGCACCTGCTCTACCGACTGAGCCACCGGGCGCCCCTGTGTTTTGACTTTTGAACAGAGATGTTATGTTTGATTTCAGTTTCATTCTGAGATGGTCTTTAAAAACAGAAGGTCTCTGTGTTGGTTTTGTTGGCTCCCAGAGTTTGGAAACATGCAATTGAGCGGTACATTTAATTTCCAGAGGATAAGTGTCACTGTGACAGAATAACAAATGTTTTTTTGCTTATTGTGAAGATCTTACAGCTTTCATGTTAAAGATGTGTGTGAAGCGTCTGTGTCTGCTGATATTATTCTTCAGGTGATTGTGTTGCACTATGTGACAAAAGCTCTTTATCAATTCTCTGCACTTTCCTTTAAAACTAAAATGTGAAAAGAGTAGAAGTGGAAAGAATCACACCAATGTTGCTGAAGTCCGCTGCACTTCTGCCTTTATTGTAACCTTGTATCAGTTACTTTTCAGAAACGTTTAAGAATGATATCCATACAACTGAAAGTCTGTGTAATAGTGTAATATTGCTTTACTGAAATACTATAGTATTAGCAAGCCATTAGTGTCCTACTGTGTCCACACCAGACACAAAGACACCACCATGGATGCCATTCAGTGCTTTTATTATTGGATGTAATACCAATCTTTACATCTTATAGTGATTCAACTTAATGGATGTGGCAACCAGTAGCATTTTGTTAACATCGTCCAAATTCAATATCAGATAATTGTCATGTATATTTCGGTTGTGTATGAATGAAATGTCTGGCCCAACATTGGACCTTTACTGTGATTTACTGTCATGGATTTCATTTCTTTCTCTCCTCTTTTTTTAAGCTTAGGGCAGCTAGCTTCAATGGCTGGAATTGACAAGTTAGTCTTTCAGCCTCTGGGAAAACCTCAGCTCTCATCTACATTTGAACCACATCTGGGGGATGCAGCATCAATGACAAAAACAGAGTACAGAGACATTCAGGCAAAGGGAGATGCTTTGTTGTTGGTAAGGGTAAAAATATTTGGTAGTGTTGAGACTGGTTTCAGTTACCTCTTTTTATTGCAGCTTAGATTCATTTTCAATTAATTGTTTAGCCCTAATGACAAGTGAGGCCTTATTTTTTGCTACCACAAAGTTCTCTTTTATTACATTCATACTTTGTCACCAAAGCTACACAGAGAACCAGGGTTAGGCAAATAACCTCAGGTGTTGACTGTGACCTATTAACAACTTTAAATGGTTTATTTAATTGTTTACTCAAATTTCTCATCAATCCCCTCTTATTTCTGTCTTTAGGTTGGCAGTGTCCTGCCTGCGTCCCCTGGTGGACCAGCTAAGACCACCACCCCCAGATCTACCTCTCCTGTCAGTCAGGCCTTACATGATGGCAGACTGATAGATGTGACCTTCAATCAGGCGTCTGGACCTGCAGTAGACCCTGGTGAAGGTAGAGAAGAGGAACCTGAGAAATATTCAGACACTTTCACCCAGAATAAATCAGGTTCTGAGCACAGTTTCCATAGCCAGAGGTCCTTCAGTAAGGATTACTTTGGTAAAAGCTTTCAGCCTCAAACAAGCCACCCCAAGGGCAACAGCAACTCTCACAAAAGCAACGGGTCTCTTGGTGGATTGTCCAGAAGATCAAGTAATAGTGACATTTTAAGTGACAAGGCAGAGTCTTTGGGATCAGTAGGGTCAGGAAACAGGGGAAAGACACGGCTAGTGACAGAAGGTCAGTCAGGATCAGAAGGCTCAGACTATCCTGGGAGGGGGACTCTGAGCGGCCTGGGAGGGCAGTCAGATAACGAATCCTTCTGACCAACTGATCAAAGACATGTGAAAAGCTCTGTCTCTGTGTGTGTTCACAGTGCCAAAAACTTTGTTACTTTTTACAGAGTAAAAATCTTCAATCTCAGTTGTCTCATTTTAGGCAGACAATGAGAAGTCACTTAACCAAATTGTTGCATTCAAGTCCAAGCAGAGATAGAGCTGATGTTCCTATGAAAGTAAATTTACCTACTGATTAAGAGAGGTGTGTCAAAAGTCAATATGTATTTTGGTATTTTATCATTTTGGGGTCATGTACAGTTAAAAAAAAAAAAAAAGTCAGTGAATAAGTAATTTCAGTTTGTATGTTTATTGTTAAATGTTTACCATCTTTTATTGCTCTTATGTTTAGACATGAAAGTTTATATTTTTCTATAGATATTTGTTTTGTCTTTTTTTTATAGAATTTCTCATTTATTGTCCCTTTTAAGATATTCTGCACTGCTTTATTTTTTTTTTAAATAAATATGTCAGCTGACTCAAATTGTGTTTCTGAACAAATCTCTCTGCTGCCACTCCAAAGTTCAGGAAGTTTCAAATGCATCATTCTGCTTTTACAAAAACTCTGAATCTCTGAAGACCTTGATTTTACTGGTTTATATTTAATCTCAGTGCTGCTTGTGTTGCTAGAATTTTCTTGTTCTTACTTGTTAGTTTTCCATTCCATGTACCCTCTCAGTGAGTGTGCATTTTGGAAAACATTTTACTTTTGTGTCAACTTGTGTTACAGATGCAGAAACCTTTGTGGAGCATGCAAGAGTCTCTCACAGGCCCAAAATTTGTTCAGCTGTTTATATTTTTTTTCTACTGCTGTGTGCTGAGAGACAACAAAATGGGACTGAAGTGTGACTTTTGTGGGTCAGAGTAGGACAGAATGTTCTGTTGGTGTGTGAATGTTTTCCATTACAAGGAAAAACCAAATGCCAGTAAAAAGCCATAAGTACAGCTCTCTGCAAAAGCAGCATGGAGTGCAGAAAGTGTTGTAATGTGTTTGTCTGCTCTGTGTTAGGGTGCTGAAATTTCAGAGATGGACAGAGATTTTAGTTCTTGCTTGCAGTACAGAGTTTCAGTGGAAATGTCATTCATCACAGCTCACTTTAAATGCTTTTGTTAATGTGTAGTTTACATACAACTGCCAGAAAGTTAAGGTGTGCATGAAAAATAGGAAAGATCAAGACTTTGAAGCGAGAATAGTTTTAGCTGTTTGTGCATTTGAGCATAGATCAGTTGAGGTTAAATGAGTTCCTCAGGCACAGTGTGTTACTGCCATCTGTAAGGAAACAATTTTGCAGTTTATGCACATGTGTGATAGCAAGCTGGGTCACTGTCGCTGGACCTGACGCTGAAGAAGTTTTTATACAATAAAATCCTGTGAAACTACAATCTAAAGTGGGACTTATTTTGACTATGTAAAGAAAAAAAGCTTGTTTGTAAACAAATGAAAAGTTAAATTTTGAATCAAATTAACACTGCTGCTGAATTAAAGAGATTTTGCTTCTTGCCGAGGAACAACAACTATCTTATGATAGCAGACAGGTGGTGCTGTAAAACAGACATTGCGAGTTTGTTTGTTTGTTTTAGTGATTCATCTCTGCTTTGCGTCATTGTTACAGGTTCATGGTTTCCACCAGCACAAATAGGAACAAGGAGTGATAGTGAAAGTGCAGGTAACTTTTCGAAATTTCAAATGCCAAAGCAGAACTTGAGACTTGTGGTAAAGGAGTCAGACCTAGTTTGGCTGAAGGAAACACTGAGTGAAGTCATTGATTAGTGGTTTGCACTCAGGGGTGTGGTGCTTCAAAAGTCCCAGTCTGCAATTTTGTAGTCCCTCATTTCATTTTCTTCACATCTGTTTGAGTCATGAATGACTCTTAAACATGTGGAAGTCTGTCTAAATGGTCAGTGTAGTTCTGGTTTGTTTTTAAGTGATTTAACCCTTTAATGTTACACTTATTTCAGATCGGCATCTTGAAAAAAATAACACAAACTGAAATATTTTAAAACTCAATATTGTGTGCTCTAATTTTAAATGCTGGAGTATCTGCTGTATAGCTGAAAAAATGAAATAAAGTGCTAAAAGGCCCGACAGGTGCTAAACATGGGCTTTGTCACTCCCCTGTCATAAAACAATGGGCTGTCAGACAGTGTTGATACAGTGTATGTGCTATTTACTGCATTAATGAGTCTTTCACTATCAATGTACCAAAGCAACTTAGATAAGCAAATTATCAAAGCTTTTCCGCCCTTTCGGTGTCATAGAAGGTTCTGTAAAACCAGCTTATTGATATCATGACAGGACGCTTTCCCAGACTCTACTTTGCACCATCAATCTCAGCACTGCCAGAAAAAAGTAAGGGGTTAGCAGAAAAAGTGTGAAAATTGCTGTCATATTTTATGATCTCTACAATAACTTTTGCGGCTCCAGAGATATGGAGACTACTACAGAAGCAGTAGAAAACAGGGTGTTAATTGTGAGGAGAAGAGGATGAAAAGAAAGAAATCCAAGTGGACACAGTGTGAAGGAGCAGATGCTACAAAAGTGAAGACTGACACATATCCAAATATTTCTCCAAATTTGTTATTGCTGCTGCATTCCATATTTTCTTCCATTTTGGGAAAGAGATATCACCCAAGGTCGACAAAATGAGAAAATCACATTCTTTCTGTCCAAAGTGACTTTCAGGGAGTGAACTGAAACTTAATATGCTACATGTCAAACACAGCGAAGAGACATGAAGGGGCAACGTGGAAAAATAACAAAAAAGCAGCTTGTGATGGACCAAATGAATCAGAGTTGAATTATGTAGGCAGTATGTATTGTGTGAATTTAAAGTTGGGGTAGGCAGTTTATATTTGGTGCCTTTGGGCAAAAATTCCATAATAACCTTTCAACGTTTTGTACTTCAGGGGGTCTGAAAGAACAAGACTTCTGAACCTCTCTGTGGGTACGTATTCAGGCTCTAGAAAATGAAGACCATGATGGTGTCTTTTTGGCCAATTACGGGCCATTTCAGAGAGTGCGTGCCCCTATTGGCTGCGCTTCTCAGTGACAGGCGGTGACACTACAAGCTGATTGGCTGTTGAAACAAGTGATGTGTTGTCTCAAACTGGCCTCTGGTGACTTGGCAAGCTGAGTTGCAGGCATCACCGTCAACTGGCTTGAGTCGGGCTGAGTCAAATCAGTT
The DNA here is from genome assembly GCA_029783625.1 of Naso annulatus. Classification (NCBI taxonomy): domain Eukaryota; kingdom Metazoa; phylum Chordata; class Actinopteri; order Acanthuriformes; family Acanthuridae; genus Naso; species Naso annulatus. The sequence continues at coordinate 15,046,115 of JAPZDX010000021.1, forward strand.
TACACCGCTGCAACTTTCCCTTCAAATGTTTAGTCTCATCGTGAAACTTTGGAGTACATTGTGAAAAGAGAGCATGGAGGGGGGCAGTGGAGTTACTTCCTTAGGAGTCTCGTGCTACAGCTAGCTTGTTTTCCAGACATTACCTACCTCAGCTTTAAAAGAGGTTTGACTGCATCTGCTGTGTGAGTTCTACCAAATTGCTAAAGTGAGTACACCGCATCAAAATTTTATTTGGTCATGTCACTAAAAAGAAAAAGAAAAAAAAAAGGAATTAACTAAAAAGAGGTCAAGCGCTAACATCATATTTTGAAGCTGGTTACACCCAGTGGAGAAACAACAGCCATCTTTTACAATTTTGCCGTATGAAAACCTCAAAGATGGTTGAAATTTTAAGGCATCAACCACAATCATCATTACTAAAACATGTAGGCTTACAAATATTCACAATTATGCCCCTAATGGGTTTTCTGAAATTGTCCAGTCACACTTTCAAACTTTAAGATACGATTTAAGACATACTTAATCTGCAACAACTCTGAAAGCAAGCCCTCTAAAAATTGTATTTACTCCTATTGTTGGAACCTGCAGCTTCAACCAAGTTTGTCGGTTTCATATCACACTGTGAAAAATAAAAATAGACTTTTGTTTAGTCCAGCGTACAGAAACATGCCTCAAAAGAGTCCCCTGGTACAAACATACGCAAAGTTTCTGGAGGTTAGTCTACTCATCCAGATAATCTCGGTGTGTTCTAGGATTGAGGGAATGGTTCACAAGTCTGAGAGCTATCTGCAGAATCTGCAAAACAAGAAGCTTAACGTCCTCTTCCGTTGTTCCTGTTGAGGTATAAACACCATTGACAGTATAATACACGATAAACACCCAGTAATGTTCTTACACTGGATTGTTTTATTGATGATTCATACTAGGTAATACACTGATAGGCTTTCTTTTTACTACTCGCTTAACTAATCAAATGTTACAGTTTATGATCAGATGATGATCAAGGTCTCCTGAAGTAGCCTTCATCCGGCCTGCGTCGGCTAAAAATAATCATGTTGTCTTGTAAACAGGTATTTGTTGGGGCAATTAAGTCTTTGCTGTTACACCGTCTGTGGACCATCCACTGGTGGATCTGGTACGGAAAAACACGAGAAGATAGAGCATGTTCACCCCCCTGATACGCCGTGTTCTTTACAGCAAAGCCAAGTATTGACGAAATGTGACCTATGACGTTTGTTTGTTGTTTGACCTGGCGGTCCATTTTTGTCATCAGTGAACAAGAGGCAGGATTTGGGACAAACTGTGAAAGGGTTGCACAGAATTTCAGATGACTCCAATTCATGTGAACAATTCATTTTGGGTGATTAGATTATACTGTTGTCTGACTGGAGCTGAATGATTTTTCTGGCTCCTGGTCACTGCAGATTTGTATTTTTATTTTTTATTGAGTGGTTGTATTTTTTTATGATAGAGGACATCTGATGAGCAACCACTTTTACTTACTTACTTACTTTTCCACAAATCCGGACTGCATTGCTGTCTATTTTCCCCTTTTCAGGAGTTGATAGACCATTAAAAAAAGACAAAAATGCAATGGGAGAGGCCAAGAAGTCATCAGTTTATACAATGGACGCTTTACAATATGATATGAGGAAAAAAAACAATGAACTTTTAAAATTCTCTCTTACATGATTATAAACCAAGTTTGTAAGAGTTAGTGTGCAAACTAACACAGTGGTTAAGCATAAATATTTAAGGTCTCTGTGCTTGGTCCCTTATGTGTTAATTGTGCAGGAACATGGAGCATTTGCTCATACATTCTTTCGTAAGTCGTCAGTCATACCCAAATACAGACACATTATAACACAGTTAGCTCACTTGTTACTATCCAAAGAGATGCCAGTTAAACAGACGTCAGACATGTACTGTGACTTGTACTAATACTTGCACTATTAACACAATTCTGTTCAAGGTAGCCAACAATCAATATGTCCCAAACCAAAGTACAGATGGAGAAACACAAGTTAGTTTGCTTGCCAGGGCTTATCTGGTAACAAATTGCTATACTTCTGCAATTACTGAAATGCATTGATCAGCGAACAAATAACCTGGTTGCTGTCCAGAACTGATTAAATATTAATAAGAAGTACAACATGGAGTTACACTCACCATTTCACTTCAAGAAACACTATGTTAGCTGTTTGGGGGTTTTTTGGTGTTCAACTCTGAAGCTTTTGCATAGATCTAACAGTCTTCTTGCAGTTAATGTGCTTTGTTGCATTAAGTATGAGACTCAGAGAATGAATTAAGAATGTTGCTTGGTAATTACAGAATGAAAAATGAAGACCACACAAGTCTTGTGAAAGCAGAATGGTGTTTAATGGTCTACAGTTATGGCCAGATTTGTCTGCATCACAGAAATCATGCATGCATTTGAAAGTGCTATGAGAGGTGCTATGCTGTAAAAACTACACATTATATAAATACAGCTACACTTAAAATATGCCAGAATCCTGAGAAAAAAATATGAGCTTTACTGAAACATAATGTCTGCTAATAATACAAAATAGCCCCTAAAAAAGACTCTCTTGGTCAAAACTCGAGCATGAACACATTTAGGAGTAACATGGTTGCTTGCTGATTTAAACACTTCTTCATGGAACTGAATACCCTGCAAATAATTTACAACCATTGCACTTTTAAAAACAACACAACTCTAAAGCTTTACATTTCTTCTTCCAAATGCAAATGGAACAAAGGTTTTTTTAATTAGATTATACACACGATTCTACATTTCATCACAATTTGCAACAGGTGTTAAGACAATTTCGAGTGGTATAAATCGACAGTAACTACAGCTATATAAGTGCTCTATTGATAACAAAACTATTGATTGCAGAACTGTTCTCCTTTTCTCAAGATGTATAATTTAAGAGAAAATCTCTAACAGCAATATTTAATCCTTTTCTACCTCTCAATTTTATGACTATGGGCCATAACTTTACAAAAGTGTGCTTACACAGGTCATGGATAGACAGGAATGTTGTTATTGGAAAAGGGTCTCCTCAGGCCCAGCAAACAAAAGGCAGATTCAATCCATGTCCAAGCCTATTCATGCATTCGTCCTGTGCTCATCAGTATTTGCCAAGCTCACACTGGGCAGCGATAAAGCCATTCTAATTACTGGGTTGTCCTTTTGAACCGGCCCGCTCCTGATTTTTAAATGGGTGCTTAGTAATAGTAGGTCCACATTTCGCCTCCCCAGCAGTTTCCCTTGAATCATTTCACAACAATGTCATTTTAAATGCAACCGTCTTCATCATCCGGAGCCTCCTGTGATGTTGACTAGTTGTTCTCTTGTGAAATTGTGTTCTCCTAAGAAGGAAGCGAAAAACACAAAAATGTTAGACTTTGGGCTGACCTCATCTGGACAGTTGGTCAGTTGGTTTGTCCATATGCTCTTGTTGGACCAAATTCTCATTAGTTGAAAAAAATCACTGGGGTCACTCCTATGAGAAGAAATAAATATTGATAATAATTGATAATAATTCATAATCCATTTTCACATTTTTATTTTTTGTTACTTGGGGGGTGAGGGGGACACATGTAGATCTTTAATAATTTGAGCGATAGACTATATTGTCTCAGATATAACACTGTCACTGAATAAAAATAATGTATTCTACTCAACAAATCAACAATCGAATTGTGTAAATGACTATAAGTCTTGTAAGAGCCAGAATTTATGTAGATTTAAGACTTTAAAGAAGTCGACCATATCATCACTGTCTGGCTGCTGTTTACATTTCCATTTCCATTTTCATGCTGTTCTATTGTAGAGTATTGTATGAAGGACTACAAACTTAAGCTCTTCGTGCAATCCTGTTGCATAAGGATGCAAATTAGTTTGTATTTTTTCCAGGCCAGCCTGGAAGCTGGCATTGCCCTGGTTCCCTCTAACAAAAGCAGAGGGATTTTTCCATTTCATCTTGGATTAAGGCAAAATATCAGGTCTGTGGCAAACAAAAGTTTAGGGTACCTACATTTTTTGTTCAGCGAGATTATCTATGATTTCTGAAGCATAAATGTAGTACCCAGAAGTAAAAAGCAAACGATTTGCTATAAACAAACTACACCACAGTGTGTTTGACCTCAGCGTCACCATGAGGTTTCCCACTACACTATAAGAATATTATAACTTGACAGATCCACAAGTTAGAAAGCTTGACTTAAAATATTCTGTTACAGCATGATTTGAACACACTGACGCTGTAAAGGTGGACCTGTGAGTAGTTTAGTTACCACTTTCCGCACAATGACTTTTAACCCAATAACCTCCAAAGCAATGTATTATTAGGCCACTTGTTATCAATCGTCTTTTGTAGGCATCAAAAAAGCTTAAAAAATTCTGAGTATTTACTGACATATTTTATGTTGAAAAACAAAATGGGAATATTTCTGTCTTAACCACATACCTTATTTCAGGCATCTACCCAAATATTCTACTCATTAAACCCACTGCCTTTGAGAGGATGGAACTGGATGTTCAACAATGCTAACTCATTTCTCGGTTTTAGGACTCATTCCTGTAACACTCTACAAAACAGGATGTGAAAACTCCCTATTTCACAATTTTGAATTCATTCGAGCTAATGGCAACCGCCTAAGTGACTGAATATTTTCCAACTGAAATTGTGTAAAAGACACATAACATCGGTGTCCTGCTTCAGAGGACAGAAGAGCTGATTGCATAAACTTAGATTAGCCAGCTGAACTTGGCATCAGCATGCTGTGCGCTAATGTGGCAATTTTAGATTCATGTTTTAAATTTGAGGGACAGTCAGGAGAGACTGTGAATGTAATCTGAAGACAAAAAATAATGAGAAAAGTAGGCTGGAAGCCAGAAACTCTTTTTAGTGATCATTTTTGTGGAACTTTACACTGCAGCACTGGCTAAGCTAGCATTAGCTTTGTTGTTATCTGGAAGCCTGCTGTCCTTTGTGATTCTCACCAGTAAGTGTGCGTGTTGCTGCTGCATGTAAATTTATTCGGTAGACATGCCCTGTTGGAAACGAGACATAGCAATGTGTGAAAATGAAATGTTGGAATTGGACTTGGCAATGTTGTGTAACACTGATTAGGACCTATTAAGGCCACCAGGTAAAGTACACTCAGTGCACTGTGGCAGATTTTGATTATCTTGAGATACAAGCTGATGTTTTTTTTCCCCCCTCGTCTACTACTCGATTGTTTGCAAAATAGATAGAATTTCAGTTGAAAAAGATTTGTTTGACAAGGTTTTCTGCAGCCCTAGTTAGACCACAGATTCGGGTCATTAGTGGGTAGAGACCATGTCTAAAGTCCTCCTCAAAGCTAACTTAGGTTCATTCAAAGTTAGGATCTTACTTGTTCTTGAATGTTATTAAGTGTTCCAACCTAAAATGAAACGTAATTTATCATCTGTCCCAAAAAAACAACTTCAGATCACAACACTTGTTGAGAGATGGGGGCGTATGGTGAGGTAAGGTCGTAGTGTACTCATTCTTACCTGCCCCTACTATCTTATCTCCGGGTAGTGTTGCAATCTAATGCGCTAACTTGACAGTGTTATGGTCAAGGTATGCTTACACAACATCTAGACTACAGATAAGGCCACTGACGTTGGCAGAATGGCCAAAGCAGGCGGAGACCCAATCCTGTAGGTGCTCTTTTTACCTTTTGTGTATTTTTTTGAATTATTATATGCGGAAAGGCTAACATTTCTTGCGTGCTAAAGCAACATTTGTGTTCAAACAGCAGCAAATGGAAACATATTTCATTAGTATGAAAGGGAAACTTTCAGCTAAATTCCTGAACCTTCACAGGGTGCTGCTTTAATTGCTGGTAGGCTGAGCTTAATGAGAGTAGCTAGACGCTATAAAAACTACCCGCTCCCTGTGCATAAGGCAGAGGGATGAGAAGGTCTGTGTGCTTAATTACTTGTTTTGCTGTGCTATTATCTTTGACTAAAATTTGAACTCATAATATGCTTTTTTTGCATGTGTGTGCAGTTTTGCATTTATATAAACCAGTCTTTATAGTTTTTATACTAGGCAGCTTCAGTGAATTGAATTAGTTATCTTCAACAAGAGAGGTTTGAAAAAATTGGTAACACTTTACTTTAAGCATCCATCTATAATACATTATAAACATAGTTATAATGTATTATAAAGAGCCTGCAGTGCTGTATAATCATAGTTTTGAGCAAGGTTAGGGTTAACCATAACCATAACCTCATATGATGCATTTTAAGTGTGTTCATAATGCGTTATAATGTGTTATATATGTTTATAATGCATTATAGATACAGCCCTCATAGAAAGTGTTACCAATAAATTAATATTTTTCTTTCTGTTCAGTTGTTACCAACATAATATCACATTATACATGTGACATTACTAGTTTTTAATGCAATGCAATGACTAAAAGATTTTGTATGTCGCATTTAATCATAATGTCACATAACTTGCATTTATATCACTCATAACTTTTACCAATGTGATTTAACTTTGCAAAGTTTGCGCATCCAAAGATGAAGAAAGCAGAGCAGGTTTCTATTCTTGATTACTGTCAGTTTTCATTGAATATGCATTCATTAAAGCCATAAAAAAGTTCCTTACAAATTGAGTCCTCTCTCCGTATTTGCTCCAGAAGGTCATCTTGACAGTGTTCTTGTGCCCCGTCCTCTGGTCAAAAGTCTGGCAGGTTTGGAAGGGGGGACTGTACAGGTGCAAACTGACTGCGACCTCTGTGTGGCTGACATTTTCCACACGATGCAGGCCGAGGGAGTCTAAAATATACACATGCACACACACGCATGAATGGAAAACATACATTTAAACTGTGCATGCCAGTGGAATGCTGTGAAACGAGGCTCACAGGAAGTTACTGGCAGTGCTGTAACCAGCAACAGAGACCAAACATCACACCAGGGCTCTGCTGGCTTGGGGAAAAAACTCAGCAGAGATTTGGGGAGAGACCTGAATACTTTTCATTGTTACATTATAACCGGCTGTTAACTCCTAAGAGACCAATCTGATGCTCAGCTGCAGAGGTGGGAAACATTGGAAATACCATGAAAAGTAACACATATTTTACAGCCCCACTGTTTGTTCTATTGTTCTGGAAATGATTATTTGTCAGAGTGCTTCTCCTTATTAAGAACAAGTTTAACAACTTGCCCCAACACGCCAACAAATGAGTATTAACAGAACTAAGTTGTATTAATATTGAAGCAGGGTAGATGGCCAAGTCTAATTAAAAACAAAAGAAACAATCGGCACACAGTCTGCTTTCTCACCATTTATGTAAGCAACCTTGTTTTCCTGGAGAACTCTCTGTGACTTCTGGACCATATCTCCGTGTGATTTACCATCCGGCCAGTCAAACAGCGTCTCCTTCAACTGACCCTGCAGCAGCTTCATGAAACAGTGGGAGTCTGTGTGGTCATGGATGCTACTGCAAATTTTTAAGGAACACACACAAAGACAGTCTCAGAATATGTCCTCGTTGGTGACCCTCGAACCAAAAGCAACATCACAAAACTATCCTGTAGAGAATTTCTGTGATTCAGTCAAAAAAATTAAACTGTCCTCCTAGAATGACAGATAATAGATTCAGGCACAACACTATATAATGCCATTTAATGCCTAGAAATGGCCAGAACATGTTCAGCAGGAGCAAAGACACACGATTCACCACACAGCCACTGCAGGAGGGACATGTGGCAGTACATGTGTCCTTGCTCTTGTCGAAAAACATCTATTAATCGATTAATATATACTCATATAAAGACTGGTAAACAGCACATTACAGAACATCTAAATATGATGGAACCATGACAGACCACGACAAACTTTAAAGAATTTCCAGAGACTTTAAAAGTTCATGTAACATTTGCTGACACAGCAGGTCATACGACAGATAACACCAAATCATGCCTGTCTGGAGAACATTGTACTCTGTTATCTGTATAAACTTGATACAGTCGTTGCCAGAGAATTATGGCGGTGAACTTCCGAGAAGCGGCTAATAACATAATTGGTATTATGGGTTTAAATTTGTGGTTGTAATCTCTAAAACTTTGATGACTGAAAACTAAAAACTAGCAAAAGACTGAACAAGCAGCAATCTTGAGTAAATGTCGTCATATTAACACTTTTTATGCATGTAGAAGCAGCTCACCTGCCGTGGCCTTCTCCCCAGCACAGAATCATGAGATTGAACTTCCCGTTGCCCGCGGCAACCAAGTTTCTAGTGTACCTGCCAAAGAGCACAGAGGGTTAAATCAACAGAGACAGATGGCGCATTGTGCATCCTTTCTACTTTCTCCGCTGACTAAAAGGTCGCAAAGTAATCCAGAGGTCTTGTGAAACTCCTGTCAGAACAGTGACTGGAATTGGGAAATGAAGTGCTACTGTGAAAATAAAACCCTGCTGGGTTAAATAGAATAAATAATTCAAATAATGTGGAATCATTATTTGACAAAACTTACGTAAGTGCCACAGGTGCCAGTATTCAAGCATAATGAGGTTCATTTGAATTAAGTGTCTTTCTAAAGACTTCTATGACTTGAATTTCATTTACCACATAGCGTAAGGCTAATGCAAACTTCCATTCAGTAAACCTATTGCACAATTAGCCCACTTGTAATATGGTGCCACTTGTCCTTAAAAACATACACACACATATGTGAGAGAGTGTGGTGTTAAGATTTAGTTTTACAGATTTAGAAGAAACTATGATCTGTCACGTGGACTGAGAATCCACAGGACAGACAACAAAGGGGTCACTGACACTTCAAATGTTTGCTCTTTTATTTACACACACATAAAATCTACACCCCACCCCACCCCCACCCCTTTGATGCCATACGCCTTTTTGTGCCACGAGCACCTTCTGTGATTTCGTCATCATCAATATTTTTTTGTGGCAGCTGCAGCTCTCCGGTGGGGAGCTGGACAGTCACCAAACAAGCACCCATCCCTGCAAAAATGAGCGGGTGTGTGTCGGCTCTCGGTGATGATTGGATGGCACGCTCACACTCCCTCCATTGACCCCCAGTAGTCAAAACACTGGGACACGGGGGCTTTAGAAAACTTCTGAATAGAGCAGCCATATTTTGTTGTAGAGTGGCCTTACTGCGGAGATAAACACGGAGGGGGAACTTTTCTGAATGAACTCAGTGAATAAGTGGCGTGTATAAATTGCCTATCGTCAATAAATAGGCTATAATTTATGTAAAACAAGTTTCTTTTCTTTCCTTTTAATCACGTGCGACGAAAGCTGCCTGGCCTGTCGAAACAATAATTGATTTTCATTCAAATATAAAAACGATGCTCTTTAAAGTAGGCTGTACAGAG
>JAPZDX010000021.1:15157165-15170183 GCA_029783625.1 Naso annulatus
ATTCAAATGTAAATTGTCATCTTGCTTTGTGTGGAGGAGGACCACAATGGAAATAAGCCTTTGGCTTTATTGTGTTTTTTTTTTCAATCCTCGACATTTTTATACTATACATACTTTGTCTGTGTATTTTATATCATGTCAAACAAAGACTGACTAACTACCTAACTATAATACCCATGATACAACTGGTACCACCAGTTTGGTGATTCTGTGTGTAATGGTGTTTTGGCAAATGTAGCCTTGAGCGGCAAGAAGCAGGTCACCCTTGTTGTTGTTTTATTTTTTTTTCCCAAGCTCATAGTCTTCACCCTCAACTGGTGCTGACTCAAGTGACATCACTTAAGGTAATTTATCAGATATCTCTGGTGCCACAAAAGGCTTTCTAAACTAGTTTTACACACACAAGACCTGAAAACAGACTTTGATGAACCCAATCTGTGAATGTCGCCTTTTTAAAATGAAGGGTTTGTAGCTTCAAAACCAGACAGTCAAACAGCTTCACATACAGCCGAACATGTAAATGTAAATCCCTGATAGGAGGCTGTGAATTAAACTCAACAAGGAGGATTAAAGAACAATCACAGTTTTAAAGAAGCTAATCAAATGGAGATAACAGTAGGCACAACACAAGCTGTGGTGGTAATAGAGTATTTAGAATGACGGGAAGAGTTGAAGGTTTTGATCAGATTTTTTTCCTTTTTTAAAATTGAGTAGGTTTTTGATCCTCAGGTTACCTTGCTGGTGCCACAGAAAGAGAATTTCGTTTTAAAAAGTCAGTTGCACTCTTGGAGGAACTTAGAGACGTCTCAGTGCCACACAACTTTGTGCAAATAACAAAAAAGGTGGCTCAGATGTCGTCCATAAACTTTGGCATGTTGTTGCTGATTGCCCAGAATTTGGATTGCTAAATGGAGAAGTCTGCTCTCAGTAATCAAAAATGGAATAAATATTGCTCTCTGGTAGAATTAAAGTTTATATTAGCATAACAATCAAAAAGCAAAAATTAATGACAGATACATTTTTTAAATTGATTTTTGTGTAAAAAATAGCCAATTTTTTAGATTTTTATGACTTTTATTACTGTCTTTTGTGCTTATTACCTCTGCCGAGTAGGTTATATTTTCTGGTCGGTTGGTTTGTTTATAACAGGATTACAGATAAATTACTGGCTCCAATTTTCATGTAACTTGGAAGGGTATGGCATGGGCCATGAAAGAGCCCATGAAATTTTGTAAAATTTCACACAGAATCACTGGGCGGATACATGCATTATTTTTCACTTTCGTTAACATTGCGAGCGGTTGCGTCAGAGGACTTTTGGCCTTGGTGGAGGTCTGTTCTCTCTGAATTTACCTCTAGTTTTTAGAACATGTCTGCTCTGATGTGGAAAGTCTGCAATCAAGTTGAACAAGTTATTTTTCATTCCATTGAAAATGTAACAATGCTGATTATATGCTTAGTCCTGTTCTCCCAAGGACTCTGCCTGTTTTGGGACATTGTGCATATTTGTGTGTGTGTGAGCATGAATGAGAAGAGCGAGCCAGGTCCCACACCTGTGAGGCCAGCCAGCTTCATTCATGTTTCATGACAACTCTCAGCCCTAAAGTTTGCACCAAATCTCTAAACTCGGAGAGAAAAGAAAAGAGAGAAGAGAAGACGAAGAACATTTCATTCTTGGGACCCTTCTAATCCCTTTGACTGCTCTCTTCAACCCCCAACTCCACACACACACACTCACAAACACACATCACATGGGCTGACTCTTCAGAGCACGCTGCCCCCATCACATCCACATTATTACACAGCAGCTAATCCTGTTTCCCAAATCCCAGCACCTTGGACTCCACTGAGAAAATCCTATTGGTGCTGCACATTTCTCCATACGCTTTAGCATACACGAAGCCACTGTCCTCCAGACTGCCTTTGTTTCCGTCAAGCCTGCCTTCCCAATGTTTTCTCCTGTAAATCACCCCCTAAATCCCCGCACCCCATCCATAATCAACAATGTCTCGAGATTATTATAGCATGCATTGTTGTGCATAATATCTCAGGCAGACAAGAAAACCCACACAGACGAATGGGACACTCACTGTCTTCTCCTGCCCGCCTCCCTGCCACTCTGTTGTTTTGCTGTAACTAACTTAGTGGTTTATTTATTGCTCTTTTTGTTTATTGATGGAGTGCATGTTAAGAATTCATGAGGCTGGATTCTTTGCCTTGAAACTCGAGTGCTTGTTTCTGAGAGAGAAGAGAGGACGAGCTGTCAGATCACCTCCATCCAATCTGTGCAGCTTACTTCATAATTAATTGTGTGACGTGCGTTCTTGTGAGAGTTTAATCATGATCGTGAATGTACTGGTTTGTGTGTGCATGTGTGTGGTAAGTGCGAGATAGTACGTCTGTCCAAATGTGTGATAACTGACAGGCTTTTCTCAGCAGCCAGATGATGCCTCCTTCGCCGTGTGTAGCGCGGCAGCTGCTCCAAGACTCATTTGCCAACAGCATGGATTAAGTTGTCTGTGTGTGTGCATGTCTGCATGTGTGTGTGTGTGTGTGTGTGTGTGTGTGTGAGAGAGAGATTGATATTTGTGCTCTATGCTCAACTGAATACCTGTAAGTGCTTTAGTGGCATTGTGGGATTTCATATGGTTGCATGTATAGTTGTGTGCTTACGACGCGCCATCTGCTTCTCAGTTTTTGTCTGCCTGTAGCTGTCGAGGTTTGTGTGTGTGTGTGTGTGTGTGTGTGTGTGTGTATGGCAGAGAGGATCCCATGGACAGAGAAGAAGATTAAAGAGGTGTGTGTTTGCTGTGTGGTCGGAAAGCATGCGCTCTCTAATGAGATTGACAACACAAGGTGGAGACCAGGTTGCTGCATGCTGAGCTAACAAGTACGGCTCACACACAATTTAGCTGGTTTGGTTTCAGCAGTGATGGGACATGATAAAGTAATAGGTTCTTCAGCAACAAAAACAACACCAAAAACGCATATTTACAAGTAATTTTAAGCATTTTCCTTCATTTATACTGGCTTTATCATCTTGCAAATCCCAAACATGGAAAAACTGGCATCATACTTTTAATAATAATGTCAATATACAAAAACAGCTGCAGAAATTGCCATTTTACAGTGTACTCACCCAATACTTATCTACATTTTAGGTAAGTATCCTTGATAGAGATCTGAAAAATGTTATTATGTTTTGTTTTTTCTTTTAATTAATGTGAAGGATGAACCTTTAAGCTCTATAAATAATGTTTTAGAGCCCTGTCTTTAGCTGCACTGTCTTCATTGATAATTTATTCTGTTATTTTTTGGGCATCTAAATCAGCAGAATCCTGTTTTCCTCCAAGATGGAAGAAGACAGAAGACATTCAGCCATTAGTAGTGTCTGCAGTCTGCTTCACAAACTGCTTGTAGGACAGCTTGTGTGTTGTCTGAAAGACAAAAGCTTGGGCAAAAAGCCTGATAGTCACTTGCTGCTCCTTGTAAAGCTTAAATGCTGTGAGCAGCCAGTCGTAACTGAAGATTTTAACAATTTGTTCAGCTCGCGTCTCTTCCCATCTCTATTTCGGTGGTTGGACGGTCAGAGGACACAGTTTAATGATCTTTTTAGTTAAACTATAAAAGGGAGGAAGACAAAGATGGGAGTTTGAAATGGGAGGGGGATATAACCCCCAAATCACCAGTGGAAACACTCCCCTGCAAACACACACGCAGACACAAACACACACTGCAGCACATTTATTCTCCCTCCTACTTCATTAACCTCGAGTCTGACCCCCTCAACCTGTTCTGACTCAAAGGTCTCCGATAAAACCAAGTGCAACAGTTTTCATCTCAGTGTAACCCTGCAGGTTGATTCTCAAAAGGACGAAGCACACACACACACACACACACACACACACGCACACTGAGTTTAGCATACTAACTTAATGAAGCTAAAACATTTCATCAACTTCTGAAAATTAATTAACTGGGTGTAAAACAACTGCGCTGGAGGTACAGAAGCATCACTGATATCTGGAGATAAACTGAGGAGGATAAATGGCCGTTGGGACCAAATTATATGGGCGGACTTCACCTCTCCATCACCACGTCAAAGCAACACCCGCTGGTGTCAGCTATAATCAAGTCATCACTTCCTTTGCGTTTGGTTGTTACAGATTTATCACACATGAAAGGACCAGTCAGTGGTTCGAGAAGCTGTGTTTGTGTATTTGTCGTAATCAAATGTGAGGAAGAAGGATTCTCCGAGCTTCGCCCCATCCATCAGTACTACCGTGCTACGTTCCTCTTCACACACTTGTCACAATATTTAGATGATCATGAAGTAAGTGAGAGATGGTAAAAGCTGCTCTGCACTTGTTGTAAATGAGCTCGTCTCCGAGGAGTAAACATTACCGAGTCTCGCTTTGAATCTGTGTGTGTGTATGTGTGTCGGCAAGTGTGCGAGCCTGATCGAATTGTTTCAGACAGAGCTATTTGTTCTCTCAGGCTGAGCAGATGTGTGGCGTGCAAGTGATACAGGGTTCATGATGATGAAAAACACTTTGCAACATGCATGATTACCATCCATTCAACCGGTGTGAACTCCTGTAATCGTGTGATCCATCGACTAATGTGCAGCATGTGCAGGAGCCGTGTGTGTGAGCCGAGGGGAAGGGAACGCATGCTGATGTGCTGCTGTATGTTTGCAAGATGTTTGAGACTCTGCTGTCAGCTGTTTGTTTTGGTGAAGAGCTTCCAGGTGTCAACGTGCAAGGTGAATCTGTTCACATGCGTACATGCCTGAACATATGTTTTAACGTTCATTGTTATAAAACTTTGTCAACAGTTTAAGAGGAAGTAAAATCTGTATCTCTGTAAGGCAGCCAGGTACTAATACTGAGGAATTTTAATTTTATCGCACAAGTGATCCGTAAAAGTGACTTTATGTTATTGTTGCGTCAAAGTGAGGTTGATTTTAAGATTACGCTCAATTCAATTGTACTTGTGTTGTGATTCCCAGACTCAGTATTATTGCTAAAAGTATCACATATTCTGTAGGTTGTTTTTCAGACTGGGATTTGCTTAAAAAGCCCCTGAAGGCAAACTTAATTTGTTTTTCTGGCAGTCAGTTAGATGACTAAGTAACTTGTTTGAATAAGTTTGTAAGATGATTCAGTGAAATACTTTGTTGCTTGAATGAGTCTACAGTCTGTTACGATGAGATAAACTTAAACTGATTGACTGAATCGATCTGACAGCTGCAGCTTTTAGCAACCAAAACACATCTGCACTTTGACTCTGTCTCCAGCCAAATGGTCTTTCTTGTGCTTTGTCAAAGGTGTTTCAGTGTTTCTATTGCTTTAACAGTCACTCTTCAAGAAGACTTTCTCTGTCAAAGTCTCCCTGTTCATGTAGATCCAGCCCCTCCCTCCTGCCCTGCAGTAACCGCTTTGCCCTTCCCTTGACCTGACTCATCCCTCCTGTATCAGTCTCCTTGAAGCAGATCATCTGCCGTAGCAATTAGATCATGAGTGAAATGCCAAGCTGACCAAATAATTCTTTGTTGACATAATGAGGAAATGTTGTTAATTAACGTACCCGGCAAGTCGCAAAGATGTTGAAACTGAGTGAATCGATGAATTGTTCACTTTTAATGTATTTCACTTGTTCTCTGCCAAAAGAGCCACGCCATCCACTCACGGTAACTGCAATATAATTCAATTTTAATATAGTCGTGTTTAGGCACTGGCAACACTTGTAAGGTAAGGGAAAGATTTTGGTCTTTTTTAATACAGGATAAAGCACTTTGAACTGGTTATGAAGCAGTCTAAATTTAATTCTGGTGCCTCACATCTTACCTGCGTCAGCAAATGAGACCACTGGTGAGGGTGGGCGAGGAGACCAGAGATCACTACCCTGTCTTTTACAGTGCCTTTGCCTGGTCCATTCAGTCAGTGGAAGCGCTATGAAATACTTTACAGCACACAGACCAGGGGAGACAAATTGTTGTTTACGAGCATGATCATTCCGCTGTGTTCTTTTTTCTGTCCATGGTTTGAAGCAGGATGGTTTTTTTTTTTTTTAAGATAATTTCAATGTTATTTTCCAAACTGGTTTTGTGCAAATAAGTGGGGTGTTTCTTTCACTGCTCGTGCTAGACAAGATTGTTACGACAGTAAACAGTACTGTTTTTGTCCACACGCGTGGCTACAATCAACACAAAACGAAAGATCATCTGAGGAGCTTCTACTTTAAACTGAAATTAAATGCTTTTCCCTTTCCTTGTTTCGTGACAGCAAGGGCGGTAAAGTGGGCAAAGAAGCTGAATACCTTTGCAGGACCAACTTACCAATAAAAACATTCAGATCAGATGCAGGATAGGCCAAATAATAAAAAAAA
The DNA here is from genome assembly GCA_029783625.1 of Naso annulatus. Lineage (NCBI taxonomy): Eukaryota > Metazoa > Chordata > Actinopteri > Acanthuriformes > Acanthuridae > Naso > Naso annulatus. The sequence continues at coordinate 15,163,556 of JAPZDX010000021.1, forward strand.
GGGGTGCTGAAAAACAGAATTTCATGTGGCAGCCTCATTTCATCAGGCGCTTTTGAAACACTGACACCTTCAAATTGTCCTCACCCCTTCACATTCTTCCCCTTTAAGCCTGTCAGTCCCTCTGGTCTAAAATGGACTCCAGCTGGGTTGATAATTCACATAGAGCAATGAAGCATGATCTTGTTTTATTATTATGACAAAACGGATCACAGTCCATCCCGTGATTCCATAACATCCATTACATTGTGCCTTCAGACGATGCTGCACTGTTCCTCTCAGCATGATTTTTCTGCTGTTTTGACAGAACAGACCTCATGTTTTCATGTATAAGACATGGACTCTCAGGTCCCGCAGGTTTGATTCAAGCCCACAGACGTTAGTTTATGTTCTCTGTCACTGTCCTCCATGCTGTCTAAAGCAGAAACATCTCAAAATAGTCTGTCTCTCTTGCCACATGAAATGAGTTCAGTATATCCCCTGCATGTAAATCCTTCCAGCGCTCCTTTATTTGTAGGCTATGATTCATGTGTGGAAGAGCGTGTGTTTGTCTTCTTTTCATAAAAAATGTCAACACACAGGAGTCAAACAGGAGTCTCTATGTTTTATTCATTGTTGGTGTACGGCCATGTTTTTGCTTATATCGCTGTTGTTTTCAGGAAACATTTCAGAATGCAGTCCCTGCCAATCAGCGCTGAGTCCTTCACCATCTGCTGGCTTGGTGATTGGAGGATGGTTGGACGTTCCCCAAGGAGCAAGGGTCCTCTCTGGGCTGCAGGCCTGCCTGCGAGGCACCCTGACCAGACAGAGTCACCAGACAGCCTCCTCAGGCTACAGTGCAACCTCCTAACACTCACCATGAGTCACTCAGGCAACAGGGAAGTGACTTGAACTGAGGAATTTGTTTGTTTGCTCCCTTTACCAAACTTTACCAAACATAGAACAAACTGCAAACACATTTAATACTCAAAAACCTCAAAATTCTCTGTTAGCACGATTTCAGTCTCTGCTGTAATTGTTATTTTACTACTTGACGTATCTTTATGTCTTATTTTTTTAACATTTTGATTGGTATCAGTGCAAATCTATAAAGGTGCAGGTCCATAAAATAAAACATTTTTCTGCAAGCAAAAACAACTTTTTCAGAGGAGAGTGATCTTATGAAGTGTGCTTTTTTTTTTTTTACTTTCGCATTAAAAAATGTTCAATTTCAATAACCTCGATAATGCATTCAATAAAGACAAATTTAATGCAACATAAAGTCGCATTGTGCCACAATTAGCTAGAAAGAGTGTATGAATGTCGCGTTTGATAAATTGAGACACACTTTATGTAAATTATATGAGCGTAGATATATTGCCTGTGCTGTATATTGGAATATGAGATTACCAGAGGGTGAGCAGCAAGATCTAAGCTAATGCATATGGGTGTGTGTGTGTGTGTGCTTCCATTAAGAGGTTCTGATGGTCTCATAGTAATCCAGCTTTTCTAGCACCAGACATCTCTATTTAGTGTGTGTGTGTGTGTGTGTGTGTGTGTGTGTGTGTGCCTTTCTTCATGATTGCATTCTCCTTACTATCTCTACCAGCCAGGAAGACACTTAACATCTGGAGAGGGAACCAGGTACGCTGTGATAAAAGCCTCTGAGGGAAGAGAGCAAGAGAGAGAGAACGCAAGATGTGTGTGTGTGTGTGTGTGTGTGTGTGTGTGTGTGTGTGTGTGCGCGTGTGTGTGTTTGGGGGGGTTGAATTTGCACTAACTTAGATACAGATGTAGATACAGAGGCACACAGGAAGAGGGCAAACGGTGAGGAGGTGAAAAAGAACTGCATCTTCTTGTGAGTGGCTTGCTGGAGCTGGACTGGAAAGCCCCCAGCGCCGTCAGCACATTAAATGGCCGAGGGCCAGCAGGCATGTAAATGCACGGACAAGATTAAAGGCAGAGGATGGAGGGATGAAATGAAAGACGAAGAAGAGGAAGGAGAGGAGAGGATGAGCAGGAGACAGCCAAGAACAGCTGGGGGAACATGAGAGGGATGAAGAGAGAGGAGGTGACCCCTGTGGAGCCTCATCTCCCACATAAATTATAGAAGAAGTGTGTGTGGGAGAGTAAGACAACACGTTTACAGCTGGAAAACAGCTCACCAAATGCATCCAGCCCTCTTTGTGTGGACACAAACACACTAATGAAAGTAATTCTCTCGTTCATCCTTCAAATTACAGCATAGAGACAAAATAAAGAAAATTTACTATCTATTTTATGCTGTGGTGAGAGGAAGTATTCAAATCCTTCAATTTAGTAAAAATACCTCTACTAAAATGAGGAAAATAGAAAGTCCTGCATTTAAAATGTATTGTCAGCAGCATCAACTTAAAGCAGGGATAGTCAACTTGCTTCACCCAGTGGCAACTTCTGCATATTGACAGGAGGCCAGGAGCCAGCCATTAATTACACAAGCATTCATTTTATATTTTAGATCAAATGAATTATCACTGAAATGTCATTAACTCATCTTTATTTGAAATGTTTTGTTTTCAAATTCACGAATTTGCTAACTTAACTTGGTACAAGAATTGACCTCAGACCTATACGACAGATTATTCAGACATTTTAATGTGTTGAAGACCTGAAATTGCATTTTAGTTGTAATTGCTTTAGCTACATTTTGAAAGAGTTTACACAACATTATGAAGGAAACTCCTCAATAATGCAAACACTCAAATTCTGAACTGATTCTTTCATCATTTTAGTCAGAGGGATCCTCAGATCTTTGTCACAGGTTTTACTCACACTTGCTCGTCAGGAGCTATTTTATGCACCTGTGATGTTTTTCCTCAGCTGATGTCAGTCAATTGTGAGAGGTTCTTTAAAGAAGTTGGTGTTACCTGCTCAGGTGGTTGTGTGTCTTCAGAGAGCTAACAGCATGAGTTGACTGTCTGTGCTTCTGTTTGTGTGTTTGAGTGTGAGGGTTTTTTTTGTTTTTTGTTTGTTTGTTTTTTGTTTATGCTGTGTGGAGGGACTCCTTACAGCCAGCCTTCAGTCCACATCACTGTGACCCTCCTGCTCAGTGACTCCCAAATTTGATTCCTTTTAGTTTTAGTCCAGTTATTTTGTTGGTTGGTCATTTTGATGGTATTATTGGGTGGCTATGGCGAGTTATATTCCCATAACCAAGTTTCCTAAACCCAAAGTGTTCATTTTTTGCCTTTTCTGTGTGTGTGTGTGTGTGTGTGTGCAGTTTTTTCTGTTTTATGTTTCCCGACCCGTGAACCCTGTCTGACAGGTTTTCTGTTCAGGGAAATGTAACATCATAAACACAAACCATAAAAATAAAAACCTCTAACCAGGGACAGAACAAATAGCATATTTGAACTCTTTTAGAGTAAACTGCACATTTTATGGGATCAGAACAATCTTCAGTTTTGCTACTCTTCAGTTAGTAGTTATCTTCCCCTGCACTGTTGCCCATCTGACCCTACAGCATTTTGCACAGCCTCAAAGGCTCTCGCACAGCCCAAATGGTGTTCGCACAGATATCAACCATCTCTCAGTTACTAACAGCCGAAAATATCCCATTTAAAACCTTATAAATCTGGCCTACTGTACAACCCACAATAACTGTTAAAACAAACAAAAAATATTCGTGGTGTAAATCAGTTTATTTTGATTGTGCATTAGAAAACTGTCAGTGGGACACTTGGCACCCCACTACAGGCCTGATTTGGCCCATGGGCCATAAGTTGGGTATCACTGACTTAAAGAAGGCTACCAAAATTAGACACTCAAACTGTAGAAGTACAACACTGGCTTATTGTGTCTGTATATTTTGTATACTCTGCTTTGTTCAATTACCTGCATTTAATGCCTCTTCATAATTTTACTCCACATTCTAAAGACGAATAGTGTACTCTGTTCACCTTCACTGTTCACTTTACTACATATAGTAGCATATAAACATATAGGCCAATTGGGCTTTGACAAAATGTGTTTTCATAGGTTAAACTACCCTGTTAAAATTGCTCTAACTCAACCAGCAAACATTAAAATGTTGCTGTAATAATACAGAATGTAACCTTAAAATGCAGATAGGAGTTGTTCCGTTGTATACAATACATCTATGTGAACTTGTTGTTGTTTTAACCTTAATATTTTTTGATGTTCATACATACTATCTTTAACAGTTGCATTTGAATGCAGAGCTCTCATTTGCAATAAAGAAATTTCACAGTGTGATGAAGTCTTGCCACTAAAACCACTGATTACTGAGGCATTAATATGAAGGTAGCATTTAAACTTGGCACCTGGTTTTAATATGGATGTAGATTTAAATTACTCTACAATCAGCAAAGTAGTTAATTAGCAGAATAATATGTCACTAAAGGTGTAAATGGTACAGTGTATTCATCTGAATTGTTGCGGAGGAGAGATTTAAAATAACTGAAGTAAAATCCTAGTGAACGAGTTTATACCACTGATTTTGAAGTATGTTGGAATGAAAACTGTCTCAGATCTAAACTTGACAAACTTGGCATAATTCTGAAAAACTAAAGACTGGTCAAAAAATAGTTAAAATAATAATTATAGAGTAGAGGTCAAATGTGATGGGTTGAAATCCATTACATGGAGTAACGCCACATTCAGGTTTTCATTTGCAGTCCAGCGTTTTGCATAAATATCAGGCATTGGTGTCACCACTTATGTGGCTCCACTTACACAGCCATGACCTGTCAGTGGGAACGAGGCTGTTAGCACAACTAATGGTAGTCCCCATTCACAAATAATGTTTAAAGCCTGCAATCACTGCCTCAAATAAAAAGCTTTTTAAATATGTGTGTGGGATGGGGGAAGTGTGGTGTGAAATTAGAGTGAATGTGCGCCTGTGTGCATGACACACACCTCTCTGCTTGTGTTTATGTGCACTTACAATCTTTGTACCTTTGCTGATGAACTGTCGCCGCGCTCACAGCTTCTGTGGCGCACACACCCAGGAGAGGTCAACACGAAATGTCAAGAGTGACGGATGCTCCCTTCGCAAGATGTGCGACCCTTGACCTCTTGTGTAACAAGGCCAGGTCAGGATGAAATCCAAATGACATTAAAAGTCCATCCGGAGCGAGCGTAAAGGCCTCTCATTATGGAACAATTGCTTTCTTGGTCCGATAATCGCAAATGGAGATCAGTACACAGATTTGGGCAATTCATCAAGTCTCCACCTCTCATGCATATTAAAGGAGAATCAGATGGAGGCTATCACACCATTCATATTCATGTGGTAAGATTGAGAAATACCAGGGAGGCGGTCATTTGAATTTCAATAACACGTCAGCCGTTTTGAATCTGAGAATTAAAATTTCAGATGAACCCTTTTCCTTTAACCTCATTTGACAGCTCATCCAGATCCCAGAGAATACATTTCCTGCCATCCACTGAAACCATCAGTGACCTGTCAAAACCACAGCCTGATCTGGCACCTTTTAGCCGCCAACTTTGGATTCATTCATCAGATTGAAGACGATTAGTTTGTGTGTGGTGAGGGAGCGATAAGGAGGAGAGAGAGAGGGGGATGGTCCAATCTGGTATACAGTATGAATTTCCATCTGGAGTGACAGGAAATCAATGTGGAAGTGCAGCCGTTTGTGCTCTAAACTGGGATGCAGCTGAAGTATAATCACCTCTCTACTGACCTTCAGGGCTTTGGAGAACACACACACACACACACACACACACACAGTGTACCACATATGTACAGGCTGAGAAACACCTGGCACATGTGCTGTACACACACATGTTGGGATGACATAAATAAACAGGCACACACAAAAATACAGATTATTGAGCTTCTCTCACTCTCACAAACAAATGTACGTATAGATACATATAGATCTCCTCTGAGAACATAGGATTGATTTACAAATACATTCCCTGTGGACCAATAGTATACATAAAATTTAAAAAAAAAAAATCACTCCCACTGATTTCCTGCTCCTGACCAGATAATGCATTTAACTTTATTAATAAATAATGTTAACAAAGGATCACATTGCTGCTTGCATTAGAGAGGGCATGCTAGTAATGAAACCACAGAGGACTATCAACCAAATCTGCTCTCGGAAGCTTTTACAGCATTTTTCAGCTCATTGTTTGGTTTTCTGTGGCATAATTTTACAACCCTGCTCTAAATTTTCACTGCTGTCATAACAGTTTCCGTCTGCATATTTGAGCAAAACCTTTAAAAAACAGCTTATTTGGTGCCTACCTGCTTGGCACCAAATTCCAGGCAGACGCTGTCAGTGACTAGCTGGTGAGAGCAGTGGAGCATTTAGCAGCTTAAAGGACCATACCAACCTCACTACATGTCATTGTCTTTTGTCAACATCGGCCACATAGGTTACATAAACACGTTTTTCCCAAAAAAGCTTTGTCTAGGAGATATCGTGTTTGTGTATATTTTTTTCCGTATTCAAAACATGTTACAGAAAGCACCTGAAAATGTGCGACATATTCGAGCTAGGATGGCAGCACTTGTAAGGATCTATTTTTCCAGGCGTAATAATTTTCATCTCCATGACTCCCTGCTCCACTCTCTCTCTCTCTCTCTCTCTCTCTCTCTCTCTCTCTCTCTCTCTCTCTC
>JAPZDX010000021.1:15186141-15197188 GCA_029783625.1 Naso annulatus
CAGTGCCCTCATTTTCAGTCGGTTGTGATCAGGACTAAATTGCTCGTGTCTGTTGTTATCGCCCTACATTTTTTGGGGGGGAGGGGGATTGTTGTCATGAAGCGCTTTCAAAAGAATTTGCGTTAACGCGTTATTATTGCATTAACTTTGACAGCACTAAATATAATATAATATAATATAATATAATATAATATGCAGACTCCAGGATTCAAATTATTCTCAATTGTATGAAGCACAACTACAATTTCTATGATGCCATCGTCAAATGAAAAAATGTAGTAAAAATAGTGACAGCATCATGAAAATTTCTATATGTTGTTAGAATTATCATACTGTTCTGTTTGCACACATTAGTGCACTTATAAGCATGTCATACCACTTTTGTGTACCTGTGTTTAAAAGCATCAGCATCACCAACAACTGAACTAATTACAGTTTCAAACAATCACACTCCGATAAAACATTGATACCAGCCTAAAGAAAAGCAAGACCATGTCTGTGCACTAACCAAATACAATTAATGAATGTTGAAATGATAACACTACTCAACTACAGTTGGATTGTTTATTCATAGACCACTGACACATTAGATTGCATGTACTGGATGACTTGCATGTGTCTAAAAGTTATAGGCTGATTTCTTACTGATATGCTGTCTTTGTCTCTGGGTTGCTCAAACCTTCTGCACACAAAGAATTCACCTTTTTTGACTCCTTAATCATTGACCTTTGAGGACACCGAGCTGCAGTCTGACTAACTCGGTGATAATACCAGCTCACACTAGTCACCACCAGACATGATTGTGATCCTGTCATGTTGGAAAAATCTCAGTGGTGAATATCTGAATCTTGATCTCTGAGTAGTACGACAACACACGATGCCTGAATGGAGATGCACAATGAAGTATTGTGGAGGCAGTGACAGGCCTCATTAGCTGCACCACATCCTGGTTATCTGATCTGCATGCACAGTCTGACTTGTACCAACTCTTGTAACTTATAACTCAACCTCAGGATCAAAGGCGTGAGTGTCAAACTACCTGCCAAAGCCACATTTCTCATAAAATGATACCACTGATGTGTTAACATATGAAAGTGGAGACCTTAATTTCAAATAGAAGCTGTTCCGGTCAGGGTTACTCAGCACTAATGCTCATCGTATGGAAAGATGATTTGATGTCTGCAGTCACTTATTCATATTCAGCAGGGTTTCTCATGCATTGGGTCTATTTCTCCCCTCTGCTAAATCCTACAAGTACTCTTTGCTTAGCATACAGACATCCTTAAGCAGTAACCTAGCAGAAACATGCCAGGGCTGGTTTCACAACACCTGAAGACGCTTGTCTCTCTGTTATAATTGTAAAATTGTAACTGCAAATACCTTCTTTTGTTTTGGCTAATGGGTAGGCAGCAAAAACAAGGTGTAAATAAAACATAAAGACCATACCAGTCTATTTTTGACTTCTCACCATTAGCAGAGATTGCCTCGATCTTCTACAAATGTATGAATTCAACCATGTATATACTTTAGCAGATGTCAGACTGCATTTTTAAACCCCATTCACTCCCGCTCATGTTAAAACAAGGTGTAGAAACACTATAGGACAAGTGAAAGTTGCTAGGTGTAGGTGATTCACCCTCCCAAAGAAGGTTCTTCCTAGCTCGAATATTAGCATGAAGAAGGATTTTGACACAAATGTTCTTTTTATCTTATGTTGTCACATATTTTCAGGTACTCTCTGTAACGTTTATTGAATATGGACAACATGTAAACAAAAACGATATCTCATTGACAAAGCTATTTTGGGAAAAATGCATGAGGTTTATGTAAACTTTGGCCGTTGTTGACAAAGGACAATGACATGTAGTTATACTGATATGGTCCTTTAAGATAAGAAATAAAAGAAACTTTACTATCATTCCTCTGTTAACAACTTGCTAGCAAACAGTCGCTTAATAACTTTTTGAACAAACTAAAAGAAAAAAAACTATACTAAATTGTCCTGCCATCAGAATACATTTAATGAGTATATTGATTTCCTATAAAGGATTTAATAGTTCACACTGAACCTGCATTGCCTTTTTTAATTGCTAATGCCTCTGTGGACATTTATGTATTGTGGTTTATATGGTGTAAAACGAAAAGCTACATTCCAACTTCATCTTGTTCTTTGTTTCATTTAACAGACAGGATCAATAGTATAACCGAGAGCAGACCTCTTCCCATTGCTCATAGCCTCACTAAGTCTTATTTTCATTTTATTTTGAAATACTCTCATCTGTGTATCAGAAGTGGAATCTTATACTAAAGAAAAGTTTCTCAGATCTCGAGGGGTTGGCGTTGGATTTACAAGCAAAGAATAATAATGTACTTAGGTCACAAAAGTACAAGAGTTTTCTTAAAATGGATTTTCAGCTGAAAGAACCTTCACATCCTTTGCAAAACTCCGACTTGGTTTTCCCCAAACAGTGAATTCAACAATTAAAGACGTTCCTAGCATAGAGATAAGCACCTCCGGCAGAGAAACAAGTGAAAAAGTCAAGGACATATCACAGTCTCATGACAAGAATTTTATTTTCTTTTTTTTTTAATTACATTTTGCATTAAATTAAAGAGTTTTTTTTTCTTTACAACATACATTAAGCTGTGAATCTGATGTTAAGGAAGTGAAGAGAGTAGGGCAAAAAACTTTGTGACGTCACAATATCTTACAAGCTTACAAAGTTCAAAAGGTTGACAAGTTGAGAAGAGAGTCGATTTTGCATCTAATAGCAGTGTATTATAACAAGGGTGAAAGACAAAAAAGGCACACACCAAAGAACCTCACTGTCCACAGCAGCCTTCACAGTCAAACCCAATCCAGTTTTTAAAGTATCAAACCAAACAGGATGTGGACCTTTCATCTTTTGACCTAGTCTGATTTTCTTGTACACATTCTCTCCAAGGTTGCTACAACAAAAAATTTCAGGGTAAGAAATATTAAGTTGTAGATAGAATTACATCAGGTCTAGGAAAGTTGCTGGTTCCTGCACTTTTTAATACACCTGAGGTGTAAATTTGGTCTTATTGTGCCACGTAACCAGTTTACAATGCAGTGATATTCTGGAAGTCTACGTAAACACACCCCATCATCCTATTTCTTGCATCTTTTGCACTTTGACAATCAAATCTTTCAGTAATTACTCATATAATTGTCTCAACTGAGCCCTGATCTGACCTAATCTGTTGCCCATTAACCCGTTGCTGCAACCAAACCCTGCAAGCGTCCATGAACACATCAGTCAGGTCCTAGATCCTACACATCCTTTACTTCTCAAGTTAGCTGTGAATTGAGACAAAGTTGGCTTTCCTCCATTGACAAACAGAAAATTGCTTGATATCAAGAAAACTTTTAACTATCTACAGATACAACACGAAGGGAGTGCTCCGTTGATTTAAGTGTTGGGGGGGATGGGGGGTAATCAATAAAAATCCTCAATTAAAAAAGAAGAGAAAGCAAAAAATAGGTCAATTAGTCAAACTCTCAGCCATTCATAAGGCATTGATAATGAGAGCTAGTGAAGCAAAAAATAAAAACGCATCTCTAGACTTCCTCAAATCGTGTTTTCTCTTAGAAAAAGGGGGTTAAATAAGGAACAGTTTTTAATATTGTTGTAAAATGTCAACTTTCTTCACAGGAACCAGCCTGTTGATGCAACTGCTTAGTGTTACGATGCACACAAGAAGCCTAGAACTGTGTTAGCACACTGGGTGCTTATGTGTGTCTCATACTGTATATTTGCTAGTGTTGAAGTTGCATTATTATTGCAGTGTGTCAGAAAGATACACGTACATTGGCCTTCTCAAGTAACAAATGTTAATTGCTCAGTTGATCAGTTAATCAACCATCACTCCAAACCACCAGACAGCAAAAAAACCCAAAACAAAATACAATTTAAAAAAAAAAAAACAAGTAAAAAAAAAAAAAAAGCTCCTGCTTTAACTAAGAGGCAAACTCAGAAAGCGTCCCCTTTTCACAGACTGGATTTGATACTGAGCAGATTTTCACTTCTATCAAACATCTCACTGCTCATTCATTGCTTGTCTCAGCAAACTGAAGTACTCACTGGATGAAGGTTGAAGGTTGCAGTCAAACTCGCCTTGTAGTGCTGCAGCAGAGAGCAGAGACAGAACGCTGACATTCAATGAGCAACACAAACAAACAGAAGAACTCCTGAATGTCTCAGTAACTAAACTTCAAATAAAACTGAACCTTGAAACATATTTCTCCATGACAGAGTGACGGACACAGTGGAAACGTGACCCAGATAAAAATGAGTTTATCCAGTGTTTCCCACTTTGTCCTGCCACAGTCTTTAAAATGACATAAGAATATTTTCACACTAAAACATAAAAGATCTTAACATGGAGTTTTGGGAAGCACGTCTCCTCAAACTCCCTTCACCCCCAGTCAATAAGCCCCTCCCCCGTACTGTATTCACGCAGGCTAGGGCTCAAGACAACAGCATCCCGACATCCAAGGGACGATAAAAAATGTGTTCGGGACGATCAGAAATCTTCCCCAAGACAAAAGAAATTTTCACCCTCTGTATGTTTGGATAACTATTGCTTAGCAAATGAGAACTAAACCTTATTTTGTTTTAATCAGCTCACGTCTGTTCATTAAGGCTGTACACTGATAGCCTAGTAAACCAGACCCAAAATTCACTTTGCAAGTAAATTCACTTTGTTAAATGGGTCTGGCCACGTTCCACTGGGGATGCTTTGCAGTCGTCACTGGCATTGACTATAGGATGTACGTTGTGGGCCAGGCTAATGTTTGACAGACGAGTGGCTCGGCCATCGGCTCACGATACAGAGCTGTTCAGTAATCACATGAATGCTGTTATATTGTGTTGTGGTTGAGATTCTGACCTGCCATGCATCGTGGAAAGAGACAACTAGAAGTTTTTTTGCCTGAAATAAAATCACGTTATCATCCAGCAGATAATGAGAGGTGGCTAACGTTAGTTTTCCATAAGTTGTAAAATAATCACACATACATAGTTAGATTGTGTGATGATATTGGCTATTTATGTCAGTTTTAATGCTTTTGTACAGTGTTTTATTAAAGTGTTTTGTTGTATGAACCTGAGTCTCATGTCTGCACTGCACAGATTGGTAGAAAGACTCCTACTAAAGACTCCTATTCTTTCCTGCGCATAGTAATCACAAAAAAGCAGTACTTTCCAGTAGGGCTGCATGAGTCTTGCTATAATGTGAATCAAGATTTTCTCCTTGAGAATTAAGATCACGATGCTCATTTTTACAACAAAAAAATTTACTGCACAAGAGTAAATGAAATGCTGTCTACACAGGGCTTTCAACAGGCAGGACCTAAAATGAATGCTGGACGCAATCTTAAAAGTCTCTTAACTGTCGGCTGGGATTTTTTGATGTGGTTCCTTGTCCTTCATTGTAACTCATACTGGATTTTGTGGTGATGTTGGAGTTTGTTATAGAGATTCATAGTGTTACCTTGTGGTGCTGTGATGATGCCTAAGCATTGCATGCAGATTATTATTTTCTGTGCATCATCATCAAGTTTAAACCCAAAAAAGTTCTGTACGGTGGAGCGTCCACCTTTTTTCGGCAAGAGTACATCATTACTCTCACTGTCACCACCAGGATTTTCCTCAACAGTGCTCATTTTTCTCTCTTGTGCGTAATACGCGGCTCTAACTCCATCAAGTAAACTGACTTCTGTCTCCTTCCCGCTTGTCTACACGTGACACTGCAGACGCGGTGTCTGGTTACTGTAGCAACGGTGACTGACAGAAGAGCGCCGCAAATGAGGAAGAGAAATGGTGGAGGTGACTGAGTTGTACGGCTGAATCACTGGCTGATCTCTGAACTGACTGCTGAATTCATCACGTGTTTTGTTTTCCGCTGTGTGGGTGTGACTGATGGAGCATCTGGGATTGTTGTAAAGTAAATACAACTGGTGGACAATAATCCTCACACCTACAGAAAAAATGACTGATGATGATGAAATTTAAAGGCAGGTCTGTAAGATGTACACACAAGCAAACATCCCTGCACACATGTTCAGTATGTGTTCAGCTCCTGTGAACATCTGTGAAATCTTTGTTTAAAGTGTATTTTGCACCTCTGTAGACTGGAGGAAACAGCTCATCAGCTCAAACTGATGCATTTAACTTTTAAATGTACAAAATTTGCTTTCGGTGCAGCATGACCCTCAGACGACCCCCCCACCCCCCCATATTCCTCCACTGTTAACTTTCAAATTTGTCAGTGAAAATCTTAATGCAACATTTAAGCCTTTAAAGGAGAAGGTAAGTGATGTTTACCTGGGACACTCTGGCATTCTTGATGCTGATGGGTGTGTGCTGAACTCCCTTCAGTCCGAACAGCTCCACAACATCCATGGGCTCCTGTTTTAACAACACACACAGAAACTTATGAGTGGTAGAAGGGTTTCTCAAGTCAGTAAAGATATGTTTAACATTCACGTCTTTGGGATTTTTTAAAAGAGAAAAAGAAAAAAATGTGTATTCGTAAATCTACGGTTTCAAAAGTGAAATTTCAGTGGCAGTATTAAAACTCAGGTTTTGTAGGAACACCATTGTTTATGGCCCGACTGATAATTTGCCAATATTAGGAGCTGATATTGGCTTATTGCCGACATAACGGTATTAGTGTTTCTGTTTTTTGATATGCGCCGAGTGTTTCCCCTGGGACTGAGATTTGGCAGCAGTTGTGTCTTTGTGTCACGCTCACAGGTTGCCATGGCACACCTGGTCAGAGTAATCATCACCTCCTTATATGGTGCTCATTGGTTATTTAGGTTGGGTTTTCGGTTGGGGCGGAAATGTATGTTAATTGCTGACTAATTGCTGATCAGTTTCCGATTGATTGGCATTCATGAATGTCTGTTAAAAAGCAGGAACAGAGTCTGAGGACCTGGGTCAGTACGTTTACGTGCTCAGTCAAGTCGAGCTACGGTTAAAGCTCAGTGAGGCTATTTAACTGGACTACTGTCCTTGTTGCAGCAGAACAAGCGTGGAGGGAGAATTGATTTATTGTCCAACTTTGCTACAGTAGGCGGCGATATGCCCTGTTCAGCTATCGGACTTTCTTCCGGTTAGCCAAGCAAGCAACAAACAAGTTAGCAAGCAGCTAGTGAAATCTATGTCGAAAGGTGAAAACACGGACACTTTTACAGCACTATACGCTTCATATTTACCCTTTAATTTTGGTACAAATTTGATGCACACTTCCCCTCGTGCTTATAAAAACCCCTCAGGTTTTTGTTTCATGCTGTCTTTCTTCTACAAACTTTTGGTGTTAGAGTTCCAGGTCAAAGACGCCATGGGGACCATCGATCATGCACAGGTTGTTTAGGTCAGTCCTGGTCCGGTTGAAGCACATGCGAGCAGGAGTAATTCGACTTGTAATCACATTATCTGGGTGTGTAAGCTTGATTTTGAGAAATTCGATTTAGTACGATTTCAGTCGGACTAACATGTTTACATGCATTTTAAAAGTCTGGTTTTAGCCGCACTACCACAAGAAAGCGACTTCTCTAACGTAATGTAAACGTACTGAGTTTTTTCTGGGAGCTGATTCCACAGCTGTGGTCTCAGCGAGGAAAATGCACGATCTCTCCTGCTGGCCAGTTCTGTCCCTGGCACAGTAAGGAGGTTGGAGCAGCCACATCTGAATGTGGGGGCGATGATTGAGGGGTGAAGAGTTCCTGGCAGTGGGTGGGACCAGTGTGACATGATGCCTTGTAAACCAGAAGGAGAAGCTTGTAGGTGATCCGTTGGGTTACTGAGAGCATGTGAAGGGAGCGGAGGACTGAGGATGTGCTGTGATTTACGTGTTTTGGTGAGATCCCTAGCAGCACTATTTTGGACATGTTGTAGCCTCTAGATGGGTTTAGGTGTTAGACTGGCGAGCAGAGAGTCTCAACAGTCTATACGGGAGCTGATGAAGACATGAGTCAACTTGGACAGTGAGGATCTTAGTATGGAAATGTTCTTAAAATGAGGTCAGAATGCAGAATCTACCTGACCAGCTGTTCAACGCACTTCTGGACATGTGTCATCAAGCATCAATGATGTGCACCCATGGTGTCACATTGTTGTTCGTTTAAGTGCAGTTTTAGCTAGCACCTTCACACGACGGATGTGACGTGAGAAAACAGAACTAAAACCTGGTACCTCATAATATCCATCAATGAAGACTGTGATCATCTGCGGGCTGACGCCATGAGCGGAAAGAAGTGACCTCAGCATCCTGCAATAAGACGACAAACAGACAATCTTTTATTTTGGGTGCGAGAGACAAATGAAGGCTTTGCCTTTTACACTCTGTATCGCTGTATGACTGACTTACTCCTGTTTGACTAAAGGTTGAAAGCTATGTTGTAACTTCTCTTGATGGTCACACCAAATGTATTTTTAAGTGGGGCGGTGACAACTTTTCTGTTGAAAAAAAGCTGAAATACGGTACATCTATGAAATAACAATAATAAAAAAATAGGTTCAAGTTGTTTTTTTTACAGATGAAAGTTAAACATCAGAAACATCATCTCTACTTACTGTGTGTGTTAGAAAACAGAGAACTGACTAATTAATAAAAATAAAATCTTGACTTGGATGAAATATTTCGGTCTTGTTTTGCCACCATGTCTCCTTCCAGGAATAAAAAAAAACAAAAACAAAACAAAAAACAAAAAATTTACGAGTATTTTCTATTATTATTTATATTATTTCTAGGGGTTTAAAGAAAAAAAATATATATCGGCAATTTTATTTTCCTGATATTTGTTTTGATTTCCAGCTCCAAAAATCAATACTTTGAATAAAAAAAAATAAAATTATGTTTTAAACAGGTTTTGAACTATATCTCCTCTGTTTCATTGTGTCCAGTTGAAGTGCAAGAGTGCGTTTAAACTGCATTTTATTTTGATGTTATGGCAGATACATAAGTGCTCCGTAAATTTGCCGATGCCGAAATACACTGAAAAGGAAATTTTGAATTAAATTGTTTTGACTCAACTTGTTTGCCAAATTATCAATATAATGTGATGTGGTGTATTACGACCAGAACTTACACAGCAACTTTTATTTCAGCTATTCTTACATTTTCAGTAAACCATGTGAAATATCACAATATACATTGCATTGCAATGTATCGAGATACCATCGTATCGTGACCCGCATATCGTGATGTGTATCATGTTGTAAAGACTTTGTCAATACCCAGCCCCAGTTATTTCATATGATATTAGTTTTCAGATATTACCTGTAGAGATAGTTAGGTCTGTTTCCTGCAATGACGGCCACGGGGACATTGAGGACGTTATTGATGGGCAGCTGGAAAAAAAATATAGTGAGTGAAACAAACTCACGTCCTGCTGGACATTGTCAGATCACACTAAATATAACGCTAAAAATTAAAAAAAGAAGAGAGACCCTTGTGAAGTTACTCTTTATGCCATGTGATTAGTTAAACTGATATTAGATTCATGAATCTAAAATGCATTAGGCTTTGCTTCCAAGTCTGTTTTAAGGCTCTTCGGTGCTTCTTTGACATGCTGCTCAATAAAACAAACAACAGTCTGAATCCTGCTGCGTGTCTTACAGGGTCAGGGTTGAACTCGATGGGAGCCGGGTCTTTGCAGCTGCAAATGCTGCCGTATCCTTCCACTTTGCTGCAGAAGATCTTTCTCCTCCTGTTCAGCTCTGTGTCTGCCCAGTGGCACTCTGCCTCTGCAGGACAGCCGATTACATTCACTTTGTCAGACATGTGTAAGAAATATCTATCAAGTGCTAGCAGGTGAGCTGGTGTAGGTGCACTGCATTCTGTATAACTGTATGTCGTTTGTATGGAGTGAATTTGGAAAGGGAAGTCTTAATCATTTCAGCCCGTGGTCTTGGAATGACCTGCAGTCTCACCCTAAAATGGCCTCTTTCATTTCTTTACCTAGCTTTAAACAGAAATGAACTGAAATACTTCCCATTAGTTGGACTTGCTTTAATGCTCAGCTGTGTTGATTTAAAGCACAACGGTAGTCTTTGCCCTGCGCTGGTATCCCTGTGTCGTTAGTTCTGTTTATTAATAGTTTTATGCTTATTTATGAAACATGTATTGTATTGTATGACCACATCGTGTAACTCTCTGCCCTCTTGGCCAAATCCCTTTTACAAAAGAGATGTACTGTCTTAATAAACTTTTAATCTGGTTAAATAAAGGTTAAATAATAATAAAAGTGTGACTTGGGCTTTTAGGCATGAGAGCTGGTTCTTACCTTCAGAGGCAGTGAGCTGGACCTCAGTCTTCAGCAGCACTGGGTCTCCCCAAGTGGAGAGAGCTGGAGACTTTGAGTGCTTCTCTCCATACACCTGACCTGGGAACACACACACACAGACACACACACACACACAGAGAAAGCATGTCAAAACAGGAACTTTCATCAAGCGACCTTCATAAGTTGAATTAACTTCTTACAAATTCTGTCCTCCTTCTCTGAGCTGTTTTGCTCTTTTTGTGAACAGGCATCAATATAAAGCAAACTAGAGGGCAGAGTGTGTGTTTGAAGTTGAAAGTGAATGTTTGCTCCTCTACCTCCTTTCTTCACCACCAGAGTCCACATATCCCTCCAGCTGAGGCTGAGGGACACCTGGCTGCCCAGACTCTTCAGCAGGTTCTTAGCAGCATCCTTCAGGTGGAACGTGCCCTCATCCTGCAGAACCCAAACACGTTTCTTCGCTGATTCACTCACATTTTTCTGAGTTCGTCTCTTTGACATAAAGTGGAACAAGAATAACTCGTATCCGACACATTAATGAAACACAGCAACTGACCTTTATGGTGAAGATGAGGACGCGACCGCGAGTCACCATGTTGAGGAAGAGGATCATGGCTTCATCCTCATGGGGAGAGTAGGTGTCAAATATCCTCTTTTCCATCACATGACCCTGACACACACACACACACACACACACACCACAACAACTACAGACAGTGACTGATTGAT
>JAPZDX010000021.1:15229577-15242293 GCA_029783625.1 Naso annulatus
ATACACAAGAACACACACACACACACACACACACACACACACACACACACACACACAAAGACATAAACAATCTTCTCAGCATAAAATATCAAAGAAACACCTTGGCAAGTCTGGACTATCGCCAGGAGACAGGAAAAAAAATGGATTTAACATCCCCATAGAGAGGTTTGCTCCCTTATGGATGGCTCATTTTAACTGTTGCGTGTTTATGCTGAGATACAGTCAGATGTCACGTTGTCAAAGAGCAACAACGATAAAGGGAGAAAATAAAAGGTGTCAAGTTCTTTATCTGCAGTTCCCCAACCAACAACAGTGAAAACTTCGCAATTCACTCAGTTTCTTTCAATTAAAATGATTGATTGTTCTAATTCTAGTAGAAGTTATTTTGATTTCTATACTAAACTCTGCAATTAAATCAGTGCTTATACTGTAGTGTTTTTGCACATAGCAGTTGACAACCCCTTTTGCACATGCTCTGCTATCCTTTAATGTTTCGGACATCACCCGGCAAACTGTACGTGTGAGCATAAAGTGTCTGAATCGTTTGGCTACGACTTTAACCTGCAAGTCGGAGACACCATTGTGAATTTAAATGCGATGCATATCATGCCTCCTGGATGCTCTACCAAGGTGCCATCCTTTGTTTGAACCCAACAGAGTATTTCCAGTTTGTGAGAACACGTCTGACATGGTTTTGTGCTAAATGTGTCAAAGGCAACGCCACACTTGTCCCTACCTGATTCTGCGGACTTTGCAATGGGTTCATATATGAATCATGAGTTACAGTATCTGTGCCTGCCAGGCCTCATGAGGACACACATTCCCTAACCCTTCCCTCATAATTGGGTTTCCCCAAAAGCCTTGAGGCACCAAAGTTCATCACAAGTCCACTGTTGGACAAGAAAAATGGACAACAGATTATCTTTTTTACTGCTATTCATTTAAGGGGAAAAACACTCAGCTTGTAATAGCAGTGGAGCAACTCGATTCTCTTCGTCTGTGGGGAATCAATTCATTGCACATTACTGAGTCACTTTTCTATTTTTCATGCATCTGCCCTCATAAATTGGAATTGAATCTAGGAATTGTTTATTCTTTATTGGACTTTCTTTTAAAGAGAAAATCTCTCTCAGCTGGCCGGATTTTCTGGTAGTTGCATCACGGGTAAAACTCCTGCGGACTTTGGGGAGACGGCACACACAAGGGCAGTATTATGGTGAGCAAGGTCAGAGAGCTGTTGATCCTCGGCTTAGCTACTAAATTACAGTAATTACCCTCTGTATTGACTATGTACAGAAAGTTAGACAGTCATATGCCTGTTTATATCAGGCTGCTAACAAGGCAGATAGATGGCGAGCGAGCCAGCCAATTACCAAGTAACTGGGCCAGGCAGCGACCCCACCAGACTCCCAGACAAACAATTAAATGACACAAAGTGTCGAGCGCTGCCTAAAGTCTGAACGAGCTCCTTCTAATTTCACCCCCTGACTATGAAATGGAAAATTAATGCCAGGATCAAAACCGGCGCTTATAGAAATTTTCAGAGGCACTGCTTCATTGGGTTTTAATGTCCATTAACCATGCTCAATTGCATTGTCACAAGCAATTGTCTTATCTGCTAAAAAGCAGCCATAAAATGGAAAATTACAATATGTGCGAGCTATCAGCCGAGCTCTATGGTTTTGTGGTAATTTTCAATTTAGATAACAACTCCCCCGGCCTATGAATATGAAAGCAGTTCTGAATATGAAATGTTAAAGGGAAAAATAAGATTAAACACCTGCATGTCAAAAGGGCAAAGAAAGTGTTTTGACAGAAGATGTAAATGTTGATCCGGCAGTCTCAAGAATTACATGTCGCCACAAGGCATATCAGGGGCACACGCTCCTAACATTAACAAAGGTCAGACTGTCATGATGTTGATGAATTGAGGGCATTTTAAATGTATTTCACACAGAGAAAGATGATTGGGTTAATAAAAGGAAAGTGCAAAAGAGCTGCCGACACACATGAACTCATTAAAGGGAGGGGAAAAGAAGCCTCAAAACTCTTCAGATTCAATGCATGTGCGTTGATTTTATAATGCCATATTTGGTTTTCTCCCCTTCAGGGTACCTGTTGTAAGGTGTGGAGAATGTTGCCATCACTACGTCCCTCCCGTTGATGTGTATGACATCTGTCACAGCCTGCAGAATGTTGAAGTAGAAGTGGGAGTCACCGGGGATGGAGCAGTTCAAGCGAGACTTGAGAAATGAAGTCCATTGCTTCTCCAGGACACGAGGCGAGCCACCGCGGTCGTTCTTACAAACCCTGGCAACCCGAGGAAACACCACCTGACCAAGACAAATGCAGCTAGGGGTTAGATTGGGATGGCTCCGGGTTTTACATCAACAGTCACTTGTGTCATATCAAACCTATTGTCTCAGTCTCTTCCACTAACATATTATCCCTAACTTACCCTAAACCTAACCAAGCAGTTTTAGAGCCTGAACTTGACCGTTTGAAGGTTGTATCATGTAATAGGCCTGCTCTGTCCTTGCTGTGTTTCCCAAAATAAACCTACTTGACAACTAGTTAACAGCAGACAATGGTGTTAATCCCTCCCATGATGAAGTTTGATTTGTTGGAATGAGAAACCGCAGTTTAATGTCACAATGTTAGAGTGAAGAATCGGATAACAGAACTTAGCGGAGTGAGTGACTTCAAAGGTCTGGACCCAAGCAAAGAAAAGGCCTTACACAACTGTTTTTTATATATAAAGTAGTGCTTCCCTAGACCTGTAAAGAGGCTTTAATGATTCGCTTTGTGGCCATAAGTTTGTTTAATTATACTTATTAATGACAATTTTATGATCAAAGCATTGACTATACTTCTCACTCTCTCGTCCTTTGGATAATAATTTCTATTTAGCATCTAAAGAGTCTCTAGTTTGCTGTTATGGTTTGTCAGACACCAATAATGGACCATAATTTCCGTCATAAAGAAGTTTTCACACACACTTAACTCTGAATCTTTTATTTTGCACCCTGCATTTTTATGAGGGGAAGAAATTGAGAAAACAATCTCGCCTCAGAACCTTTTCTTATTTGCTATTTAAAAGCAAAGGTTTAAAATCCAGCATGGACTGAAAGTTCTTAATGTGCTTAGACAAAAATTAGAGTTTGAACATTTCCACGAAAACTGGGCAAAGTCCTTCTTATGATAAAGGACTTGTGATACGATTTAAAAGCTTCATAACAGCTGTGGAATGGACCTGCTGGTGAGATTGTTTGAAATCTGAATGTCAGATGAGAAACTTTTAAATGCAGTTCCCAGCAGAAGAAACTGTGGGCCTGGTTTTGGCAGAAATCTCTGGGAGACACCACAGTGTCTTAATCCAACGTTTCATCATTTTACAGCAGATTTAAAGATACAGAAGAGTAAATTAGCGTGTTTGATATGCTGTTAAAGAGTCGCCACCTAGCAACGACAACTTCAAGTATACAGCTTCAAATAGGAGCTGGCACGGAAATTACAACCCTGCTGCAAGATCACACAGTCAGTATTGTAATTAGTTGTTGTCAAACTATACTTAACAGCAATAAATCCAACCCTGACCTGAAATTGCAGCCCAGAGTAAACAGTGTGAATGGGAGCGAACATGCATTTAAACCAGATCTACTCACACACACACACACACACACACACAAGCAACCACATAGAAAAACACCCTCAGAAATGCATATATTACAACTAAAAAAAAATGCATGTACAAAAGCAAAAAACTACTGTACTCTCATGCTGTCACACACACACACACACACACACACACACACACACGAATCTACATGAACCTGTTCACTGTGAGATTATAGAGCACTGAGATTAGAGGAAGTACATCACACAGAACAGGTGAGACTGTCCAGCTGATGTGGAATTATGTCAGCTTTACATATATCAGTTCAGTTTCTCACATTTTTCCTCCCCGAACCCTACCCAATCTGTGTGTTACCTGGGAGCAGCGACTGCTCACACACATATAAACACACAGATCACTCACACCGAACAAAAACCTCACTTAAGGCTCCTTATTTCACTTTTGTAATGAAATATTTATCCAGTTGCCTTTTCCAGATAACAATGAAACAATCTGACTTTAAAAGCAAAGCAAACATAAACCTGCTAGAGTAGATTTATCAATTTGCCACAAAGCACAAACACTTGCTTATACTGTCAGGGGAGGCCAATCTACTTTATAATAATAAAGAGATATCATTCTCTAAATGTTAAATTGCTCTCTGCATCATCAGATCCGCCACCACGTGCATAATTATACTGACGCTGCTTTCAAAATACCCAGCAGATTGCGAGTCCTGATCTGTATTCATGCTCTGGATAACACATGCCTGTCACTTCTGGCAGCGAATCCATTATGTCTGTGTTTCTCGTTACCTCCGCTCTGTTCTCATCTCTTGCCCTCTCTTTTCTCACCCTCTCTTATCTGTTTCCATTCATTTATTCTGAAAAATACATAATGAGTGCTTCATTTCCATAATGTATTTCCTTCTACCTCGTGTCCAATTAAACTTTCTGAGGGCCCAGTCCAAAACTGCGTAGAGGAGATTGATAGAAATGTATTTCTATTCCACTGTCCCTCTGCTGTACAACCTGAGGAAAGCCTGTTTCCTCTTCAACCTTTCCTTCTCCAATCCGTCTCATTTCTCAGAGACCCTTGGGTGGAAATTCTCTCAGGAAACGTTGAGACGATAGGTCAAATGGGTGCATTGCCGGATGGATGGCAATGTGCAATTCAAGCAGTATATTTAGACTTCAAAATGGGATCTCCAGACGTCCACAGAATTTTTTTCTGCTTGGATCTATTTTGGGTCTTGCATCCTGCCGAGTGTTTATCTGTTACTGAAAAAGTGTTTGGCCACTTTACAGCTCCTGAAAGCCTCCTTCCAGTTATGTGATACACCCATATCCTGTTAGTTTCCTCAGGCACTTCCCGATTCTCCCGGTAAATAGGAAGTCACCTCTGATTAGACTTCAAAAAATAGCAGAAGAATAGGGCCTACCTTTCCCATTGTGTTGTACTCCATAGCAATTTCCCGAAAGAAGAAGTAGATGAAGTCCCCATAATCGACTGCCTGTACAAAGTAGGGCTCTGCAGAAGGGAAAAAATGAAATCAAATATGAGTCAAAGTGACGTTTTTCCTCTGACAAAACAGTTCTGACACCATATTTCACAGTAAACAGCTAGAATATCTGTCACATTATGCAGAAAAGCACCGACTGTGAGCCTTGAGTGCCTCAATCTATCATCCATCATATCAGCGAAACAATTTGCATGCAGGGGAAGGAGGATCTCTCTATTGGATTTTGACAGGCTGGACTTGAGCTTGTTTCTCCCTCGGGCAGAGCAATTTCCTGGCTACATCAACTCTGCCAGGGCAGGTTGG
Organism: Naso annulatus; assembly: GCA_029783625.1. Lineage (NCBI taxonomy): Eukaryota > Metazoa > Chordata > Actinopteri > Acanthuriformes > Acanthuridae > Naso > Naso annulatus. The sequence goes on from JAPZDX010000021.1 coordinate 15,235,019, forward strand.
CAAAATGTCCTGCTTTAAATAGGGCGTGTGATATTAGCATAAGTGCTCCTACTCTTCATATCTAAATGCACACACAGAGGAACACAGGAATCATATATGCAGAGACAAAAAGTAGACATAATCTCTGGGCTCTGAAAAGTAAACCGTCATTCTCCCTAATGACCAACAGGAGGTGACTCCACTGGTTACAAAAAGAAATCCGATTGTATAGAAGCTTATGAGAAAATGGCCCTCTTACTCAACTGATTTATTACCTTGGTAAACACTTTCTTAATAAGTCTAGGTCTCAACCCAGAGTTTTAAGTGTTTTTCACGACAACATAATGTTCATTGTAATCTTTGGTCTCAACACTATAGTAGACGAAAAAGCAAGATTAACTTTAAGGGTGTAGTCACCTTGTAATTGACCTGTCGATCATAGATGTCTCACAATGCACATGTGCAATGTACATTACCATGCATGGGTATTTTTGACCTTTTTACAGTGTATCTTTAGCTTTAACCTAAAATGTTTTGTCTGGTATTTGGTTGTAAAAACAGACACTCTGAGGAGTCAGTTGTCCATTTTTTTCCGATAAGTACATTTTGTGTCGCTGTTTTTCGAAAGACAAGATTAGCATCACAATTAATATCACAGTTACTGTGAATTATGGGTACACGTTGCTAACCAAGCTAGTGTTAGCTGATAGCATTTGCCGCCCATCACTCTTCCCCAGCTCCATCCCTTCATTCAAATATCATCACTTTGGGCTCCCAAAAAACAAGATGGTGACGGCCCAAATTCCAAACTCTAGGCTTCACAAAGTCCAAATACAAATAGGTGACACCACGCTGGCAACACCCACTTCTTTTCCACGGTCTATGCACACAACTCATGAATTCCAAAAACACTAGCACAAGGTCAAACATGCATGATGAAAGTTGAGTTTGTTTTCTAACTCATCAGTCAGCCTTGCTGCTCTCCATTCACAGAATTTGTTTTTGTGTGTATGTGTGTGTTTAACCCACCCACCTTTCAACCATTTAGAGTCGTGTTTGACAGTGCGCAGAGTCGGGCTGTCTCCTAGGCTACGATAGATGACCGCATCGATCGCTAGGAAGTCTGTTACGGTGGCCGAGTACAGCTTGCCATCTGGAGACGGAAAGAGCAATAAGAAGAAAAGATGGAGGTGGAGAGGGGAGACAAATGAAGAGGGGAAGGACAGAGAGGGCCATAAAGGAGGAAAAGATGGTGAAGCGAGTTAAGTTCAGTCAAAAGAAAAACACATAAAGCCACTCAGAGATTCCTGCTCGCTGTGGCTGGATACACAAACATGTTTCAGATGGCTCAGACCTGGAAAACGAATGAATCACACAAACCAGAGAGACTCTCTGATGGACAACAAACAGGCTGTACACACACTTAAACATGGTGCACATTTGTAATTGCTCACTCTCGCAAACACACTTCAAAAGCACAAACAAACACCGAAGCCCTGCGTTCACACACAGACTCGGAGGCCCACAGAAACCCACAGTTACATACACGTACACACACATGCCTCACGAACACACTCCACCACCGGCATGACCTCAGCCTGCCTTGGCTATAACCACAGTGGAAACTCAAACTGCATAATTGAAAGGATAGCAGTCAGAGGAACCCTCTTGATTACTCAGTGCTTCCAGCTTCTTCCAACCAGCCCTGCTACACATTAACTGGTCAGGCGAGGCGTTTACTCTCCTACTCGGCTTTAAGCAGGCGGGGGACAGCTCATCGATACCGCCATAAATCAGTTCACGGCAAATATGAATGGGGACTGAATGTCTTTACCAGCCTCAGCATCAGAAGAATCTCACCCGCCAACAGAAAGCTGACTCATTCTGGTCGCAGCTGTTTGTGACTTATTTTCACTCTTATGCATTTTTTACAAAAGTGAACAAAAGAGATGAAGAGGATGACAGCAAAGTACAACAAAAACAAGAGAGAGATGATTGTTTTCCTCTGTTACCACACTACTATTGATGTGTTTCCAAATGGCTCTAAAAAGCAGCAAATTCCTTAACTGGCTTCGAGTTCGACGACTTTCTCTCATCCATGTAACACAGATTGGCTCTAACTCTTGACATGTTGTCAGAGAATTGCCGTTAAAATAAACCGCAGGGTATTAAGAACAATATTAAATACAACCACAACTAATTCCCTCGCTCAAATTGACTCAACTTTCCCATCAAGCATGTTCCAGTGTTTAATAAGTGCAGATAGGAGAAAATTAGGATGACTGTTTTTGCCTCTTGGTGGTCAAAGAGTACTAGAAGTATCACACAATCTTAATTTATTTTAACAAAATTGAAATTTGTCAAGAATTAGTCTTTTGTAAAGCAACAGGACTTAAAAGGACTGAAAATTACCATGGTAAACCTAATCAAGTGCTTAAAACAGCAATAAATAAACTGTCCATTTGACATAAACAGATGCTTTTAATCTTACCGGCAAACAGGGCGACATTGGCATGCTTGGCATCATATGGGCAGCGTGCCATCCCGCTGATTTCCTCTCCTAGAGCCTCCAGGGTGTCCATCTAGGGTCACAAATAAGGTGAAAGGTCAACGGGGGCAAAGACTATGCAGTGTTGTCAAAACAAACAATGATTCTGAAATACAACTAAGACAGGAAGTGTCGGCTCCCAGTTGGAGGAAGAGGAAAATGAGAAATGTGCTCAAATGTCAAAACAATGACAATCTGAAGGGGCTGCCACAAAAATACTGTGTTTAAGTGAAGAAATACGGTGTGAGTCCTGATAAAATAGTCCCAATGGCTGTGGTACCCAGCCCAGGAGTGTGTCCATCTATCTCTGACCCAAACTAATATCCCATGGATGCCACTCTGGTGTCCTGCAGAGAGCTGTCAAAGCAGCCCATCTGGGAGTCTCTGGGAAACTGTCATGGAGGGAGAGAAAAAACCCTGACATTTTCCACAGCAACATGTTGCTCAGTATGGGTGAATGTGGTTTGCTTCCCTCTGACATGCTTTATCCTTCAGCTGTATTGGTGTTAAAGCAGACTTTTGAGAACCCTTGGGACAGATCTTTAACCCATTTACGGCAGAGCTTCCCCCTGCCCTGATTTCTACAGTCTGTGCTTCTGCTGTGAAGAGGGCATAAACGGGCAGAGGAAAAGCGACTGAGCACACTGCCTTGAGCGGGGAATGTGAGAAATTTCTGCTGAACCACAGCATATCCTTCAAGTAGTAGATCACACAGCGGTCATTATTTTATATTTTGCAGCCGAAACTTTTTCTTGTGCTACAAACTTTTTCTTCGGGACAGTACAATTCAGCAGGGATCCTAGTTTTAATACTGCATCAAAAGTTAAAGAAAGTTGTCTGCTTTTTTAGCACTGGTAGAGCAAACTTTTGTCATTCTGTCACTCAGTCATCCCATTAAATGAGCTATTTTAAGGCCCAGTCCATTGTTTAAGAAGCACTACTGGTCTAGTTTAGCACTGTGTGGGAAGAGCTCTGTGAATTGGAATTTAGACAAGATTTTCTTGTTTTGTGCCCAGTTTGGTTGCAGCACGACTGGCAGGGCACGGCGGAGGATCAGACATAGGTTAAAGGTCACTATCATCCCACTGTGGATTGGCTCGTCTTTCCCAGCATGCCTAAAGACACTCTCTCACCCTGACTGAAGACCAGAGATGCACACACACACACACACGCGCACACACACACACATTAAAGAGGGAGGAAAAGCCGTACCATACTGGCCAGAGGCTGAGGTCAGGGGAGACTACTGAACACACTGTTTTTGCCTTCGGAGATCACAATACATCATTTTTCTTCTATATCTCTGCTCCTATCTCTCTCACTCTACCTCCTTGCTCCTCACTTTCTCCCTCTCTCTTGACGAAGACGAGCGCAGCTTGCCAAGGCTGCAAACTGCTTACGCCGCCCTTTCTGGTCTCTAAACAGGTCATTTTGTTTTCTATTCCTGTCTCGGCGGAAACGGTTATCATCTGCCCACTAAAAAGGTCACACACACTCCGGCGCAATGCTGGAAAAGCCTGCCAGAGGAATTGTTGAGGCTGATTTGGCAGGGAAAATTACAAGTGACCTTTCACAATAAACACAACCAGCAGCAGCAGCACATTTCTCGATTTCTCGCTCCCTCTGTTTCCGCAGAACACATAGGAGGATAATATATGGAGGTGAGCCGGTTTGAAGATATATATTGTTATTAGACAGGGGAGGCTGTAATTATAGATTAGGCTGAGTTAATCATAAGGGACGTGAGCAGCTGAAGGTCAGGTGCGTCCACTGAATCAGAGCGTCTGAATGTACACAGTGACAGGGCAACTCGGTTAAGCTCGAAACGTCAGCAGCCTCTATGTCAGCCAGCGAACACAAACACACCCTCCTCCTCTGACACATCACAAAACACACACTCTCATATCTCTCACGCCACAGCAGCTACACCCACCCCTCCATCCCCTCAGCTGATTTCACTGAGGCAGTGACCTCTGTCTACTGGGCTTGGCTGGCTGTCACTGATCTATTCCTGCCGTTTGAACAGAGGAAAACACTCCCAGCCCGACCACAGATACACGCACAGCTCCGGCCTCCTGTCAAGCTGCAGAGAACACAACAGATGAGTGCTCACTTGCTCCTGTTAGCCTTGTCCGGTACAATATCCAGTATTTTAAAAACTGGCAACAGCGATCTATAAAACTGCCGCAGTGAACCACAACATTTTTAAACATTACCATAAAGATATTTTATGTTTGAGCAGCCAGACATTTTTTTTTTTTTTTTTGCATTGTTTACAAGACAAACCTTATTATGCTGTCAACTCGTCTAGCTGCAAAAAATAAAGAAGTGCCTCAGCTTTGTTGAAAACACAATTCGAAGTAATGGGAAGGGAACAGCAGCGCTGTCACACTTCGTCAGCGCTGTCTTAACAACACATTGTTCTGCAGGGATCTACTGTAGCTCGGCAGACGAATGTACAGTAACCTTGGCTCGGGGTGCAGCGTATCTAGATGAATTAATTACTACAACAGCTCATTGGTGTTTTCCATAGGCTATATGCTAATTAATTAGACAAACACAATGTAGATCCAAAACATGCCCATCAGGAGTGTTATAATTGGTTCAGCACCAGCCTCAGTACTCGGGGTGAGGGACACGTTCTGCTTCTGTGTGTCTGTTGTTTTTATGGCTCCTTTATGGGCTTTATTTATCATAGCTGAGGGATTTGTTAAATCTTACTGAGGACAAACTTAGGGTAAACTAATCAGTGTCCCACTTATTAGCTGTTTGCTTGAAACCGTTTTCTTGTTTATTTTCTACAATATAGGAGATCTCGTAAAGTGCATTTTTTTTTCAGAGGCATAACCTTGCACCATTTAATTTCTAGTGACATGAGCGGTTTCAAAAGTTCACCCTGCTCTGATTTTGATACATGATTTTGTCCTTAAATTCATGAATCATTTTGTCCTTAAAGTCTGTGGCTGCTTCATAGGGGTATTCAGGGACTTTAATAATTATAAAGCCGAAAAAGAAAATCTCTCTTTTTAAATTTTGAGATTGCTTTTTCTACACTCAGCAGCTGAGTTCAGTCACCGCACTTTTCTTTGTGCTCAGTCCATCTTTCCACCTGCCAAGGTCAAGAGCACGAGATCACACCTGGGCCAGAAGTGGCTGTGTGGAGCAAACAAGGACACATCTCCCTGGGAGATTAATGGTCATGGCCTATTTCTCTGCAACCTGTTTCTGAGCCCTGGGAGGATGAACCATTTCCCTGACCACCTTTCACATGTGGGCAGGAAACTGGAGTGTGTGCAGCTGTTGAAAGATATATGTTGTTTCAACCAACAGAGGAAGAACCTCATTTATCTGAGCCCTTAGGATCTGATAATTTTGATCTTTCAGAGCAAGAATGAGGAACAAACATCACATAAATATAATCATAATTTGGTAAATTCTGTTTTCTTTTCATTTTAATGAGCATTATATGTGAATAAAACAGCGGTAGGATAGAACAAGGTGAAGCGTGGATGTATTTTCACCTCGCTGTTTATAACTAACTCCCTCAGTGTTCATTAATCATATTTCAAATGCAAAGACTTGGCACACATAAAATTTCCCAGGACGCCTCAGTCCACCAGTATCAAGTAGAGGACGCATCACCTGGGACGCACTGCCTAAAGCCTCCCCTCTGATTCCCCCCAGTTCGCCCGGCAACAGGTGATGAAACTGACTCCAGTCATACATCAACCCAGCTGGATGGGGTGTTTGTTATTACAACACAGCAAGGGAGTGACAGAGGGAGAAAGCAACAGAGGGAAAGATGGTGGAGTGGTGGGAGCAGCAGAGGGGGAGAGGAATTAGGGCTGGAAAGAAAGGAAGAGAGGGTAGTTGGGTGCTGTGAGGTGCCAAGGGAGAGGACTGTGGCACGGTTGCCAAGGTGTCTGTTGTTTTTATTATTTTTTTGTATGCATGCATGTGAGCATCAGTTTGTCCGTGTGTTGACATTATCAACACAGGGCCGATGGGTGGATAACAATAAGAAGCTAACGAGGAGAGAAAATTAGTGGGTTTCTAAAGCAGATGGAGGTAAAAAAAAATAAAATAAATAAAGAGGTGAGCAGGCAGGCAAGGTTTTGCAATATAAGACAGGGTGGGGTGTTGTTGGTTTGGGCGGAGGCCCTGAGTGCCCCCTCTGTCTTCCTCCACCTCTGCTCCCCCTCCACCCCTCCTTCCCTCCCGTTCACCCTTGCAGCGTTGTTGATTAATGTGGGATGAGGCTGGCCCCGAAACAGAAGCTCTTTTCAGTGCTGTCACACTGGGGAGATGGAGAGGCAAACTGTGGCCAAGGTGGATTTAACCACAAACACACACACCCACACACACACACACACACACACACACACACATACATACACATAAACTCTTGACCAAACAGAGTGGATGAACCCAGCACGCCATCAAAGGCTTTGTATCTGCCCAGAGAGTATGCCAGCCTGCCAGCAGTACAGTGTGTTTGTGTGTGTGTGTGTGTGTAAGTGTGTGTGTGTGTGTGTGTGTGTGATGATTCTGTAAAATGCGTGCATTGTATGTTTGCTCAGTTGTCAGTGTTTGTATGGATCCATACACACTTCTGTTTTCTCCCTACACATGCGCCCGGACATTTGTATGTGAATTAGTACTTTTGTCTGCAAGTGACCTAATTTTCACAACATTTTAAATGCCGTCAATATCTGTAAATCTTGTCTTTTAACTTGAACTTAGTCAAT